>JANAVB010008800.1:10712678-10816900 GCA_029216955.1 Iris pallida | reverse complement strand
AACTCGTTCTTTATAGGTTCACTTTTAGGCTATCTCAAATAAGCAATTCTAGATATGCAAGTCATGCTTACAGGACTAGGGACTCCAAATCTATATGATCAATCCAATCCATATTAGCATAAGCCTGTAAAAGCACTGTTGTACCAACGGATACAGAAAGAAAATCCAGAAAGTGCTAGTAAAAGATCCAATGAGATTATGCATCCATTTTTGGTTCCATAGGCCCCAGTTAGTAACCAAATCCATGACTAAAAAAAACAAGATTATTATATCCATTCCTAATTCGTTAGGTATCCAGTTCTTCATAAATATATAATGACTATTAAAGAATATCCTCTAAACCAAAACTCTGGTCCTTTCTCAAACAACAACAATACCACTACTCGAGCACAAAACTTGAAAGTTGAAACTAACTCCATTAAAGGTTTTAGCAAGGCTCCCCTTCACTTTTTAATTCCCCTTTTTGGAAAAAAAAGTGGTTTTTTGTTCCCATTAACTGGATATGTTTATTGTGTTCTCTTATATAAGACCTTAAATTTTCCAAACTTGAGAGTTAGGTCCCTAAATCTTGGTAGCTGTCGTGAAGTCCCTCAAATCCTGAACAATGTGAGTTAAGAGTCCCCAGGTTAACTCATGGAAAAGAAGGATATTTCAGTATTTCTAACTTCAAGGCTTTTTACCCCTCAATAGCTGAAATAACAACTAGTGCACCTATTACCTCCACTAAGACACCAGAAATCAAACTACTCCTAAGGCACCAATTGCAGCTCCTTCATTGAAAGTCCATCTCTTCTCCAACCACTTCTCTCCAGTACTCTTCTCTCTGCCAACATTAAAGACAATTACTCTTTTGCACCACCTTTCTATGGCAAAATGTATTATCTTACCTCTTTGTCTAGACTCGTTATAGTCTATGGGAACTTGGAGGGTGTTGTTTGGTTGCATGAGATTAAACTATATATAAAAAAAAGTAGGTATACTTACATGCCAAGTGCCAACTGGATGCCAGTTTTCTATGGCATGAACTCTCGATGCTCAAATCTACCTTAGCAGGAATTTCATACCAACATAGAAGGTTGATGTCGAGTCAACTTCAGTTCGACAACCGGTAATAAAAACTTTTTCAAATCCTTTATGGAGCTTTCTTATGCTCCATAGCTGACCCCATTCCGATGGGAGAAGTTTGGACGATTATGACTCTTATGTGTCATCATCTCTATCCCTTCCCAAGTATACCCAACAATATTTTGGTGGAAAAAAAACCCTAACAACCCATTCAAGAGTTAGAAATCCAAGGAAATGGATAAAAATGCTTTGACATGCATAATGATAAAGAAAGTGGATATCTACTATGACAACCCATTCAGGAGAAAATAAGACGGTACTTTTTGGCTTGGCTACATCTGCGCAACTCTTAAATATTATGTTTCTGGACCGCAAAGTTGTAATACATAACTATCAAGTCAGCAACCAAGAAAGCAAAGAAAATAAAGTATATTACATCTGGAACACAATCAAGTAAACATATGGCAGTACCATATCAGTATACAATCTTGCTAGGTAAGTCGTGGTTCATCCATCCCTAAATTTGGCATCTGATGGTTTATCCAAGAAAGAAGATGAATTAAAATTTTCAAGACTAAGAATCTTTGTGAACCCTTGGTTGTTCATGTACTAGACTGCCGCTCATTGAGACATTCCCCTCCTAAAACATAAAGACACAAACTTGAAAATAAATCAACTTATATTCAGGAGTATCTTTAGTTTCAACCATTAAAATTTCATAACAGAGGATATACTTTGCATCATTTTTACACACAGGGAGATCATGCAGCCTAAACTCATCTAATTCCTCCATCACCCCACATCCTTCTGAACTCCTCCATCACCTTCCCCACCACCCCAGACTTCCCCTTCCTAACCAACATCCTCACTAACACCACCAACTTCCCATACACCCTTCCTCCCTCAACCACCTCCAGCACCACCAACATCCTTACTAACACCACCAACTTCCCATACCCCTTCCTCCACCACCTCATTCTCCAATTTAGCCTGCACAGGTCTCATGAACCTCCTCACATTTTTCCCGACCGCACTCCATGGAGAAGACGGAGGTTCTTTTTGTTTTGGCCGAGATCTTTGGGAAGGAGTTTGGAGTAGAGGCTTGGCAAGGAGATAAAGAAAAGGTTTGACAGTTAAGTGGAAGATAAAGAGGCCACAGCACATGTGCTTAACCATTGGGTCAGGCTATAATAAGCCCAACGGAGTGAACATGGACTCTCGACTCACATCGTTTTGTATTCTTGGGGAAGAATGGGGGATTCTCTGACAATAACTGAGATTTGGGGGACCCAATTCTAAATATGGAAGATTTAAGCGACTTCTGTAAAAAAAATCATGTTTTCTCTAGGTTTTAAGTTTTAGTCTAAAATTAAAAATAAAAACCTTTATCCCTCACTATTACTCATCCATTAACAATTTGAATAAAGGGAATCTCCATCCTTAACGGGAGGGTCAAATTATTGAGTTATGCATGTGTGTGATGCCACTAGTGTACACAATATTGTGTAGATCCAATTTCAACTGCAGTAGTGTGGGGTCAACAAGACGGCAAACAAGCAATCTAAAGAAGTCTCAATAAATTTGTGAAAAAAAAGATATCAACTACAATAAGATAGAATGACCCTTGTACTCACCGGGGAGAGGCATAAAAGATCTGGCTGCGTGGCGGAAGATCAATGGATCGAGCCACGGGAGCGCATTATTCCTTTCATTTATGGTGGGTGTTGGGAGGCAGTGGGCTCAAAAGGAATACAATGCAATGTGCACAAAAAGTCCCGATTGTTACGTCGGGCACCGTCAAAAAAAAGTATACTAAGATAGAATATTCAATATAAAAACCGATAAATTAGTTATATTAATATCCTAATTTATCTAAATATCCTATGTTGATGATGAAATAGTAATGGAAAACTATTGACTCATTCAGCTATTTGATATTGGATTTTGTTTATTGGTATAGATTGAGCATGAAATGTTGAGGGATGCACACTAATGAAGTTGAACGATATATAACGAACCATCATACAGAACAAGGTTGCAATCACTATCATGATATCGTTACATAAATGTTGATCATCATTACTATGTCTAATGTAATTATCACAACAAGACAATTGTACCATTCAGATTATTCGTATTTGGAGTCGGTTAATCATGACAAAAGAAAAACACTCATTTTCATATATCTCTGAATAGAGCACACAAACAGAACTGAAGGATGAATAAAGAGCGAAATATCACAATTGGGGGGAGGGAGTAATCATGATCATTAAAACAAGTTCAGCCATGAATCCATCTAGGACCTTCAAACTCGTCAATCTTCAACCTCAAATAATGGAACTACATTGACAACTTCTCTTAAACTTAAAAGGTTTAGGTGGCGTCAATATGCTATTGATGAATGGTTCTAATATATACCTCAGTGGTGGGAGGGAGGCTGTTGGTAGCAAATCTTTCAATCACTTCATTTTGGGTACTCATGATAAGTAAACCAACCAAAAACTCATATATTGACAGGTTTTGTCGCATCAACTTTTAAACATGAAAATTTCAGGTAACAAGCAAAGTCATATTAAATGGATGGATAGTATCCACTTGTTACCTTCAGTCTCTAGAATTAACTTACAGTCATCATTTTAGTATTTCAATCCATTGCAAGTACTAAGCAGCAAGTGAACTATTCATTTCTGATTACGTGGTCTCTCGTGAAAAAAAAGGAGCAAATGTGTAGCTAAACAAAAATAGAAACCATAAACCTTACAGAGAACTAATTCTTATACAAAAAAAATCCTAATCTCAAGGACAAGTTCAATAACAGTAAAAGACATGACAGAGAAGGGCACAAGAAAGTAAATGGGGGTTGTCAAGCAGGTAAGTAAAAAAACATCACTAAAAGTTCGAATGCAATACATAGTAATCATAAACATGAAATCTCACAGCAAGATACTCCACACTTCCAACTCTATTTCAGTATGGGGTGTTTGGTTCGGCGGAAGTGAGAGAAAATGGAAAGTGAGGTGAGTTTCTTTGGTGTTTAGAAAGTGAAAAGTTGTTTGGTTTGGGTAGGAAATTAGTAAAGATAGTGAGTATTTGTGTTTGGTTAGTGGATGAAAGTGGAAGTAGAAAGTGATGTTTTGAATTTTTTTTCGTCTGGTTGGAAAGGAAGAAAATTGATACAGCACTTATGTTTTAAAAGTGGTATGCTTGTCCCCCCCCCCCCCCCCCCCCCATTATTTTTATTTTTATTTTCTTTTTCTCCTTAATTTCTAATAAGCACACATTTATTAGGACATTAAAATGTTAAAATCCACCAAAACAAGAAAAAAAAATCTCGGGTCAAGCCAGCATGCAGAACTGAACTAGAGAGGAGGGCAGGTACGTCTATAACTAAAATGACGGGGAAAGAAAAATGGTGACCGCAAACAAGTTTCTGAGCGAGGAGAGGAGGAAGCCAAAACACCCCTAGCCAGGAACCAAGAAGACCACTCTCCCAAATTCTTCAAAAAACTGAGGAAGTGAGAAAATCCCAAAAAAAGAAGGGGGGGGGGGGGGGGGGGGGGGGGGGGGGGGGGGGTTCGAAACCCTCGACTTCCTCTCGAACCAAATGAAGGAAGAGATGGAACTGAAGCCCACTTGCTATAAAAATGAGTTTCAGGCCTCAGTTCCACCCAACCAAACACGCCCTAACAGAAACGTCATATGCAACAAGAGCTAAGGTTTGTTTGGTTGCGTGTAAGTAGTTAGTGTTGTTGCAACATCTTTTGCGGCATTTACAATATGCAGAATTTAACTAGAGAGGAGGGCAGGTACGTCTATAACTAAAATGACAGGGAAAGAAAAATGGTGACTGCAAACAAGTTTCTGAGCGGTTTGAGAGGAGAGGAGGAAGCCAAAACTCCCCTAGCCAGGAACCAAGAAGACCACTCTCTCCCAAAACTCCTCTCTTCTCCTCTCCCCCATCCATATCATAAAGCCACAATCAAACAATAACTTTCTATTGACAGCAACAAAAGTTGTGACCGAGCATCCTGATTGCATCAAGTACACACACCACACGGCCCCTAGTGCTTGTGTAGTGATTCGATGTATATGCGAAGAGAGAGTGAAAGACCATACCAAAGTCGTCGTCGTCGTCGGTGTCCCAATAAGGAGGTGAAGTGGACGGGGTTCCATTTTCGACCTGCCCGAAAGATCGAGATTCCATTAGGGAATCTTCCGACTGGCATCTTTGCAAACTTGACATCCCCTCGGTGTACAAGCTTCCGGTTTCACAGTCACCCATTTGGCCTAGATACTATCACAATGACCCCCTCTACTCTCTAATTAACCTGCACAAATTGCCGATATAAAATTCCAACCATTGCAGCTAAATACATATATACTACAAAACCCAAATTAGGTAGAGCTCATTTTCTTCCATATCTAAACCAATTCGGCTCCGAAAATATATGTATAGATCATTTCTCATGATAGTTAGATAACGTTTCAACCAAAAATATACATAAAATACCCACAAAATGTCAACCCAATAACGATTTTTCACACATAACAGCTTAAAACCCCAAAGCCAACTATCGAATTGAAAATATTGATAATAATTGATCATAAAAGTAGCTCCTTGCCTGTGATATCGCAACCAGTTCGGCACACAAAAAAATCCGAAACTAAAACTTAAAGAGTTTCAATTTAATCCCCAATTTCCCAACACTAAAACAGCTTAAAACCCCAAATTTAAACAGATTAAAAACCTCGGAAACACGATTTCGCAGCTCTAACACTAACATCCCAAGGAAACCAACATCTTAAAGTCAAATTCAACACACACACAAAAAAAAAAAATCAGTTCCAGTAAGAGCCCTAAACCCCCAAATTGTGAAAAAAAATTCTACAAATCCATCAAATCCCGAAAGGGGCATCAGCTAAACGCATCAAAATCGAATTTTGACGATTGCCTACAACGTAAAATCATTAAGAATCATCATACAATAGGGAATCGGAGAGCAGTTTATGGATCTGAATCGAGCAGCCCACCTCGATTTCGAGAAGGAGACCACGAATTTTGATGCAGAAAATTGGGGGTCGGAGGAAGAAGAAGAAGGGAGGAGAGAGAGAGAGAGTAATATTCAGTGTATAAAATAGTGATTTGAGTTATTTTATTGGAAGAAGAAGAGAGAGAAACAAGGTCTCTCTTTCTCCTCTTCTCCCCTTCTCAAAGACAAGATTATTTCTTTTCTCTCTTTAATACGGAATGGGCAAAGTGAAAAAATATATATAAATGAAAAATGTTTATTGCAAAATAACGAAATATTATTAGGGTTACAACTTGTTATGGGATGTACATTTGGGCCTCGTTTGGTTCACGGATTCAAGGAAGGAGGAAAGGATAATTGTTCCTTTCCTTTGTTTGGTAACCACAAACTTGGAAATCAATTTCCTCACAAGGAAAAAAATTGGAGGGAATATGGAATGTACATTGGGATATTTTAGCAAATATTCCCATTCAAAATCTATAAACTAACATATATCCCCACTTAAAAAAAAAAAAACTAGTATATACCCCTATTCCATGTGAAACAGCCAAATTTTCTTTTAAAATGTGGGGGTATAGCTTAAAATTTTAAATGTTCCATACAAAGAATAGGGGTATATGTTAGATTTTCTTTACTGAAAATTGCTGAGAAGCCCAATTTCGGGGTGGGCTTTTATGAAATGCCCACCCGCTGGATTATTTTTATGAAATGCCCAGAATTAAGTTTTTACACGTTAAATATTTCAAGATTCTCTCTAGTTGCTATGTATTTACAAAATTTGCCATTATCATAATTCCAAAAATACCCCTTCGCGTAAATTTGGACATCTATATATAATTATGAATTCGCAAACTCAGATTTGGATTGAGAAATTCGTATTCTTCTTCTTCTTCACGAGAAATTTGAAATCCATTGATATAATCTTTATTAGAGATCGCAGAATCGTTCGTAGTTCACTGTGGTTTTCGTCAGTCGAACGTCGATCATCCTTCATCATCATCGATCATCATCATCATCAACATCATCTTCGTGGTTTCCGGCGATTAGGTCAATTGTGGATAGAAGATCTTCTTCTCCGTCTTTTTATAGATCTTAAAACAAGGTGAGAGTTCAGATCTGTAGAAATTCATCCATCAGCTTCGTATATCTCGAAATTTATGCTGAATTTGATTTTGTTATGAAGATTATTAACTTAGAAAATGTTAGTGAGATATTTAATCTTGTTATTTTATGCGAATAGCATTCTCCATTATATTTTAAAGGAGAATGACAATTACTTCTTATAAAGATCATTATCCGTTTTGTTTTTAGGACGGAGAATGCCATTCTCCGTCTTAATTAGGACGGAGAATGACATTCTCCGTTTTAATTTGAACGGAGAATGACATTATCCGTCTTAGTTAGGACGGAGAATGACATTCTCCGTCTTAATTAGGACGGAGAATGACATTCTCCGTTTTACTTTAGACGGAGAATGATCATTATAAGTTAGTTCCAACTGAGGATATTTATTCTCCGTTATTTTTAGACGGAGAATAATCATTATTAGATGAGAATTTTATTGTTTTATTTGTGGCCTCTTATGTTTTTATGTTATCAGGGGGGAAGATATGGAATCAAGTTGTTTAGTTAACATTTGTTTCAAGGGAGACATAGTTTCCTGCCGTGTCACACATGAAAGTACCGTGGATTTTTTAAAGAATAAAGTGTGCGATCGATGGACTTCTTTGGATCCACTTTCCTTCCGTTTCAGGTTTTTGCACTCTGATGGGACTGAACTGTATGTTGAAAGTGATTTTTGGCTTCGCTCATTGGTTGGTGGTTTTAACGGTACTCATGATGTGAGTTTTGATCTATTTGTGGAGCAAATATACTCTCAATGTTCTTCATCAACATCTTTTCCTTGTCAAAGCTTTCACATGGGACCTTCGTCTTCCTCCTCTAGTTCTTTGAGTAGATCTTCTCCTACTGTAAAGGACAAACGAGTAGTACAATTTTATGAGGGCTCAACTGAGACAGTGAAGAAGAGGAAATCGGATATGTGGCCTGGATCAATTACTGGTGTTGGTCAGATTTTTCTAAATGGTGTTGAAGAAGTTAGGAATGCTGTTAGAAAGGTATGTTTTGAATCTCGTCATCCATTTCACATTTTGAAATCTGAGCCGGGGAGGTATACTGTTTGCTGCAAGAATTACAAGACACATGCTTGTTTGTGGAGCTTCCATGCTATATCTATTTCGAAAGATAATCAAATTTTTGAGGTGAAGAGGTATGTGGGAGAACATAATTGTGGAGCTGGCTATATGGATAAAGGTAATCAGGTTGTTCCAGCAAAGTTTGTGAAAAGTTTGGTTAGTGACATTGTTCGGATGCATCCTAAAAAGTCAGCAAAATCTGTTGTCGATGATTTCAAGGTCGACTACGGCTTATCTGTTACCTACGGGCAGGCATACCATGGCATTAGGCTGGTGCACCAGGAAATGTACGGAGATGATGTTAGATCTTACAGTGACTTGTGTTGGTATGTCAACAAGGTAAAGGAAACCAATAATGGTTCCGTTATCGACTTCCAGAAAGATGATTCATCAATGAGGTTTGAGCGGCTTTTTCTTTCATATGGGGCTTGCGTAGAAGGCTTTCAATATTGTCGTCCAATGCTATATTTGGATGCTACTTTCCTTACAGGTAGGTTTAGAGGATGTTTGATGTCTGCTACAGCGAAGAATGGTAACCAACAGTTCTACCCTATTGCATACGGTATAGTCTCAGGCGAAGATGGCGATAATTGGGAATGGTTCCTTAGAAATCTAAAGAATGTTGTTGGATGTAGTAGGCGTATTGTTTTTCTTTCGGATCAAGGCACTGGTCTAGTTTCTGAAGTCCCTAAAGTGTTTCCTAATGATTACCATAGCTATTGCTATTATCACATGAAGAATAACATACCGATGAAAGAGAAAGGAAATGAAAGATTGTATCCGCATGTACTTGAAGCTTGGAGGCAAGCAGTATATGCTCTAACTCCAGGTGTGTTAATGAGACAGATATATGCACATTTTTTATGCATTTACCATTAATTTAACAAGGAGAATGACCATTCTCCGTGTCAGTAAGACGGAGAATAGTCATTCTCCGTTTCAATCACACGGAGAATGACCATTCTCCGTCCAACATAGAACGGAGAATAGCATTCTCCGTTAGCTTTTGAACGGAGAATGGTATTCTCCGTCTTGCATAGAACGGAGAATATCATTCTCCGTTAGCTTTTGAACGGAGAATGACTATTATCCTTATGAGAATGCACTTATTTTTTCATAATTTTGTGAATTGACCTAATTCTTTATTACTTATTTGTTTTTCTGTATAAAGGTGGGTATAGACAAGCAATCAAGAAGATTTATGATCTGAATTGTGGTCATGTTGTGAATTGGATGAATAAACAAAAACCTGAACACTGGTCAAACGCATTCTTCCCGGGATGTAGATACGGTGAGGTTGCTTCTAGTTGTGCAGAGTCATTCAATGCATGGATAAAGGCTGAGAAGAAATTGCCTATTTCAGCAATTGTAAATGTCATCCGTATGAAGATGATGAAGATGATTTCGGATCGCCACAAGGATGCAATTGGTTTGAATAGCAAATTGACTCCATACGCTGAGGATATGCTGAAGCAGCTTACAGATGATGGCATGTGTTATAGGGTATATCGGTCCGGTGATTTCGAATTTGAGGTGATCGCAGATACTTCCTCCCACATGGTGAATCTTCTTGATTGTCATTGTAGTTGTCGTAGATAGAAGGTATATGGATTCCCATGCAGCCATGCAATACAATGCATCAGAGTTGGTTCAGATAAATCTGTTTACGACTTTGTGGAGCAGTATTGGACATCAGATTATTACCGGAAGTTATATTCATGTGCTATTCGTCCTGTTCCAGATTGCAAAAAACAGTTTGAAAATAATTCCACTGATGTTGTTCTACCCCCTGTTCCGAAACGTGGTCCTGGACGACCAAAAGTGGACCGTTACAAGAGCAAATATGAGAACAAGGGAAAAGAGAAGAGAAAGATAAGGTGCCAGAATTGTTTTGAATTATGCAATCACAATCGCAGCACTTGTCCTCTGCCTCCACGTGCTGCTACGGTGGTCGAGGGGGCAGCGCCCCCTCGTTAATACATACAAATATATTCCTTCTTTTATATAACTGGAAATTATTTTTTGAATACATATCTTACATTTTTTGATATCAATGGTAATAGTTTGAATTCTGCATATCAGCATAAGAACTTATTCTCCTTTATACTCTCTGACTTTATAATGTATTGAATGACCATTCTCCGTGTGTTTTAACACGGAGAATAATCATTCTCCGTTTTAGATACACGGAGAATGGCCATTTATAAGTCAAAAATAGAAGGAGAATAATCATTCTCCGCGTGTTTTAAAACGGAGAATGCCATTCTCCGCGTCAGTAAGACGGAGAATGCTCATTCTCTAGGTCAAAATACAAGCAGAATGGCATTCTCCGTCTCTTTTGACCCGGAGAATGATATTCTCCGTCTATTTGGACACGGAGAATGGCATTCTCCGCGTCCCTAAGACGGACAATGTTGCTTTTTAGGTCAAAAATACAAAGAATAATTATTCTCCGCGTGTTTTAAAACGGAGAATGCCATTCTCCGCGTCAGTAAGACGGAGAATGCTCATTCTCTAGGTCAAAATACAAGCAGAATGGCATTCTCCGTCTTTTTTGACCCGGAGAATGACATTCTCCGTCTCATACGAAACGGAGAATTGCATTCTCCGCGTCCCTAAGACGGACAATGTTCCTTTCTAGGTCAAAAATACAAAGAATAATCATTCTCCGCGTGTTTTAAAACGGAGAATGCCATTCTCTAGGTCAAAATACAAGCAGAATGGCATTCTTCGTCTCTATTGACCCGGAGAATGACATTCTCCGTCTATTTGGACACGGAGAATGGCATTCTTCGCGTCCCTAAGACGGACAATGTTCCTTTCTAGGTCAAAAATACAAAGAATAACCATTCTCCGCGTGTTTTAAAACGGAGAATGCCATTCTCCGCGTCAGTAAGACGGAGAATGCTCATTCTCTAGGTCAAAATACAAAGAGAATGGCATTCTCCGTCTCTTTTGACCCGGAGAATGACATTCTCCGTCTCATACGAAACGGAGAATGGCATTCTCCGCGTCCCTAAGACGGAGAATGGCCATTTATAAGTCAAATAGAAGGAGAATAACCATTCTCCGCGTGTTTTAAAACGGAGAATGCCATTCTCCGCGTCAGTAAGACGGAGAATGCTCATTCTCTAGGTCAAAATACAAAGAGAATGGCATTCTCCGTCTCTTTTGACCCGGAGAATGACATTCTCCGTCTCATACGAAACGAAGAATGGCATTCTCCGCGTCCCTAAGACGGAGAATGGCCATTTATAAGTCAAAATAGAAGGAGAATAACCATTCTCCGCGTGTTTTAAAACGGAGAATGCCATTCTCCGCGTCAGTAAGACGGAGAATGCTCATTCTCTAGGTCAAAATACAAAGAGAATGGCATTCTCCGTCTCTTTTGACCCGGAGAATGACATTCTCCGTCTCATACGAAACGGAGAATGGCCATTTCTAAGTTCCAAATGCACACATTATAGGTTTGTATTAACACAGATAATGACATTATAGGTTTGAATCAAACAACAGAACTTTAACAAAACAGATTTACATATATAGAACAATGTAAATTAGTCGTAAAATTGAATTTCAATACAAAGGAAAACAAATACATTACAAAAGAAACCTGACAAACAGAATATATACAATGAATTTGTTAGCCAATTTACATTGTCATTTTACAAAAGGAATTGCACATTTACTCATAAGCAAAGCCTTAGCCAAATCTAGCCTTCTCTTTACAATAGTATTGTGAACTTGTTTGTTTGTTTTCTTCCGTAAATCAAATGGATATCTCGACAACTTTTCAATATAATATGAAACATACAGAAGGCAGCTGGGTGTTAGTTGCTGTGGACATTCTTTACAAACCTTGAGCTCTGTTGTTTCATATTCCGAGATTGCTGGGCTTTTATTACTCATCAATGCAATCTTCTTTATTATAATTGGCTCAATTTTATTCTTCATGTATACTGCATCCTGGATTCCCTTAGCGCCCGTGTTTTTCCGCAATGAGTTGTAGTGCGTCCAAACATAGGAGCTGAAGTTGAATGCCAGCAGCGTATAGTGTTTATTCTCCTCGCGGAAGAGTGGCACGAATAGCCATTCAATGTCATCTTCCAGCTCCATTATAAAATCTTCTATATCAACTTTGAAATTGTACACTGCTCCTTCTGTTGGATCTTTTTCATCGACATACCGGGCAGTACCCTGTTTTCCAGAAGAAAAAAAACAAAAAATAATATCATGAGTTAGTTTTTTACAACACTATTAGTAGCTGTACACATTAATATTTATTTTTCAGTTTCGATTCTTACCAATGAATGGGGCATCATGATTGCAAACTATTTACATTGTGCACCCTGCGAGCTTGACTGAATGTTCTGCCTTAATTCGGCTTGAACGTCGTTCATAAGCTTTATTAGGTAGTTCATAACACCGGCTTCTATATCCGCCTCATTTATCATGTCTTGAAAATCTTTAGCACTTAACAACATGCTGACATCATTATTTCTTCTTCTTATTTTACACTCTTCTGGAGCACTTGGAAAGTACATATATACATAATCACTGCACATAAATTTAGTTTCGATTATGATAATAATATAGGCTAATGATAAAATTGTATAAAAAATAACTCCAATAGAGAATGATCATTGCACTTGGAAAGTACATATATACATAAGTATTCTAAACAGAAATTGGTTCAAGTTTAGAATACTTACGTTGGAGACATCTTTCTTGTGTATACGATGCTCCTGTATACTTGCTTCAGCTCATCGTCTGCAACGTTCCAAAGTCTGAGCTTCGGACATTGCATCAACATTTTCCCATCTCTAACAAGCTTTGCTGTTTGAGGAGATTCTTCCTCAAGTTCTTCAGGAGCTGATATCTCCTTTTTATTGTCGACCTTCTTGGGGCTGGAAGGAGCTTTTTTTGCCCAGCAGGAGCTACATTCTTACTGGGACTAGTAGCAGCTTTTCTTTTCCGACCAGGACCTGCCTTCTTACTTGTTGTAGCATCGGATGTTTTCTTCTTTTGCAATGTAGTAAAATCATCCTCATCTGCAGCAGGTACATTTGATCTTGTGTAATGCTTCTGGGGAACTGTTTGAGTATCCCCTCTTTCCAATGCTCTAGCCATTGCTTCAAGGTTAACGATTGTATCGTTCTTATTCTTGACTTCGTCATTCAACGAGGCAACTTCCTCTAGAAGTCTGTTATTATCATTAGTTAGCTTTTCATTCTCTTTTTTCAGATCCTCTGTCATTTTCACTGATATAAAAACAAACAAGAACAAGAGGTATGATGTCAATATTATATAATCTTCTTTTTAAAAACAATGTCATTCTCCGTGTCAATTTAGACGAAGAATGACATTCTCCGTGTCAAAATAGACGGAGAATGTCATTCTCCGTTTCCAAATAGACGGAGAATGACATTCTCCGTGTCAATTTAGACGGAGAATGACATTCTCCGTCTAATATTAGACGGAGAATATCATTCTCCGTGTCAAAACATACGGAGAATGATCATTTCTATGTCAAAATACAGAAAATGTCATTCTCCGTGTCAAAATACTAGCGGAGAATGTCATTCTCCGTGTCAAAATAGACGGAGAATGTCATTCTAAGTGTGTTTTAATACGGAGAATGACATTCTCCGTCTATTTTATAACGGAGAATGAGCATTCTCCTTGTTAGATACATGTCATTACAGATTAAAATAGACAAAAAATATAAAATCTTACCTTTTAGAAGTAGCTCCTCAACATGTTGACGAAGCTTCTCATTATCAGCAGTAAGCTCAGACTTCTGCTTTCTCAGGGAGTCTAGTTCCGACCCCTGTGCCTCCAGTTCTTCAACTTGCTTAAGGAGTTTCTTATTATCATCAATAAGGAGCGATTTCTCATTCCTTAAAGAGTCTAACTCCTTCTCCAAGCCATCAGCAACGAGCCCCACAGCACGTTGTTGGGCTACATCTGCCGCTAGTTGCTGGGCTCTTTCCTGGAGTTGCTCATTCTCAGCGATAAGCTGAGATTTCTCCTGCAAGACACGCAACATATCTACATTGTCAGCTGTAGAGGGTGCTGGTGCTTGAGCTTCAGCTTGAGCTTCTTCTTCATCAACAGAATTATCTCCAGCTTCTACATATTGCTGCTCTGCTGGGACTTCTTCAAGTTCATCAACATTCAATGCAACAATATCCTTGAATATCAAATCTGAATCCATTTTAGCACCTTGATATTCATTTTTTAGGAATATTGAGATTCTATTCCCATCCCATGTGCAGAATCTCGGAGATGCGACTGTTGGTTTGCACTTCCTCTCTACCAGTCGACTGTGCTCTGCAAACCAATACAAGAAGTATATCGTACAACCTTCAATCTTCTTGTACGATATATCAACATCACCATCTTCAGATTTTGTGACAGCCCTCTTTATGCTGTCCATAACGTACCCCAGTATAATCCGAGGCCAACAGATGCTTTTTATAACATCTGTGCTCTCCACCAGAGCGAAGAACTTGTATGGCAAGTTCGACCCCCCCATTCTGGTGAAGAATGCTGTTTGGCACAAGTTGAATACTATTAACTTGGCCACCTCATCGGGACTTGCATTTTCGCCCCCCAGCAGCTCTAATATCCTTTTCCTAACTTCAGCGTTTGAGACTTCAGCACCTTTGTCCTTGGAATTTTTCAGCAATCTTGTGAAGTGTTTTGTACACATGCTGAATGAGTCTGCTGGTGGGGGGGTCTTCTGCTTCTCAGTGATGATCTTCAAATACTTCTCATCAACTTCAGTGTCATCATTCATTGGCAGACCGAAAATGGTTGCCATCTCATCAGCAGTTGGTGCTACTTTGACACTGCTGCTCAATTGGAAATATCCAATTCCATCTTCTTCCAAATAAGTCCCCATCAACTTCTCCAGACCTTGGATGACTTTAGATAGTTCTGATTTTTTCACCTTAGTTCTGTAGAATACATCTACGAAGTCGTAGAATCCTACATTCTTCAAGCTTTCGACAACTGCTTCAGGCAAATGGCGAAACTTTTCCTTCACCTCATCCATGAGAGAGAGTACTGGGGTGAATGTTGCACGGAAAAGTCTTTCGTCTCTGTTCCTGACAGTTTTTTCCCTAAAAACAACAATTAGGTTTACGTCAACATTCTTCTTTATTATAATAAAGAGAAAGCCATTCTCCGTCTAATATTAGACGGAGAATGTCATTCTCCGTGTCAAAATAGACGGAGAATGAGCATTCTCCGTTTTGTATTCAAACGGAGAATGCCATTCTCCGTGTCAAAATAGACGGAGAATATCATTCACTGTCTATTTTGACACGGAGAATGGCATTCTCCGTTTTGTATTAACACGGGGAATGGCATTCTCCGCGTGTTTTAAAACAGAGAATGCCATTCTCCGCGTTAGCAAAACGGAGAATGCTCATTCTCTAGGTCAAAATACAAGGAGAATGACATTCTCCCTTTATTTTGTCCCGGAGAATGAACATTCTCCGTCTAAGTAAGGCGGAGAATGCCATTCTCCGTCTCATATTAGGCGGAGAATGCTCGTTTTTTAGATCAAAATAAAGGGAGAATGCCATTCTCCGTTTTAAAATAGACAGAGAATGCCATTCTCCGTCTCAAAATAGACGGAGAATGTCATTCTCCGTTTTGTTTTAACACGGGGAATGGCATTCTCCCTTTATTTTGACCCAGAGAATGACATTCTCCGTTTCAATAAGGCGGAGAATGCTCATTCTCTAGGTCAAATTATAAGGAGAATGCCATTCTCCGCGTGTTTTAATACGGAGAATGCCATTCTCCGCGTTAGCAAGACGGAGAATGCTCATTCTCTAGGTCAAAATACAAGGAGAATGACATTCTCCCTTTATTTTGTCCCGGAGAATGAGCATTCTCCGTCTAAGTAAGGCGGAGAATGCCATTCTCCGTCTCATATTAGGCGGAGAATGCTCATTCTTTAGATCAAAATAAAGGGAGAATGCCATTCTCCGTTTTAAAATAGACGGAGAATGCCATTCTCCGTCTCAAAATAGACGGAGAATGTCATTCTCCGTTTTGTTTTAACACGGGGAATGGCATTCTCCCTTTATTTTGACCCAGAGAATGACATTCTCCGTCTCAATAAGGCGGAGAATGCTCATTCTCTAGGTCAAATTACAAGGAGAATGCCATTCTCCGCGTGTTTTAATACGGAGAATGCCATTCTCCGCGTTAGCAAGACGGAGAATGCTCATTCTCCGCGTCAGTAAGACGGAGAATGCTCATTCTCTAGGTCAAAATACAAGGAGAATGACATTCTCCCTTTATTTTGTCCCGGAGAATGAGCATTCTCCGTCTAAGTAAGGCGGAGAATGCCATTCTCCGTCTCATATTAGGCGGAGAATGCTCATTCTTTAGATCAAAATAAAGGGAGAATGCCATTCTCCGTTTTAAAATAGACGGAGAATGCCATTCTCCGTCTCAAAATAGACGGAGAATGTCATTCTCCGTTTTGTTTTAACACGGGGAATGGCATTCTCCCTTTATTTTGACCCAGAGAATGACATTCTCCGTCTCAATAAGGCGGAGAATGCTCATTCTCTAGGTCAAATTACAAAGAGAATGCCATTCTCCGCGTCAAAATAGACAGAGAACGTCATTCTCCGTTATAAAATAGACGGAGAATGGCATTCTCCGTGTCAGTGAGACGGAGAATGTTCATTTCTCTAGGTTAATGCAAGAAGAAAGTTCATTCTCCGTCTATTTTACAGACGGAGAATGTCATTCTCCGTCTCATATTAGGCGGAGAATGCTCGTTCTTTAGGTCAAAAACACAGAAATGAACATTCTCCGTGTGTTTAAACACGGAGAATGCCATTCTCCGTCTCAAAATAGACGGAGAATGGCCAGTTCTAGTTAAAATGACACAGAAAGGGCATCCTCCGTGTATTTTATAGACGGAGAATGATCATTTTCATTTGCCGCGTCAATATAAACGGAGAATGAACAAGACTCAAAGTTTTACCTTTTTTCTTCCCTTCTTCTTCATCTTCTTCTTCTCCCCCTGCTACTGCTTCTTGTTGTTCTTGATCTTGTTCTTGTTGTTCTCCGTGTTCTTGTTCTTCTACTGCTTCTTGCACTTCTTTTTCTTTTGGAGCATTTCGTCTACGAGCAACCTTCTTAACTTTCTTCCCTCCTTTCTGTTGTTTTCCAACTACTTCTTCTCCTTCTTCTCTAACTTGGTTTACTTCCATTGCTGATGATTGCGACATTGTGATGGAGATTCGCTGGCGATTTCTTGTAAGAAATTTCTAAGATTTTTGGAGGAGATGACCTAAAATCGCAACAGAACAGAGTATGGAAGAGGAGGGAGCGATAGAGACACTTTTTTGAAGAGTCTGGAATCGAACCGTTTTTCATAAAACTTGCTGGGTTTGTTGATATTCTTAATAAATTAGAAGGGCAAAAGGGTCATGCCGTGCCCTTTTTTTAATTTTTAAGTTAATGCTGGGCACGCGATGAAAGTTTATTTTGGGGTGGGTTTTTCATAAAACTTTTTAAATTTTTGGGCATTTCATAAATTTTCCCTTTTCTTTAAAGTGGGGGCATATACTAGTTTATACATTTTGAATGGGGGCATTTGCTAAAATATTCCTTTTATATATTTCACTTGCATCAAAATTGAGCTAGTAGTATCTTGTGTACATCTTCGACCTTTATAATTTTGAACTTATTATTACCTTTCTTAACCATCGCATATAACACATGATAGCTATTTTATTTATCGTCTCATCTTTGTCAATTTTTAAAATTTTCACATAAACTCATTAATTCAAAATTAAACATCATTTAAATGCACAAATTAAAAAAAAATGTTATAAGGAGTATGTGAGGTGAAGGTTGTCATCAATGTTATCATGTATTGTCTGTATCGAAATAATGATACGAGGGAAACGACATAAAAGTCACTTATAGCGTGCAACTCTTTCCTGTTTTTCCTTTTTTTCTTCGAGAGAAAAATAACTAAAATTTGTGTTATGTTTCTTAATAATGTATATTGTTACTCCGTTATGGATTAACTTAATTTGAAGGTTTCTCCAACTCGGATCATAACATATGCAGGGGACGACTCGTGATCACTCATGTTGTTAGTCGAGTCACTAACGTGAACCAACCACTAAGCTTTCTCCAACTCATATAGCCCTCTATTTGAAACCACTCTCTTTCCTAAAATATTGGGATGCGACGGCTAAGACGGTGATCGACTTTTAATCGAGTGTCAACCCTTGAGGAAAATGGTGAACATCCACATAAGTTTTGGTGGGTGAACAAAAATGGACTCATTTTCACAAATGGACTTTTGCTTGTATACCCTTCTAGATGCTAGGGTCCGTTTGGATATGTTTTCTGAATTTTTTTTCTTCTAAAAACTGTTTTATGAAGGTAAGATATAAAGTTGTTTTCTGAGTATAAAGTTTATGAGTTTGTGTTTGGATACTTTCATCCAAAAAATGGTTTCCTGAAACAAAAAATAAAAATTTTGTTTGGTAAAAAAATTAGAATTTTTTTAATGTATCTTGTGTCATATTATATTCTGTGTCCTGAATCTTTGTCATGAATTTTTTTGTCCGCAGAAACCATCACGGTTACGGTCGAAGACGCCCCGACGAAGCCTCCGCCTCCTGACCGTCACGAGCACAGCGTCTCCGAGTGCAGGGGAGGGTCGTCTGCTTCTGCGGTCCTCCGGTCGACGTTGACGTTCGAGGGGGACGGTCGTGGTGAGGACGGCGGACGTCGACGTCCAGGCGCGTCGTCCAGTCGGAGATGAAACGCGTCGTTCAGGCTATCCTCTGCCAACGTCGACGCCAAAGCGTCCAAGGGACAGGGTCGTCGAGGGACGTCGTCCTCGTCTGCTTCTGCGGATGTCCTCCGGCTGACGTTGACGTTCGAGGGGGGATGGCGGTGGTGAGGACAATCGGCGTTGACGTTCAAGGGGGACGGCGGGTCGTCTGCTTCTGCGACTGTCCTACGCCGACGTCGACGCCCAAGCGTCCAGGCGGTCCTCCGCCGACGTTGATTGTCACGACCCGATCCCAAATAATTGGGTCGAACCGGATCATGCCCAGCCTGCACCGTTGTTGAGACGGCGGAGTAAGCTGTTCCATTAGCAGGTAACTACAACAACATCTATATTTGTCACAACTCAATTTTCGAGAATTGAAAACTTTATTAAACATTGAAATAAATACAACTGGAATTAAAAGAACTGAAATCAAATAACAGAATTTTTTTCAAAGAAACAACAAAACTGAAAACAGGAAAATCTAGCTAAGCATTCGGCTCATCGGCCTCAGTTCCTGCGTCCTCCAAAGGAACTCTGGCAGCACTACGGGGTACAGAACCGGGTCGTAATAGCTGTTGTATAATAGCTCAGCATCCTCAATATCCCCTAAAAATGTATCTCCAGTCAGGAGGGAGCAAAGTACAATTCATGCTAATTTGACAATTGAAATAATAATAGAATTATGCACTTTTAAACAGTTTGGAATAAATTCCAGCAGTTACAGTATTGTGATGTGAATAGGCAATGAATATGACCGGCTTGGGTTGTACAGTTGTATCCTATTGATACGATACGGCTTATCCCCGTGTGTATGAGGGGTAAGCTAATACAGTTCTAAGTTACTTTGGATGTGGTCATACTCATTACACTACTCCCCCAGTCCCCAAACAGTTACAGTAGTTACAGTCAGTGCTCTCAGAAAGAGTTCCGTGTTGCATCGTGGTTTAAACTTGCATTAAAACGATTACTAAATAATTGTAAACTAACACAAAATATGCTTGCCTTGGTTTGACTGGAGTCGAAGGGTTGAAGACTTCGAGATGGGATTGAGACTCGTCCTCGAAATCCTACATTCAAGAAGTTGACTCAGATTCCAGAGTTTACCAAACTAACTATGCTAGTTGAAATCTCTAAGTTGCGTCCTAATCAATTTTAATCTTGATTACACAATCACAAACAAATCTCGATTATCGGTGCGTTGTAATTAATAACGAGGGAAAGATCAGTTTAACTTGTATTTTGGAAAAACTCGTCGTTACCAAATTAATTTGATTAAAACTTTGTATTTTCGTAATTATACATATAAAACTAAATTTCTTATTTTAATGAGAAATACATGATCGTTGTTAAATATTAAAACTTGTAAATTTTAATGTGAGAAAACTTTCTTAATTTTCTATATCAAAATAATTATTTATTTTTGATTTACGCGTACGCTGAAATAACTCGCAAAACCAGAAAACGATAAAAAAACCTATGCTACGAAATTACAGTTCACAGAGAAAATAGACAGGCTGGGCTTATGCCCATTACAATTAATTTACAAAAATTGAAATAAGACAAAACAGTTGTTAGTTCTAAAATATTCCTACAATTTAAAAAAATAAATTAAATATTAATAAGTCTCAGATATTGGTCCAATCGTCATATAGGCTAATGCCTCAACGTCCGGGCGAAGCCGGTTTCGTTTGCACTTAGCTAGGGCCCATTGACCGATACGGTCGTCGCCCAAAAATCCCAAAATACTAGTATTTTCCGAAAACCATTTTAAAATTATTTTAAAAATATAATTAAATTTTATGGAAAATCCGGCAGCATTTTCTCTATTTTTGGTCAACCCAAAAACTGGAAAAGTGTGCCAATATTTTTCTGCAAATCCCAAACCAGAGAATCCCAAAATATATATATATATAAATAACCACAATCATTCTCAAAATTAATTCGGAAAACCCGAAACCAATTCGGAACTCCCGAAAACCACTCCAGAACATTTTCGATAAGAATTCGGAATGTTAAAATAATTCCAACCATCAGAAACTTTTCCGAAAGTTTCTCGAAAAAACCCAAAACAAACAGAACTATGTAAAATCCACAGAATAAAATCCAACAATGGTTCCGAAAATTTCCGGAACCAAACACGTAACCGAAAAAAACCGAATTTTCGAAGAAATTCGTGGACCAAATTATCATCATAGACACCTACGGGGACGAACTACTATGACTATCCAGAGTTTTACCCAATCGACGGAATCTGAAGGGTTGCCTCGGACTCGGGATGCGCGAATCCGCGAAGACGAACTCGAAAACCCGCGAACAGCGCTGGACAGGGGCTGTCCAGAACAGCAGAGCACGGCTCGGGGTGCGCCGGGGAGAACAGCGCCCGCGTGCTAAGGCACGGGAGGCTAGGGCGCGGCCGGGAGCCGGGGAGGCGCGCGGGTCAGCGCCGCTGGGAGCGGCTGGGAGGTCGCGGGCGGGCGGAGCCGCGGCGTCGGCGGCTGGCGGGGCGCGCGGGAGGCTGGGAAGGGGTCCGGGGCGCGGCCGACGGAGGTCGGGTGGCCGAGAGGAGTCGGGGCGCGGCTCTGAGCGGGAGAGGGGGGAAAATGAAGAGAAAGGGGTTTTGTGAGTGAAGAGATGGTGGGGGATTGTTCTCTGGAGAGAATAGGGAGTTGTGGTGGTGGGATGGTGTGTGTATGTGTTTAAGAAAAGAGTGGGAGTGGTGCTGTGGGTGTGCATGAGTGAAAGAAGGGGAGAGAAGTGGGGGGTGAGGGGAAACGTGGGGAGGGAAGTTGGTCCATCAGTGGACCAACTCAAAAAGAGTTAAATATATATATATATATATATATATATTTTTATAAAAATCAGATTTCAAATGAAAAGGGTTAGGACCGGGTCTGGGTTTCGGAAATCGGGTCCGGGCTCGGGGTCAGGTTGGCAACCAAAAACCAGGCTTTTTATTTTGGGAAATAATTTGGAACCAACAATATAATAATAAAATGCATATAGAAAATTACGACAAAAAAATAAAAATAAAATTCAGTAATTAATTAAAAATTGCTTTTAATTCTAATTAATCAAATAAACCAGAAATACGGGTTTTACATTGATGCCCAAGCGTCCAGGCGGAGATAGCTTTCTCTTTTAATCGTCCAGGCGGTCATGAGGATTTTTTTCCTTCTCTGAGAAAGAAAATTATGGGAGAGGGAGAGAGAGAGTTGGTGGTTTGGGGGGGGAGGTGTCACTACCAGTTTTCAAAATAAGGGTAAAATTGTCATTTTCTAATATTCTGATATTTATGAATATTTATTTATTTATATATTGTATTTTTTGAGGATTAGTTAGTCGGGTTTGAGACTAGTCTAGTTTGACTTGTGTTAGTGGCCCGGTTAGCTTAGACACTAATTGGAGCCCAAGGATTAGCTAGACATAGCCCACAAACTTGACTCATTAGGCTAGTGCAATTAGGCTAATCCTACATGACAAGTTTAGTCATTTGGAGATTAGAACTTTGACCTTTTTGACCCCAACTTCTTCCGTGCACTTACTTAGCCAAAAGGGGACCTAATAGGGGATAGCTAGACTTTTCACCATGACCCAACCTAACCCTAAGTGGTCGGCCAACGAGGAAGGGGTTTCATTCCTCTTCATTTTGCAAAGTAGCCTTCATCCCCAATTTGGTGTTCTTCTCCAACTTGAAAGCAAACCCTATTGATTTCTCTCTCAAATGTACTATTTTCTCCACCAAACCCTCTCATTCTTGCAAGGAGAAGAAGCCTACAAGGATAGTGGAGCCAAGAACAAGGAGAAAAATCCATTTGCTAGAGGAATCCGTGTCGGATTCATGTCCTTTGGGTTGTTCATTGGGAAACCACTCCCAATAGGTATATCTCCCTATAACTTTGTCATTTCATATCATATTTGTGGTTTTGAACCCATAGGAACCCACCCCCATGTTAGAATCACCCTTAGGAATGATTTAGAGGCTCTATTGAGTCCTCATTTGGTAGTTGGGTTGAGTTTTGTGTCACCCATGGAGGAATTCTGAAGGTGACACACCATGTGTTTGTAGAAATGCCCAATAGGACATTTAGGAGCCTAATTTCAGTTTTGATTATGTTTGTGGGTAGTTTAGACATGGTTAAGTTATTCCATATAGTTTTTACATGGTTTTCTACATAGGTGTATATGTGTTTTTGGCCTATAAGTCATGTTTATAGGTAGCTATGTGATATTTGGTATATATTGAATATAGGGGCTGTTTTCATGTGGTATTTGTATATAGATTGTGTGTGTTAGAGTGTGTGTTATAGAGTGGTGAAGAGGGGGATCATGGCTATCTCATTTGGCTTTGGTTAGTGTGGTTTGGTAGAGTGGTTTGTGTGTTGGGTTGAAAGAGTGAGTGGTATTTGTGAGTGGGTGTGAGTTTGTGTTTAAGAGTTTGTGTTCGTGTAGAGTGTTGTGGTGGTGGGTGTTTGTGAGTTTTGTTTGTGCTAGATTGTGTGTGTTAGAGTGTGTGTTATAGAGTGGTGAAAGAGGGGGTTTATATTGGTAGGACGTATGTGTGAAGAGGGGGTTTATAGAGAGGGGGATTAGAGGAGAAGGGGGAAGAGTAGAGCACAACAGCAGCTGCTGCATTCAGCTGCAACAGCAGCTAACAAGCAGCAGCAGCAGTGCCTAGTCAGACAGCAACAGCAGCTGCTGCACAAGGCAGTAGCAGTCCCATTTTGCAGCAGCACTAGGCTTCCTTTCTTCCCCTTTGTGTTTGTTTGTTTGTGTGTGTGTGTGTGTGTGTGTGTGTGTGTGAGTTAGTGTCTAGTGGTTTAGAAGTATAGATATATAGCTAGTATCCTATATGTATATATGTATTAGTATCTTAAGTTAGGATACTAGATGATAGTATCTTAGATAAGTAGCTAGTGTCATAGGATAATACAAGTTAGTATCATAGATGTGTTAGTATTAGTTTAGATGTAGATGAGTTGGTATCTTGGGGTAAGATACAAGTTAGTATCTTACTAGTGCTAGTGTCCTAGTTAGTTTAGGATTGAGAAGTGGGTATCCTAAGATACAAGTGAGTATCTTAGAGGGTAAATTAGTATCCTAAGGTATTGTCTAAGGTATTGGCAAGGTAATAGAAATTACCTATAGTCTAAGGGTAAGGTATTGGTAGGATATTAAGATAGATGGATAGATGCTAGTCTAAGGTATTGGTAGGATCTATAGCCTAGGTTAGTGAGTTATCTACTAGCATAAGGATAGGATATTACTAAGGTAAGGATATTACCTAGTATCTAAGGTATTGGGATATCTTGGTAGGTAATGGTTAGAAATAGGATACTTGGCCTAGTTTGACCAAGGTTGACTATTTTGACTGAAAGTCAACGGTAGGTCAACATTGACCTAGTTTGACCTATATTGGATTAGGAGTTGACCAGTTGACAAAAGTCAACTGTAGGTCAATATTTAACTTAGTTTGACCTAGTTTGACTTGCTTTCACTTCTAAAATTTTATATCGATACAACGTTCCATATTTAGGTCTTCGAGGCACCGTATCAGGATCTATTGACATTTTCCACCGGATCTTAGGCGAGTACATTCTCTGATAAATTTTTTTATTTACGATAACTGCTATTGTCACGATCTGCACCCGCTTTTTCGGATACGAGACGTGTCCAAGCCAGCCTACGCCGCAGAGTCGGCGGTAGATCGCTGTCACGGCCAAGAATGCTCAAAATCGCATAAAGAATAACTTCATTGCTCATTCATATTTCTAAATTTGATTACAACATTTACAACATTTATATTTTTAAAAAAAGTACAAGGTTCTCACAATTAATAAAAATAATACCACTGCTATCTATTTCTAGGTTTCTGTCTGCAAGTACACCCGTAACTCCCAAAGCTAAGTGAAGTCACAGCTAACCTGAAAAATGTTGGTTTCCAGTCAGGAATGGAACAAGTACACAAACCGACGGCAATGCGAAAACATAATAGAATTCACAAGACATAAAAATAACATATATGGGATAAAAACTAGAAAGTAACTGATGTCATGGAAAGCGATGAAGAAAATAAGGAGAACAAATAAAAGACAACTACCTATGTGTTTTGAAATATCTTGTTCGACATGTGAACGGCTAAGGGGTAAATACGGCACCCTGCACGTGTCGTGTGCAGCTGTTATCAGTCAAGATTAGACATATTGGGATGGGTAAGGGGTAGTTCACACGTCTACTAAGATATTTTTCCGCCCAGCTAGTACTCATGGAATCAAGTCGCAAGCATGGTAATCATGTAATGACAGTCACACTACCAAAATACAGCAAATTAGCGACCGAAAATTAGCGACGAAAATTTTTCGTCGGCGTTAGCGACGGCTTTGTGGCAACTAGCCGACGGATTACCGACGACAAGCCGTTACATTTTTTATTTTATTTTAGGGGGAGGAAAGGTCGCACATCCGTCGCTAAGGCGTCGGAGATATAGCGACGGATAGTAAGCCGTCGCTATGCAGTCGATTATTTGGCGGAAATTGTGTGGAGAATTGGCGGGACAATTCTTCGACTACGTAGCAACGGATATTCAGTCGACAAGTATCAAAAATAGCGACTAACGGACGACGGATTAATATCCGTTGCTAGTCCGTCGCTACATATACGTTCCAGACTTAAATTGAAACGGCGGGGGGAACTTTTCACATTCTCCCCAAATTTACTCTCTCTCCTCTCTCTCTCTCCCGCGGCTTCAGTGATCGGCGTCGGCGTCCTCTCCTCTCTCTCTCCCGAAGGTAATCCCCTCTCTCTCTCTCTCTCGATCTCTCTCTCTCGCGGTGTCATAGGGGCAGCGGGGGCGGCGGGCTTGGGGCGGGGACGTCGGGGGCTGGGCGTCGGGCTTGGGGCGGGGGCGTCGGGGGCTGGGCGGCGGGCTTGGGGCGGGGTCGTCGGGGGCTGGGCGGCTGGCTTGGGGCGGGGGCGTCGGGGGCTGGGCGGTGGGCTTGGGGCGGGGGCATCGGGGGCTGGACGGCGGGCTTGGGGCGGGGGCGTCGGGGGCTGGGCGGCGGGCTTGGGGCTTTGGTCGGGGGCTGGGCGGCGGGCTTGGGGCGGGGGCGTCGGGGGCTGGGCGGCGGGCTTGGGGCGGGGGCGTCGGGGGCTGGACGGCAGGCTTTGGGCGGCGGGCTTTGGTCGGGGGCTGGGCGGCTGGCTTGGGGCGGGGGCGTCGGGGGCTGGACGACGGGCTTGGGGCGGGGGCGTCGGGGGCTGGGCGCGGGCTTGGGGCGGCGGGGGGGGGGCTTTGCTTCTCAAATTCATCTGAGTTTATATATTAGCTAAATAATGTGTTATCCATATTGGGTGTTATCCATTAGTTTGGTGGTGTTTGGATTAGTAAATGTGAATATGGGGTTTGGGTTCATGGTGTATATGTTCACTGTCTCAAGGACAGTGCGAGTTCTTCATCTGCCTTCTTTGTTAAAAATATCCTTGGGACATTCGCTTCACCAAAGTCACTGAATAAGTGAAATTTTTCCTGGAAAACTGACCCTTAGAGTGTATTAGTTGTGTGCTTCTATATAGATGTATATATCTATACATCTAACTGTGATATACATATGTGTATGTGACAATCTCAGTTAGCGACGGACTAGTGATCGGTTAGCGACGGATGTATAAACATGAAACGTAAAAACTACTATGAATCGAAAAGCAATCAGAAAGTGCACTTGCCTGAGGTCCTTTGCTGGTGAAACCGATAATACCACTCAGATGAGTCACTAAAGTCAACACATGCAAAAAGTCTCCGAATGGTGAAATAGACATTACCAACATTTTTAGAATAGTCAAATTAGCTAGGATTGCCTGTCCTTAAGTCCAATTCTGGACACAGGGGCAAAACGGTAATTTCGGGTCAAAACGGTATCCGCCGTTGGACCCGCTTTGCACCGAAAAGCGTGCCAAAGTCAATGGTCTCTAAAGTCATCAAACTATATGTCTACGGATTTGTTTTGATGATACAAACTCAACCGTATGTCCAAAGTTGGATTCCAGCAAGTCGTGCACAAAATCGTCCGTTGAATCAGATCGTGGGGCCCGCAAAACGACGATCCGATCAACTGTCTCAGAATCAGACCAAACTTGGCATACAGGACCAAAAAAATGATACAGACCTGTTGGCGTAAGTTTCGTCTCGATCTACGAACGTGCACAAAGTAATTGGGGGATTTACAAAGGAGTCGATACGGTGAATTTGGACGGATACACATCAAATTCGTCGCGCACACGCAACCAATTTAAATTCTGTCAAAGCCCAAACGTCAGTGAAGCCGATATGCACCTTTTGATACTTTCGGTTCGTGACCACATCGTCCAGATTGGCGGGACGCACGTCGTATCGAAGGAATTTTCTAGATTTTTAATATTTTAAAACAGTTTTTTGGTTAATTTGGGTTGCCGATTTTTCGGCGCTCGATCGATGAAATCGATTTCCGTAAACTGTGTCTCAGAGTCCTATAGGTTGCCTACAAGTCTGCTTAATTAGATTTCAATAATACCTAATATCCTGACAATAAAATGGCTTCCAAGTTGGGTCTGGTGTCCGTTACAAATTCTGTTTACGAACAGAGTTTTCGTCGACTTCGAGTCGATTTTCTGAGGATTTTAGCGCATGATGATTAAATGTATTTGAAGGGCCATCAAGGGGGTTATGTTATCTACTAACCAGAGAAAGCGGTTCGCAAAACGAGCGAACAATGTGGAAGAAAACAACGCACGAAGTCGGGTTGATCGCTGCACTTGCTGTAGTTGTTGTCGCTGTTGTGGCGCCGCTCCGGCGCTGTCGTGGCCGGCCTGTGGCCGCGCGCGGCGGCGCCCAGGGCTGGGGAGGGTCGTCCATGGTGGCTGGGCTCGTAGGGTTTGGGTTTTGTGTTAGGGTTTGGGTTTTCGAGTTTTCCGACTCCCCCTCTCTCGATATATATATATGTAGTCTGTATGTAAACAGAGTCGGGGGGTTTCCGCTCGGGTCTGGGATACTTGCTGTGGGCCTGGGCTGGGATGCTTGCTGCTTCTCTCTATTTTCCTTTTCATTGGCATATATATATATATATATATATATATATATATATATATATATATATACACACACACACACACACACACATATACATATATAATTATCTATACATACACACCTATATATATATATATATATATATATATATATATATATATATATATATATATATATATATATATTTATATATACATACACATACACACATATATAAAATATATTTATATATACATACACATACACACATATATAATATATATTTATATATATACATACACATATATGATGATATATGCGTATACATTGTAAATCACAATATAACAATTAATTATTACACATATAATCCTTAATTACAATATTGGAATCTCAATTTATATAATAGGCTATATATAAAATGAACTTAGATAATTATACATATATATATTTATATAAAGCCTAAATTTTATATCAGGAATATAATCATATATATGCACATTTATATACCTATATAGCCTACATAAATCCCAAAATCCCAAAATACATGTTTAAGGAAATATTCACTATAATTATCAAATAAAATATTATTGATATTTTTATATGGCAATTAATATATATATAAAAACATCTACTAGACCACTACATAAATTACGAAGTACGCACAACATCTATTGTCGTGAACGTCTTTGGTCGCTCTACCATATTACATGGGCCCGAATTTGGTTCGGGTCAAGTCCGGACCAGTTTGGTACAACCGGGTCACTTAAACGTCAAATAATATTAATAATGAATAATTAAGCTATTTATAATGGTCATGTCACAACTTGGCCTGGTTTTCCTAGTTATGACATCATTATGGCTCGACCTTCACTACCAGGGCTAATACACTAGTCAAAGCACGCCACTGCACTATCCGTGCCATAATTTCTAGTCACCTTGTACTCAAATTCCTAACCATGACTAAAATCATCTACCATAATAATTAACTAATTAATTATTTATAAAAATCTAAAAATCACCATTTTAAATAAAATAAATAATAATAATAATATTTTAAAATTTTTGGGAAGGGGAGCTACAGCTATGTTTTATGTACTTAGTGTAGATGTACTTGTTCTTGACACTTGGGTCACACGGATTGGTATTTATGGATCCCGACATGAGATGTTATTCTTTGTTACCGTGGTGTACATTGTGCAAGCCCCTTGTAGTTCTTGTGCAATATATGGACACCGATTCTCGAGGAGACTTGTTACCTTCTCGTAGAATCCTATGTCGTAACGTGTCTTGTTTAAATCCACTCTACCAGTCGGGGGCGGAGAGTTTTAGTGTCGATATGTGGTCATTATCCCTATTGTGCAAGTATTGATTGTGAGTGTTAATCATACACCCCACGTATGATTAACCAGGCCATAAACATTGTGCAAGTTTTCAAGCCGGCCACATGTCGAAGCTAGTATTCACTGACATAGATAGTATGATTCTTGCCTCTTGTACATGACATGATCAGTTTCTTGCCATTGCTCTAGCTCTAGTTTACAACTTTTACCTTGCCATGCTACTTTTATGTTGTAAGCCCACTTTTCGAGTTTTTCTAATTTTTTGTATTTTAGTTGTAGTTTAAATGAATTTTTTTTAATTAGAAAAGAGTGTTTACCTTCTACTATCGGTATTTTGACGAATTTACTTTAGGAAGAGATTTTACACAATAGACTTCTAGAATTATATGATCAGTTACCACGATTGTGTTTCCAATATATTTTAGATAAAATATAGTATTGCTTCCAAACATTATAGGCTAATTTCGATTTAATCTAGATTCGATAAATATTCAAGTTACCATTATCATTCATTTTATGGTTTAGATATATATAATTTGTTTTGAAATCTATTTGATGAAATTAGATATTATTTAGCTTTTCGATTTAGGTTTCAAAGGTATACGAGTTATATTATTGATAATACCGAATACTATTTTAAATATTATTATTGCAATCGTTAGTAGATTGTGAATAGATCGAATTTGTTATTTGATTTGGATTTGAATCTATAGTATTTAAACTTTTGATAAATACTAAATGTTATTTAAATTATTATAGTAGTTAATTGTTTGATTTCGAATCTGATGTATATAATTTAAATTATTGATAATATCAAATTTATATTTCAATATTTTCATGATAATCAAGTATTTAATTTCGGATTTAATTTATATAATTTGATAGCAATTTAAATTAGTATTAGGATTAAACTAAATTGTTTTAAATATTATGTGAAGGGGAATGTTTTATCTACTCGAATCTTACCCCCTTATCCAGCTAGAGGAGATTAACCCCTTATTTAAGGAGAATTGTTCCTTGCTATTATGCAAAAACAATTTCCCTTTAGTCACCATCTAGCAACAAACCGTCATCCACCAACAACCACGTGCATCGTGTCCGTGTCCACCACCCCTTCCACTATATTTTTCTTTATATTTACATTTTCTCCCGTCGTGTCCGACACACCGGACACCCAACCCAATTCTCGTGTTTGTGTCGACAGGCCGACACGAACGTTCTCCACCGCAGACTTTCGATTCGTGCCTCTCCTCTGCTCGACCAAACTCCTTTCCTTCGGTCGACCAATTCTGCAACCACTACCCGCCATCAACCGCGACCACCTTTGTTCACCAACCAGCAACCCAACGTCGCCAACAGGACCACCTGCGCCATGACCACAATCCGTCCGCCCATCTTCAACAACCACCACACTACCACTCAACCGCCCCGTGTGCCGTCGGTCGCTGCGGCCAGCAACCACCGTCGCCACTACTTCCCAACACCAGAACACCGTAACCCTACCATCCTCCTTCTTGTCGACCACCCCCGGCTACAAACCACCGTACCCACCGCCATACCCAACTCCTCTTCCCCGACCAATCGGCATAACACAGCCACAAAAAACCAAAATGCCTAAACCTAATCTAACCTCCCAGTGAGCCACTCCAACAATGGTGAGTTACTCCCCACCGTCTTCCCACGAGGGACCCTTCCGGTGCCGCACGCGCCGCCCCTCTTCCACGGCGAGCACACCAGACGGCCGACCCCAGCCCCGACGGCCAGCCAGGCGCCTCATCACCGCGGACCAGCGCCGTCTCCCGCGTCCGAAGCAGATCCCGCCCTCGTTCCCCACGCCGGAGGCCGTGACCTCCTCGCCAGGACCCGCCTCCGTCAGAGGGAGCTAACCCCGTGCCCTTCCAGTGGGCCCAACCTTGTCAGCTGTGCGTCGACGCTACGCTCCTCCCTCCGAGTCGGAGAACGACACCGCCAAGCCGTCAGCACCGTCGCCGCCGCTGCTTCCAGCTCCGCCTCCGCCGTGCGCGGTGGGGACACCCCTCTTCTCCGGCGCCATCACCGGAACTCAGCTAGGTGAGCCACCCTCTCCCCTCGCTCTCGACCCCTCATTCTCTTCTTTCCCTTCTAAAATGTCTCCTTTACTTTCTCTCTCCTGTGATGAGGGAAATGGTGAATTATTGGGTTAATGGTTAGTTATTAGACTATTATTGGGCTGAGCCCAGTACTGAGCTATGGATTTGGTTGGCTTCAAGCCAAATCATTCCATACCTGCTAATTATTTTGGGCTCAAGCCATTCAACTAAACGTGTAGGAAATAGTAATTTTTGGGTTAATGAGTAATTATGTTTCTAAACAAAAATGCTCATTGGAATTGGACCATGGTATTGGGCTTAAATCAGTTTGGAGTTTAGTATTAAAATCTGGATTATAGTAATTGGGCATGGGCTTGGTCCTGCTAGATTAGGTACATTAATTAATAGATTAATTCTTATAATTTTATACAAAGGTTGTTATTCATTATTATTGTTTATTTTATTTAGTTGGTATGATATGATTTTAAAATTATATGGACTTTGGTATATTTGAGCCTAGTATTTCCGACTTGATAAAAACTTAACTCTAAACATTTTATATATATATTTAGTTTGGCCTTTTAACATAACTTATGGGTATGTTTAATATTTAATTTTGATTTTATTAGATAGATATTTTGCGGGACTAAATGGTTGAGCTTATCCTAATTAAGTTTAATTCGGTAATATTTTTGAGGTTTTATAAATATAAATGATTTTTGACATATATATATTTCTAAAAAGAAAAGTTTGATATAAAATCTAAATAATAATTATATGAACTCTATTTCATATACAATTTTTATTATTTCAATGGTTTTATAAAGTTATAAATACTTTAGCTATCATCTTGATAGATTCTAAATGTATAATTGCATAATTGAATTTATAAAAATACTTTCTAAGACTACGTATTATTTTGACTAAATACTATTTAAATATTTTATTGTACGCAGCTACAAATATTTCTTATATATATATATATATATATATATATATATATATATATATATATATATATATATATATTGATAATAAGATTATTTTCCTTAAGCAACTTCCCTCTAAGTTCATATTATTCTTGACCACGACTAATAGAATGTTTATATTTTCCTTGCCACTTTGGGGCCGCCTTGTGTCAACCCTAGGCTAATCAGAATAACGTGGACCCAACGAGATTATTGGTTTCACCAGCAAAGGACCACAGACAAGTACACTTTCTGATTGCTTTTCGATTCATAGTAGTCTATACATTTTATGTTTATACATATGTCTTGCTGCTTGTTGACACGCTCGTCACACGGAGTAGTCGGGAGAAAAAATATCTTAGTAGACATGTGGATTACCCAGAACTATCCTCCGTGTCTTTCGTGGAGAATAGCAGCTGCACACAACACGTGCAGGGTGCCGAATTTACCCCCTAGCCGTTCACATGTCGAAACGGATATTTCAAATCACATAGATAGTTGTATTTTATTTATTTTCCTTGTCTTCTTCACCACCTGCCATGTCATCAGTTACTTTCTAGTTTTCATCTCTCATATATTATTTTCATGTCTTGTTAATTCTATTGTGTTTTCGTATTGCCGTCGATTTGTGTGCTTGTTCCATTCCTGACTGGAAACCAACATTTTTCAGGTTAGCCATGGCTTCTTTAGCATTGGAAGATTTGGGTGTATTTGCAGGCCAAACCTTGAGATTATATAGCCGTGTTGTAGTCATTTCAAAAATATAAGAACATTGTATTTTATTTCCAATATAAATCTTGTAACTGCTGTAATAAATCTTAGAAATGTGAATGAGCAATAAAGTTATTATTTTTGTGATTTTGAGCATCATGGCCGTGACAGCGTTCTACCGCCGACTCTGCGGCGTAGGCTAGCTTGGACATGTCTCGTATTCGAAAAGCGGGTGCGGATCGTGACACATGTACAGTCCATTACTCTGGTATATTATCTTTATTTACTGTCTTGTAGCACTTATCATATATTTAGAACTGTTGTAGGAGGATTATGCTCGTTCCATCCTGACTGGATATATTAACAAAATTTTACAGATGACGCCGAGGAGGACTGCACCACCTACTATGGTCCTCATGACGTAGTGGGCATAGACTTGGAGATCCTAGTCCAGCAAGGATTAGCTCCAGCTGATGAGACTCTAGTTGTTACTCAGTTAGATTAGGTTTTGGACTGGACCTGTCTCCAGCTTATTATATTATGCTTGTTATATTATTTCAGACTTGTATAACTATATTGTGACTCTCTCTCTCTCTGGTTGAGCTTGATACTTTGCACTCTGAGTTCATCTCTATCTTTATTCGTGCCATATATTTTTTCTGCTAGATTGTGATTGTGATTATATGTATTCATTATATCCTCCGTTCGAAGATGACATGTTATTATATTGTTAGATAGCAGACCTATTGAGTCCTTATTTGGTAGTTGGGTTGAGTTTTGTGTCACCTATGGAGGAATTCCGAAGGTGACACACCATGTGTTTGTAGAAATGTCCAATAGGACATTTTGGGAGCCTAATTTCAGTTTTGATTATGTTTGTGGGTAGTTTAGACATGGTTAAGTTGTCCCATATAGTTTTCACATGGTTTCCTACATAGGTGTATATGTGTTTTTAGGCTTACAAGTCATGTTTATAGGTAGCTATGTGATATTTGGTATATATTGAATATAGGGGTTATTTTCATGTGGTATTTGTATATAGATTGTGTGTGTTATAGAGTGGTGAAGAGGGGGATCATGCCCATCTTATTTGGCTTTGGTCAGTGTGGTTTGTGTGTTGGGATAAGAGAGTGGTATTTGTGAGTAGGTGTGAGTTTGTGTTTAAGAGTTTGTGTTCGTGTAGAGTGCTGTGGTAGTGGGTGTTTATGAGTTTTTTTGTACTAGATTGTGTGTGTTAGAGTGTGTTATAGAGTGGTGAAGAGGGGGTTTATAGAGAGGGGGATTAGAGGAGAAGGAGGAAGAGTAGAGCACAGCAGCAGCAGCTGCATTCAGCTGCAACAACAGCTAACAAGCAGCAGCAGTGCCTAGTCAGACAGCAACAGCAGCTGCTGCACAAGGCAGCAGCAGTCCCATTTTGCTGCAGCAGCAGCTGCCAAGGGCAACACTAGGTTGTCTTTCTCCCCCTTTGTGTTTGTTTGTGTGTGTGTGTGTGAGTTAGCGTCTAGTGGTTTAGAAGTATAGATATATTGTTAGTATCCTATATGTATATATGTGTTAGTATCTTAAGTTAGGATACAAGATGATAGTATCTTAGATAAGTAGCTAGTGTCATAGGATACTACAAGTTAGTATCATAGATGTGTTAGAGTATTAGTTTAGATGTAGATGAGTTGGTATCTTGGGGTAAGATACAAGTTAGTATCTTACTAGTGCTAGTGTCCTAGTTAGTGTATTAGTATTGAGAAGTGGGTATCATAAGATACAATTGAGTATCTTAGAGGGTAAATTAGTATCCTAAGGTATTGTCTAAGGTATTGGCAAGGTAATGGGAATTACCTATAGTCTAAGGGTAAAGTATTGGTAGGATATTAAGATAGATAGATAAATACTAGTCTAAGGTGTTGGTAGGACCTATTAGCCTAGGTTAGTGAGTTATCTACTAGCCTAAGGGTAGAATATTACTAAGGTAAGGGTATTTCCTAGTATCTAAGGTATTGGGATATCTTGGTAGGTAATGGTTAGAATTGGGATATCTTGGTAGATAATGGTTAGAAATAGGATACTTGGCCTAGTTTGACCAATGTTGACTATTTTGACTGAAAGTCAACGGTAGGTCAACCATTGACCTAGTTTGACCTAAATTGGATTAGGAGTTGACCAGAGTTGACTAGTTGAAAAAGTCAACTGTAGGTCAACCTTTGACTTAGTTTGACCTAGTTTGACTTAGTTTGACTTAGTTCGACTTAATTTGACTTATTTTTACTTCCAAAACTTTATATAATACAACATTCCATATTTAGGTCCTCGAGGCATCGTATCAGGCTCTGTTGATATTTTTTACCGGATCTCAAGCGAGTACATTCTCTGATAATTTTTTCCATTTACGATAAGTGCTATGTTTCATGTACTTAGTGTAGATGTACTTGTTCTTAACACTTTGGTCACACAGATTGGTATTTATAGATCCCAATATGAGATGTTATTCCTTGTTACCTTGGTGTACATTGTACAAGCTCCTTGTAGTTCTTGTGCAATATATGAACATTGATTCTCGAGGAGACTTGCTACCTTCTCGTAGAATTCCGTGTCCTAATGTGTCTTGTTTGGATCCACTCTACCAGTAGGGGGCGGGGAGTTTTAGTGTAGATATGTGGTCATTACCCCTATTGTGCAAGTATTGATTGTGAGTGTTAATCATACACCCTACGTATGATTAACCAGGCCATAAACATTGTGCAAGTTTCCAAGCTGGCCACATGTCGAAGCTAGCATTAACTCACATAGATAGTATGATTCTTGACTCTTGTACATGACATGATCAGTTTTCTTTGCCATTGCTCTAGCTCTAGTTTACAGCTTTTACCTTGCCATGCTACTTTCATGTATAGTCCATTACTCTTGTATATTCTCTCTATTTACTGTCTCGTAGCACTTGTCATATATTGAGAACTGTTGTTGCAGGATTGTGCTCGTTCCATCCTGGCTGGATATGTTGAAAATTTTTTATAGACGACGAGGAGGAGGACTGCACTACCTACTATGGTCCTCATGAAGTAGTGGACATAGACTTGGAGACCCTAGTCCAGCAGGGATTAGCTCCAGCTGATGAGACTCTAGCTGTTACTCAGTTAGATTAGGTTTTGGACTGGACTCTGTCTCCAGCTTATTACATTATTCTTGTTATATTATTTCAGACTTGTATAACTATATTATGGCTCTCTCTGGTTGAGCTTGATACTTTGCACTATGAGTTCATCTCTATCTTTATTCGTGCCATATATTCTTCCTGCTAGATTGTGATTGAGATTATATGTATTCATTATATCCTCCGTTCGGAGATGACATGTTATTATATTGTTAGATAGCAGGCCTATATAGCGTTCTACGCCGTTTCTGCGGTGTAGGCTGGACGCTGTTACGTACTCGTGCCCTTATATATATTGGGTGCGGGTCATGACAGGAGGGGTATGGGACCCACAAACTTTGGGAACATATGATAAGAAAACACCTTTGAGCTATTTTTGGAAATCTGAGTTTAAACACTCTTTTTCAAAAAAAATTGGGAGAGTGATTTTCGAGTTTGGACTGCCAAACGCAGTTTTGGGAGGAATGAATGTTTAAACTCAAAAAATAATTTTAAAAACCTAACCAAACAGGCCCTAAATTTTTATTCTATATACCTTCTAAATTTCATGATTATATGATGCCTTTAAAATTTGCTTATTTATAAAAAAGGTACCCTTACAATTATTATACTTTTTTACTAATTCAACATCTTAATTGGAATATTATTTTGAGCTTGTTGCATGAAATTAGCATCACATAAAAATGAAAACAATAAAGCAGGACACTGTAACATCACCATTAGTAATCAATCCCAGTCGTGTAATCAAATAAATGATAAATATAATATTATTTATATATGTATGTTACTTATTATAATTACTTACATTGTATTATATTTATTTGGTCTTAGATTCTATTTAGTCAAGAAGATGCATAGATGTGCATGCAAAGTAATATTTTTGAAGGGTATATTGCAATTCAAAGTTTTACAATGGTATACATGTAAAATAGGCCATTTTGAGGATATACGAGTAATACATCCCTTAACTTAAAAAGAAACTTTTGTGTGCTCCAACACCAACTCTGGCAATTCTACGAGGATCCGGTGGCTGCTCCACTAGCTAGTTGCTTCGATAATTATTTAATTTAGGTTAGGATTTAATTTGGTTTTTTTTTTGTCGATTCTAAAGTCTAGTATTTGGTTTCAATATGAGGAATTGATGTACATGCTCATTGAAACTACGATAAATAGTATGATTATATTGTGATCTCTCGTCTTTACAATTAACGTTTGATGCAATTCTCTATAGGTTTTGCCAGAATTGGATGTTTTATGCAATAATTTAGTCCGTATTTGATGAATTGATGATTTTATGTAGTGCCTCGCTCCTAGCTGGGGGCACCGTGTGGGAAATTATGTTGGTATCAGTTGATCAGAACAAAATGAATTGAGATCCTTCCTATATATGGATTGACTTTTTTAGAATTGAGTCCTAAATGTAGTGAATCGTGTCTTGGAGAAGACCTATATATAAGAGTCTCTTCCTCAAATTGTTTCATTGTTCCTTTTCGATGAATACTTTCATTGTTGGTTTTATGAATGTATTTTCATTCATATTTTTGATGAATTTTATTTTTTGCCTTCTTCGATTTCTGCGTTCATCTTGAATTCTGAGAGGAATAGAAAAGAAAGTATTGAATCTTTGTCGGGCAAATACAAGTGACGTATAGGTGAGCCTTAATCAAAGTGTATGAGTTCTCTTTCTTTCAGTAATTCTCCAACTGGTAGTGACTTTGATCTTTCTTTCCTTTGTCTCCACTCATTAACAAAAAAACCTCTTCATTTTCTTATTGTGTCATTCAATCAATTCATCATAATAAAAAGAATCAAGATAAAAGAAAGTAACCATAATGTTGTTTGCTTGTCACATAGAAATATGGATTGTTATACTATTGTTAAATAGAAACAAAAACATAAAAAAAATGTTTGGAATTTGTAGCATGAAATTTCGAACGATGGCTCGAGGAATGTAGAATACAAAATGAGAATATGTTGCATAGTTGTTTCAAGTTTTTAATATTAACTAAAGTTTCATAAGACATGCATGGTCATGAACAACTTGTGCATAAGGCTTCGTTTTCTCGAACGGTATCCTGGCCACGGAACCGATTCGACCTAGGAAAAACATGGATAATTTGTGCTAAAGTACAAGGCACATGGATTGTGGACCTCTAGTGAGGCTAGCTACTTGTATTGCGGGTGACGCCGTAATTCCCTAAATAGTCTAATATGTTGCATTCACCAATGACATTCATATAGATAATTGGCATCGCTAATGATGTCTTACACATGGAAGAATATGGTATTCTTTGTTTGCATGAAAGGACAATCGGTTGTGGGTAAGAATCAAAGTTTGGTGATATATTATATATTATATATTTACAATCTTGTCTTATGAATTTTAATTGACGAATGAAGATAGACATATTACTAATAATCATGAATGCTTTCACATAATTATTGTGTCTATATTGATAAGTCGGGTTAATGCCGCTCACTAGTGCAATCTTTAATGTACTGACCCATGTGTCTCCATAAGTGCTAGAGATCAAGGAGACGTACGGAGGCCCTAAAGCTCGTCCAACTCTGCAGAAACTTTGTACATTTTGAAGCTTCCAATCCCATTTTGAAGACTGTCACTACCAGTTTTCAAAATAAGGGTAAAATTTTCATTTTTCAATATTAGAATATTTATGAATATTTCATATATTGTGTTTTTGGGGATTAGTTAGTCGGGTTTGAGTTCGTCTCGTTCCGACTTGAGTTAGTGACCCGGGTAGCTTAGACTCTAGTCGGGACCCCAAGATCAGTTAGCCATGTCCCACAAATCCCACTAATTAAGTTAGTGTAATTAGACTAATCCCACTTGATTAGAATGGTTAAGTTAGTGACTTAAACTTAACCTTTTTGACCCCAACCTCTTGTATTTAATTAATTAGCCAAAGGGGACTCAAATAGGGGCATCTTAGACATTTCATCATAGCAAGACCTAGACAAGATAGGGCCGGCCACAAGGGGGATGTTCTCCATCTCTTTCATTTGGTAGTTGCCTTCTTTTTCCCTAATTTAGTTCTTTTCCAAAACTTGAGAGCTTCCCTCTAGGTTTTGATCCCCAAAACCAATCCAATCTCCCTCCATTTCACCTAATCTACCAAGAAGAAGGTTCTAGCAATACTTTAGAGCAAGGAGCAAGGAAGGCTGTCCAATTTCAAGGAGAGTCCGTATCGGATTCGTGTTCTTTGGAATTTTCATTGGGAATCCACTCCCAATAGGTATATTTTCTCTCATTCTTGCCATTTCTTATAGTATTTGTGGATTTGAACCATAGGAACCCACCCTCCATGCTAGATTCATCCTTTAGAATGTTTTAGAGGCTCATTAGAGGCCTCTTTTGATATCTGCATTGATATTAGTGTTCCTATGGAGAGATTCCAAAGGGGCACACCACGTGCTTGTGAAAATGACAAAATGGACAAGTTGAGGTCTAATTTCATATTTAGGTTAGTTAGAGGGTAGTTTAGTCATGTTAGATATGTTCCATATAGTTTTTATTAGGTTTCCTACAAGTTTGGCCATGTGTTTGAGGCCTATATATAATATTTATATGCATATATGTGTTATTTGGTATATATGGGAATAGTGGACTGTTTTGAGCTATATTTGTATATATTTATGTCTGGTGGTGTTTTGATGTGTGTTAGAGAGATGGGGTTACATGGCCATTCTCTTTGGTTGGTGGTTGTGGTTGTAGTGTGTGTGTAGGAATTGTGGGGGTAGTGTTTGTTTGCCATCGAAAATGCGACAAGGTTTTGTTGACTAAAACTTTGGTATTTCAATTACAAATGGAACAGTATACAATATAGAACTTAGACGTAGTCCTAGGAGTACACTTTTGTTTTTATCTGGGAACTGTGTCGGTGGAGCGAGTGGTAACGCGTTGACTCCGTTGACGATCTGACGACGATCTTAAATTCTCTGAAGGTCTGGGTTGCTCTGGATGCCGGAGCGTTGCGAGGAGAAGTGGACGTTAAGTGTCTCTTCTGGCCTATGGGGATGTGCTTCTCTTTGTGTATGTATGTCCCTCCTTGTCTTTGTGTGTAGTGAAGGAATGATCCTTTTATTTATAGATAGCAGACTGGCTGCTCATGCGCGCATATATCGGATGCGCTTGGACGTGGGAACGCCACGTCGCTGATGCTAGCGGGGGCGCATGGTTGATGCGCCCAGGATTGAAGCTGAATCTGCTGGACTGCTGTGCTAGGCTGCAATGGAGCTGACACGTGGCAATCACGAAGATTTGGTTGTTGCTGAGATCTTGGGCGGTTAGCACCCATTCTTTGAATAGATTTGAGTTAAGGGATGCGTGGCGTATGCCTGTGGCTCAGAGATCTCGGTTTTGGAGGAGAGTGATTTGTCGGAGTGCACCTAAGATTGGGCGCATGGAGGCGACTTAGTCTATGAGTTTTAGGCATCATAGACGAGTCTGGACGTATGGCTTTTGAGGCGCATACAGAGCTTCGCTTCAGGGTGCGCCTAAGATCACGCGCAGGGGAGGCGACTTGGTCTCATGATCTTTTGGATCCATGAGCAAGTCCAGGCGCATGGCTTTTGAGGCGCATGTATGGCCTAGTCTTCTGTTGCTTGGGATCAGAAGTAAGTCGGGGGGCGCATGACCACTGGGGCGCATGCAGTCTTCTGGGCGTATGGCCACGAGGCGCATACAAATGATCGGTCTGCCGTATGGCAATTATTGTCAACCCAAGGTGTAATGATGGTGCTGACATCAGCGGTGCTTCATTTTCTGCACAACTAATTGGACATCTTCGGGAGACGTGTAGCCACCCATTGTCATTCTGTATTAAATGTTTGATGGAGAGGGTTGCATTGGTTAATGTCAATCTGGGCGCATGGCTATGGCCCGCTGGGCACATCTATGGGGAGCGCATGATACCGACGGTGCATCTGCCAATGTGTCGCATCCTCTATGGCTCGCCTGTTGGGTTCTTCGAGGCGTTAATGGTTGCCTTAACTTTAGCCGAATATGAGGCGATGAATGTATTTGCTATTAATACAAATTCATTTGCATAGAATTTGGAACGTTGGCCATTTGGCACTCGGGTGTAGGCTGCCCGTGCTTATAAATAGCCGTATGAGGGAAAGTTTTGCTTTCATTCTTCAAAAGATGAACTTGGCCGGAGCTCTGCCTTGGCGAACTTTCGAACTCGAGCTCTTTTTGAGGGTAAAGATGTACTGCCCCAGGCTTTCCGTCACTCTGAGCTTTTGTGATAGTGTCTGTTGCATCCAAATATCGGGATCGTCGAGTCTCGACACAGGTCGAGGGTGCCTGTTGCATCCAAAGATCGGGGCGGCTGCGCTCCGTCTTTTGTTATGCTAGCAGAGCCACAGGTTATCGAGTGTGCCTGTTGCTTCTGAAGATCGGGGCATCGTACTGCGATTCTTGTCGAGCTAGGAGAGCTCCTCCTCCTGCTACACAAGGGCTGATTGGTGCTAATGAGAGAGAGTAATTCGCTCTGACTATGCACGGAGATGTGCATACGTTTGAGATGCTGGAATGATGCGCCTGGACGAGACATCAGAGTGATGCGCCTGACAGATGATGCAGCTGGCAGATGATGCGGCTGGCAGATGATGCACCTGGCAGATGGTGCATGGCAGTTTGCTGCATCTAGTTGTAGCTTTAAGATCTTCTTTCTTTGTAAAAGTTCTCCTTTGTAAAGCCTTTCTTTAGACATGTAATAAACTTTCATATGAAATAAAAGTCCTCTTTTGAATGTCTTTAAATTTGTACTTTTCTTTGCTGTGCCAAGTATCTATTTGAGCTTTTTCTGGCGCATTGGAGTTGGTCGCATGGTTGGGTTGAGCGCATAGGATTCTGGCCTATAGATGCGCCTAAATTTCCATGCTTCTACAAGAACCCCTTCAAAGTTTTCAAAATTTTCTGTGCAAGTTTTGGAATACTTTGAATAAGAAGCATGAAATTAACGACTCTGGACACATGCCCCTCGCCTAGGCGCATGGCTCTTTCTGGCGTATAGTCGTTCTGCGCCTTGCTGTGGGGAACTCTTGTTGCTAAGGCTCATATTGTTGGGGCGCATGCTTCTTCTGAAGAAATAACGCCTCGATCTTTGGAAAGATTAATGATGATCTTTGGAAGATAAGCAGCCGTCGATTTCTCGAGACCCGAAGCGACTGATTGCTGATATCACGCCTTATTGGTTTACGCACGAGGCCAAGCCTATAAATAGGCGGCTTGTAAGGAGAGAGAGTCTTCTACTTTTCTGTAAAAGTTTTCTTCTTCCTCAGAACTCTCTTCTTTCTTCTTTTCTTTGTCAGAGAGATGGCTCCCAAGACTCCCCGAGGCGGTGCTGCTAGCCGAGGAAGGGGCCGAGGCAAGGAACCCTTGGAGGTCGACACGAAGGAAGTCCCTATCGTTAGGGCGACCCACGCCGATATTCACCCGGAAGTGCTCGGTGGGTATTCTCTTGCCTTGGTCTTTGTTGCAGTGATGTTGGGGTGACCCGACTGCAGATGGACCGCCTCATGTTGATGTGTTTAGGCTGACGCGTATGGACTTTTGTCCTGATGATGTGCTGAAGCCCTTTCAGCTGACGCGCATGGACTTAAGTCCTGATGATGCGCCGAAGCTCTTTCAGCTGACGTACATGGACTTAAGTCCTGATGATGCGCCGAAGCTTAGGTTCTATCTGCGCACATGGTTTTCGACCCAATTTGATGTGCCAGATTTGTTGATGTGACTCAGATACTTATTTTGAGCTTCTGAGTCTTTTTGCTAACTTCTCTTTGACTCTGTTGTAGTATCCATGCCGAAGACGGAGGCTCTCGTAAAGGAAGAGATACCACCTCCTCTTGTCTAACAAGAGTCGGTGACGGTTAAAGAGGAGGCATTACCAAAGGTCGAGGTCGAAGAAGAACCGATGACCATCAAGAAAGAGATTGCTTCCAAGGTTGAAGTTAATGAGGAGCCACCATCAGAGAGTAGCAGCATCGGGACTGACCCACCTATCTCTACAGAAGACCTCAACCAGATTGAGCTTTCGTATACAAAGTGGCTGAGGGAATGGTACATGCCTCAATGCAACTATGATCCCTGGTTGTGAGGATTCGTAGGTTGCTTTGCAATCACCGTTTTCTGGAATATGAATAAAGTTAATGTCCCTATTTTGTCTTTTTGTTTCTGAGATTTGAAGAAACCTGAAGATGTAGTTTATTTTTTTTCGATATCGATGTAATCTTTTGTTTTCTGTTTAGCCGAAGAAAATGAAAGAAATTTCTGCTTTGTTCATTTCCTGTGATTTTTTTGTGGACCCATTATCTATTGCGCACCTTGATTTCTGGGTGCAGATAATAAGTTACTCATAGAGGAAACCGACACATTCACTCAGAGGTAATATGGACGTGGTGAATATAGGATAATTTTTGTGTAGACTTATCATCCTTGGCGTACCTTGGTGCTAGGTACGGATAATAAGTTGAGAGAGAGGACCGACATATTTACTTAGAGATAAGGTGGACATGGTAAATATGGGCTAAAAATGTTAAAGTTTTTCTACTCAAAGGTAACGTGGACATGGTAGGAGTAAACTTTTGTGGTGGTTTATAGAACAACTCAGAGGTAATATGGACGTGGATGTTCTAAGGTGCAACAACAGGAATTGTTGTATGGATTGTTTACTTAGAGGTAATGTGGACGTGGTAAACATTGCTTTAAGCATGATCTTACACGGTGAAAGATACTGCTTGATGAGGTGTAGAGGGCAACTCAGAGGTGATATGGACATGGTTGTTCTTCTACTGGGGCTAGAATGCAACGAAACAACTAGGTTCCAGAAGCATATAATTTTAAAAGATGGGGTGTGAACTTGGTTTGGTCAAGTTCACCAGTCCTCTCTCTGGAGAGAGGCAGTACGTTCTTGATGGAGGTCAAGAATAGTACTTTTTCAGGAACTTGCCGTTGATGGGCATCATGAACAAGTCCCCATTAGCTTGAGCGAGACGATAAGCACCGTTTGAGTATACCGTCTCTACGATGAAGGGTCCTTCCCATTTGGGTTCGAACTTTTCTAGAGTTTTGTGAGTCGTCACTATCGGTCTCCTGACTGCCAGGACCAGGTCGCCAACTTGGAAAGTCCTCTGTCGGACTCTTTTGTTAAAAGTCTGTGATATGCGGGCTTGATAAAGTTCGTTGCGCTGTTGAGCCAAGAGCCATTTTTCGTCCAACGCTTCCAACTCTAGCTGACGACGATGTTGATTGTCCTCTTCCGTCAACTGATTTGTGATCACCACTCGGAGTGAGGGTATTTGGATCTCCAGCGGTAGTACTGCTTCGCTCCCGTAAACCATGGAGAACGATGTGTTGCCCGTCGGGGTCCGTACCGTTGTACGATAGGCCCACAGGCATTCGTCGAGCTTCTCGTCCCAGTCGTGCTTATTAGATGATACAACCTTTTTGAGTAGCTTGACGATGGTCTTATTAAAAGCTTCAGTCAATCCGTTTGCTGCCGGATTGTAAGCGGTTGATGCCACGTTCTGAATACGGTTCTTGTCACAGAATCTATTGAACGCTTGGTTGATGAATTGTGGGCCATTGTCGTGGATAATCCTCCGAGGTAACCCAAAATGGTAGACGACGTGATGCTTGATAAAGTTGATCACTCTTGAGCTTTTCACTTCTGTGAGAGGTACTGTTTCCGCCCATTTAGAGAAATAGTCGATGATTGCCAGGATAAAGCGGTGTCCCCTTGACGAAGGAGGGGTGATAGGCCCCACTATATCCATGCCCTAGTCTTCAAATGGCCAAGAGACAACTGTCGGGACACTACTAAAATACAGCAATTTGGCGACGAAAGATTAGCGACGGACCGTATCCGTCGGCCATAGCGACGGCCTCGCGACTACCTTGTGACGGGCTACCGTCAGAAAGCAATGGGTAATTTTTTTTAGTTTTTTTGCGTCAAAATCAGTCGCACATCCGTCGTTCATTTGACGAAACTTTAGCGACGAATTCATGTCCGTCGCTAATATGTCGAACATTGTGGCGGCAAAATCTGTAAAAAAATGGCGTACTAAATTAGCGTCTATCTAGCGACGGACGTTCCGTCGGTAATCCAGTGGGTATTTAGCGACTATCTGTCGACGGATATATCCGTCGGTAATCCGTCGCTAAATTCTGTAACCTAACTTAAATTGAACCGACGGAAGAAAATTTTTCATTCCCCCAAAAAAACTCTCTCTCTTCCCCCTCTCTCTCTCTCTTTCTTCGGCGAGCTCTCTCCGACGGGTCATATTCTCCAGCGAAGCTCTATCCGACGGGATATCTCTCTCTCTCAGGTATGCTCTGTCTCTCCCTCCCTCTCTCTCTGTTTAGCATAACATATAGGGTTCGGGTTGGTGGGGGGGTCGGCTGTCGCTGGGGCCGACGGGATGGAGGGGAGGGATTGGGGGCGGGGGAGGAAGGTTGTTGAGGGCGGGGGGCAGGGTAGGGTTTCGGGTCATGGGGGGTGGGCCGGCTGTCGCGGGGGCCGACGGTGATGGGGGGAGGGAGGGGGACGGGGGGTGGATGGTGTTGGGTGGGGGACAGGGGGCAGGGGTAGGGTTTAGGGTTTGCTGTCGGGGTGTGAGGGGGAGGGGGGTGGGTATTTATTGTCGGGGGGGAGGGGGTGGGGTGGGGGTTTGCTGTCGGGGGGGGGGGGTCGGGGGGGGGATGGGGGGGGTGCTGTCGGGGAGGGGGGTCGGGAGAGGGGGTGCTGTCGGGAAGGGGGGGGTGGGGGAGGGGGTCGGGTAGGGGACACACGGGTAGGGTTTCGGGACAGGGGTAGGGTTTCGGGTGGGGGGGTATCGGTGGTTTCGGGTCGGACCATTCATATGAGTATCGGTGGTTACGGATCGGTGTATCGGATCGGGGGAAGGAGGTATCGGAATCGGTATCGGAATCGGAATCAGTTTTGGACTATTCCTATGAGTATCGGATCAGGGGTATCGGTAATATCGGTGGTTTCGGATCGGAGTATCGCACTACCAAAATATGTTAATTTAGCGACGGCCACATCCGTCGCCCATCCGACGGCAATCAGTATTAGCGACCGATAACTGACGGATCTTGGTCAAAATAATCCGTCGGCAATCACCTCGTCGCTAATAATAATCAGTCGCTAAGTAGTCGAAGAGCGACGGAATAGCGACAGTTTTTCGTCTTCACAATACGATGCATTAGCGACGACTTTCCGACGGACTTTCGTCCATTTCAAGTATTAAATAATTAACTGTGTAGACACTAGCGACGGATATTCTGTCGGTAAACCGTCGTAACAGTGTATCAGAGGGTATCGTTCCGTCGCTAGTCCGTCGATCGCCGTTGCTAACAAAGGACAGATTATCGACGGAATACTAACGAATTATCCTTCGACCATGTTTTGGAGATGCTTGACATTTCCAGAACCTTGGCGTAAATTTTTCGTCGCGACACCGTCGAGAGAGCGACTGATTTGTGGCTGATTATCCGTCGCCAATATTCTGGAAATATTATCATTGCCGAGGGATTTGTGGCTGATTATCCCTCTCAGAGTATCCTCTCTGGTTGGTTGTCGTATCATCATTGCCGAGGGATGAGGGTCGGAGGACAGTCAACTTCATCTACGGCTACATAGTTTTTGCCTCGCCAGTCGAATGGCTGCAGGGACTATGTCCTGATCACCATGTCGTAGTCCAATACAATCCAGAGATTGACATAGTACTAATTCATATTTGTAGTCCAATACAAATAGTCTAATACAAAAATAACCCAATACAAATAGTCCAATACAAATAAGTACTAATAGCTAATGAGAACCACGCAGCTCACGCAAACGCTCAGTGATACGATCACGCAACCACCTCGAATAAGTGGGATTGACGGCGGCAGGAGAGATGTAGTCCCTTGCAAGTGCTGCATGAAAAGAACTCCCGGTCTCACTAGCTACCGGTGCTGGATGAATAGAACTCCCGGTCTCACTAGCTACCGGTGCCACTTTCTCCTTAACAGTAGGAGGAGCCACCTCAACATTCACTATTTTCCTCAAACGACGTACCGCTCCTCGGGTCATGGGTGCCATCTGGTAAGATCGATATTCACAAATAATATAATTGTAACATAAGCAAGCTAACTAAAGGAACCATCATATAATTTGAGTACATTTTCAAAAGCAGATAGAGTACAGAAAATTCAATTTTTTGCCAAGTGTGAGAACGGATGGCTCAGAACACAACCCAAGATTCATTCTAGCATATATTAGTGTGAATCATCTATGTTCTGTATATATGGTGTAGTATATGTTCTTATCGTATCTAGTATCTGAAGAATGTAACAGAATCAAGATGAACTCACATAATGTAATACTAAGACATCATCTACTACTATATAAAACATAGTGATAGGTTTTCGTATCATCATTGCCGAGGGATGAGGGTCGGAGGACAGTCAACTTTATCTACGGCTACATAGTTTCTGCCTCGCCAGTCGAATGGCTGCAGGGACTATGTCCTGATCACCATGTCGTACTGTAGATTAATGCAAATGAAGCTGGAGCCAAAATACAGTACTAATTCACCATGTCGTACCATTTTACTGTCTCACTCTCTCTTCTTCCTCCCTCCGGTGCTCTCACTCTCTCCGGCGCTCTCACACTACTAATTTCTATGTATTTTAAGTGTGAGAACGGATGGCTCAGAACACAACCCAAAATTCATTCTAGCATACATTAGTATGAATCATCTATGTTCTGTATATATGGTGTAGTATATGTTCTTATCGTATCTAGTATCTGAATAATGTAACAGAATTAAGATGAACTCACATAATGTAAAACTAAGACATCATCTACTACTATATAAGATATAGTGATAGGTTGTCATATCATCATTTTCGAGCGATGAGGGTCGGAGGACAGTCAACTTTATCTACGACTACATAGTTTCTACCTCGCCAGTCGAATGGCTGCAGGGACTATGTCCTGATCACCATGTCGTACCATAGTTTCTGTCTCGCCAGTCGAATGGCTGCAGGGACTATATATCACGATTACCATGTCGTACCATAGTATCTGAAGAATGGCTGCAGGGACTATATGTCCCTAACCCGAACCCTAACCCGAACCCTCTCCTAGCCGCCCTCGCCCCCCCTGTCCCACCCCCCAGCCACCCCCCACTCACCCCCAACCACCCGCATCCCTCCCTGCAGGGACTATTGTAGGCTAAGGTATTGGGTTTACCTTATTAGGGTAAGGTATTGAGTTACCTTATTAGGGTAAGGTATTGGGTTACCGATATTGTGAACCTAGGTTGAAAGCATAATAAGGTTGTAAAAGCATAATAAGGTATTGGGTTGCCGATCCAAAACTGCCGATACTACCGATATCGCCGATATCCTATTTTTTAAACTAGGGTTTGTCATATCGCCGATACTACTCATTGTATTTGTACCTCGTGCTGCCCCGCGCGCGCCACCCCCGCTGCCCCCCGCCGCCCCCCCGCAGCTCCGTGTGCGCCAGCACCCCTTCCACCCCCCGCCGCCCCTCCCACCATCGCCGACCCCCCCAGCCCCGCGCTGTCCCACGTGCGCCACCCCCGCCGCCCTCCGGTGCCCCGGAGCGCGCTGCCCCTCGCCGCCCGCCGCAGCCCCGGCCGCGCGCGCCAGCACCCCTCCCACCCCCCGCCGCCCCTCCCACCCTTCGCCGCCCCTCCAGCCCCGCGCCACCCCCGCCGCAGCCCCGTGCTGCCACGTGCGCGCCACCCCCGCAGTCTCCGCCGCCCCTGCAACCCACGACGCCCCCGGCAGCCCAAGATACCCACGACCACCGAGAGAAAAAGAGAGAGATTACCTTTGGGAGAGAGAGAGAGAAGAGGTCGTCGATCACCGCCGCTGGAGAGAGAGAGAGAGAGGAGAGTGAGGTCGTCGACCACCGCGGAGAGAGAGAGAGAGAGAGAGGAGAGAGAATAAAATTTAGGGGGAATGAAAAGTTCCCCCCGTCGTTTCAATTTAAGCCTGGGCCCTTTATTTAGCGATGGACCAGCGACGGTTTGTATCCGTCGCAAGACCGTCGCTATTTTTGATACTTGCCGACGGAACATCCGTCGCTACGTAGTCGAAGAATTGTCCCGCCATTTTTCTCAACAATTTCTGCCAAATAATCGACTGCATGGCGACGGCTACTTATCCGTCGCTATATCTCCGACGCCCTAGCGACGGATGAGCGACCTTTTCTCTCCCTTAAAATAAAATAAAAATTGTATCGGCTTGTCGTTGGTACTCCATCGGCTATTTGCCGCAAATCCGTCGCTAATGCCGATGGAAATTATCCGTCGCTAATGTGCCGTCGCTAATTTACTGTATTTTGGTAGTGTCGAATTTTTTGGTATCGAAAAACAAATAACTATTAATAAAGTTGACTGTCCTCCGACATAGTCCCTGCAGCCATTCGACTGGCGAGGCAGAAACTATGTAGTCGTAGATAAAGTTGACTGTCCTCCGACCATCAAAACTCGACAATGATGATATGACAACCTATCACTATATCTTATATAATAGTAGATGATGTCTTAGTATTACATTGTGTGAGTTCATCTTGATTCTGTTACATTCTTCAGATACTAGATACGATAAGAACATATACTACACCATATGTACAGAACATAGATGATTCACTCTAATGTATGCTAGAATGAATTTTGGGTTGTGTTCTGAGCCATCCGTTCTCACACTTGGCAAAAAATTGAATATTCTGTCTTTTATATGCTTTCGAAAATGTACTCAAACGACATGATAGTGTAGGAAGAAACTATGGTGATCAGGACATAGTGATCAGGACATAATCCCTGAAGCCATTCGACTGGCGAGGCAGAAACTATGTAGCCGTAGATAAAGTTGACTGTCCTCCGACCATCAAAACTCGGCAATGATGATATGACAACCTATCACTATATCTTATATAGTAGTAGATGATGTCTTAGTATTACATTATGTGAGTTCATCTTGATTCTGTTACATTCTTCAGATACTAGATACGATAAGAACATATACTACACCATATGTACAGAACATAGATGATTCACTCTAATGTATGCTAGAATGAATTTTGGGTTGTGTTCTGAGCCATCCGTTCTCACACTTGGCAAAAAATTGAATATTCTGTCTTTTATCTGCTTTCGAAAATATACTTAAACGACATGATGGTGTAGGGAGAAACTATTGTGATCAGGACATAGTGATCAGGACATAGTCCCTGCAGCCATTCGACTGGCGAGGCAGAAACTATATAGCCGTAGATAAAGTTGACTGTCCTTCGACCCTCATCCCTCGACAATGATGATATGACAACCTATCACTATATCTTATATAATAGTAGATGATGTCTTAGTATTACATTATGTGAGTTCATCTTGATTCTGTTACATTCTTCAATACTAGATACGATAAGAACATATACTACACCATATGTACAGAACATAGATGACTCACTCTAATGTATACTAGAATGAATTTTGGGTTGTGTTCTGAGCCATCCGTTCTCACACTTGGCAAAAAATCGAATATTCTGTCTTTTATATGCTTTCGAAAATGTACTCAAACGACATGATGGTGTAGGGAGAAACTATGGTGATCAGGACATAGTTCCTGCAGCCATTCGACTGGCGAGGCAGAAACTATGTAGCCATAGATAAAGTTGACTGTCCTTCGACCCTCATCCCTTGGAAATGATGATATGACAACCTATCACTATATCTTATATAGTAGTAGATGATGTCTTAGTATTACATTATGTGAGTTCATCTTGATTCTGTTACATTCTTCAGATACTAGATACGATAAGAACATATACTACACCATATGTACAGAACATAGATGATTCACTCTAATGTATGCTAGAATGAATTTTGGGTTGTGTTCTGAGCCATTCGTTCCCATACTTGGAAATTAAGCATGTGAAATAGAACTGATTATGTTTAGTTTGTCTTACGATACAGATTTTCACATCCAAATTGAAATGGATCGTTAATTCGTTGATCGTACATGGATGTACTAGCGGATCAACCTTCTTTTCCGTAGGTACTTATAAGTATTGACCGTATCGGATTAGTATCGATTTATCGTTTTGGTATGGGCCGTATCGGTTGGTATTGGTCTTAGCGAATTGGTATCGTCCTATCCGACATGTATCGGCCGTATAGCTACGATTCGTATTGGCCTTATCAATTTGGTATTGGTCATATCCGATAGGTATCGGCCGTGTTGGATTAGTATAGACCATTTCGGATTAGTATCGTGGAAGGTTTAGTAACAACTGTACTTGGATTTCTCTCTTCTAGAGCTAGATTACCATTGCAAGAGAGTCACGAGAGCGTAGCTGGCCAGTTACAGAACATACATACTTCCTTTTCAATCTCGCTTTTCCTGTTGGAAAAGGAAGCATGTATGTTACTGTAACTGGCCAATCATGATCTGGTGACTCTCTTGCAATGGTATTCTAGCTCGAGAAGAGAGAAATCCAAGTACAGTTGTTACTAAACCTTTCACGATACTAATCCGAAATGGTATGTACTAATCCAACACGGCCGATACCTATCGGATATGACTGATACCAAATCGATAAGGCCAATATGAATCCTAGCTATACGGCCGATACATGTACATATCGGATATGACGATACCAATTTGTTAAGGCCAATACCAATATGATACGTCCTATACCAAACCGATAGACCGATACTAATCTGATACAGTAGATACTAAGTACATCCGGCCTATACCAGCGGATCCACCAATTACTGCACGATAGGCCCAACGACTCCAGTTACATCCGATTATTGGTGAGTACATGATTACATAGTAATTCTGTTAGTCTTATGATACAGATTTTTACTCTCTCAAAGACCCCCCTCTCCTTTCTCACTCTTCACAGTTCTCATAACAGGAAGGTTCAGTGCTTTCTAGTTCTCTTCCATCCATGCTCTGGACCCATCTGCTCCACCCTACTTCCCTTCTTCTTATTTGACTCTCACAGCCACATATGATATCCAGCTCAAGTGTAGAGTCGGAGGAGAAGAACTGGACAGGAAGAGGAGGGGAAGCAGCACAGCCGACGGTATGGCCTGGAGGAAGTACAGAGGTTTTGCTGGAGGTATTGGCGATTTTTCCAGGATGGTGTTAAGGAGCAAGTGTAGAGTCGGCCGAAGGAGCCACAGCTTCCTTCGGCCGACTCTACACTTGCTCCTCAACACCATCCTGGGAAAATTGCCAGCACCTCCAGCAAAACCTCTGTACTTCCTCCAGGTCATGCCGCCGGCTATGCTGGTTCTCCCTCCTCTTTCTGTCCACTTCTTCTCCCCCAACTCTACACTTGAGTTGGATATCATATGTGGCTGAGAGAGTCAAATAAGAAGAAGGGAAGTATGGAGGAGCAGATGGGTCCAGAGCCATGGTGGAGGAGAGGAGAAGGCTCCCAAGACTCCCCGAGGTGGATATCATATGTGGCTGAAAATTTTGATAAACTTCTTATTTTTTTATAATTTGAGTAAATTTCTTTACCCTATATGAAAATTTCTGTTGTCAGAAAGATGGCTCCCAAGACTCCCCGAGGTGGTGCTGCTAGCCGAGGAAGGGGCCGAGGCAAGGAACCCTTGGAGGTCGACACGGAAGAAGTCCCCGTCGTCAAACAAGAGCCTGTGACTGTTAAGGAGGAGGTGTTACCAAAGGTCAAGGTCAAGGAAGAACCGATGACCATCAGGGAAGAGATTGTTCCCAAGGTTGAAGTTAAGGAGGAGCCACCGTCAGAGAGTAGTAGCATCGGGACCGACCCTCCTGTCCCTATAGAAGACCTCAACCAGATTGAGCCTTCGTATGCAAAGTGGCTGATAGAATGGTACATGCCTCAACGCAACTATGATCCCTGGCTGTGAGGATTCATCGTCTGACTTGCGGTCTTTTCTGAGGCATTGTGTTGGATTGTTTATGTTTGAATATTTTACAAAGTGGCTGATAAAATGGTACATGCCTCAACACAACCAGATTGAGCCTTCGTATTTGTATTGGGTTGTTTATGTTTGGATATTTTGCTATGTATGTTGGGATAGTATGTTGGATATTGTGTTGGATATTTTGTTGGTCATTGTGTTGGATATTTTTTGTGTATGTTGTGATATATTGGATGTTTGGAGATATTGTGTTGGCAATATGGATATTTGTTGGATATATTGGATGTCGGCTATGTTATATTTGTGTATGGTGGATGCTGAATATGTTATATTACAGGGAATAGTCTGTTTCCTGTAATCTTTTTCAAAAATATTTTAGTTAGCGACAGATTACCGACGGGTTGTCGACGGACTGTTGCAGGTATCGACGGATTACCGACGGCTTACCGACTGACTTTTGCAGCTAGCGACGGTTTCCTGACGGATTGTCCGTCGGCCTATTTCTGGAAAAATTTTGCGACGGAAGGGCGACGGACTTTCCGTCGCTCATATTCTGGAATATATGGAAGATTTCCAGAAGGGTGGCGACGTATTATCCGTCGCTCTTCCGTCGCTAATCCGTCGAGGTTAGCGACGCTTTGAGCGACGGATATTGTGTATCAGAAATCCTTGGATACACGGTTTGCGACGATTTAGCGACAAATTTTTCGTCGCTAATTTTATGAATATATTAAAAAATTAAACTGTCGAAGTTGACGAAAAGCCGTCGGTTAGCCGTCGCTAAAAGTTTTTATTTTGCCAACGGAAATCCGTCGCTAATTATTCGCGAAGCGGCAGACTAGCGACGAGCTAGTTTTAGCGACGAGGATATTCCCGACGGATTTTTTTAGCCCGTATCCATCGAAAATCCGTCGGTAAGACGATTTACCGACGGATTTCCGACGGATATGGCCATCGCTATGTCGTTGTATTTTAGTAGTGGGTGTAGAGGCTCTGACGGTCTGTGGATGAAGTCGACGTGCAGCTGACAGGCATGTCAATTCTTTGCGTACTCGACATCGTCGGCCATCATGGTAGGCCAGTAATAGCTTATGCGTCGATGTCGGTCATGTAGCTTAGGACCTGGTTGATGAGCTCCGCATGTTCCGTCATGAGATTCTCGAAGAGCTTCGGCGGCTTTTTCGTTAGATAGACATCGGAGGAGGAGTCTGTTGTAGGAGCGCCGGTACATCATTTTGGAGGTTATATCGCAATAGAAGCGGAGGGAGCGCCTTCTGACTGAGACTGCCTCCTTCGGGTCTTTCGGAGGGATTCCATTGACAGCAAAGTCGATAAATGGGAACCTCCAGTCTCTGACATTGATGCCAGGGTCCGCGGCCATGGCATGAGTTGTTCGCATGCATAGATTAATTATGGGGCAAGACAAGTCCCGACTCGTTACCGTAACGAAGTGTTGAGTCCCGATGGGCGCAACCAATGAGGCTGCGAGGTCCAATACACACCTATTGAACTAGCTTACCCCCCAACCAGACAAAGACATGAGATGGTAAACTAATTCACGGTGACGTATCTTTCCATGCCATGAATCCAATATGGTATCCGGACCCCAACAAGGTTCAATACCTTCTCATCGGAGTAGTAAGTCACACCTACAACCAAACAAGGACAAGATGTGACGAACTAATCCGCGATAAGTTATTGTTCCAAGCCACGGTCAGATACAAGTACCCAAACCAAAAGTACTCATACCTAACGGATAAAGGTGCCTAACAATTCTAAGTGAAATGTAGTTAAGAACAATCCTTCCTACGCATGGGCCCTGGCTAAATAGGATCGGTGTAGTCCCCCTTGGGGCACCAGAGGCCCAATCAATAAGAGCGTAACGTTCTGCAGAACGTCAGTGACCGTCAGTAATCATGGGTCATCAACCCCGTATCTCCAGCGGAGCTTCCGGGTCACAAGGAAAAGTGCATCAAAGCCCATACGCTAAGGAATTGACCTCCCCGCCCAATGCCTACTATGTTGTATCCACAACAGAAAACCTCTATAACCGCTAAGTCAAACTAAGCATGCAACCTCTATTAGCGGTTATTCCTATCGCACGTCTTGTACGTACTGGTGGCCAGCCAATCACGTACGTCCGTATTCTACATGCGACACACAACTTCGTGGTACAACGTGTCAAGGCCATAAATGCAACACACAAAGGTGGTCTCTTAAATCTAGGTTTAATGTGTAAGAAAAATAATACATAGCAGGAAATATAACTGAACAGTAAGTTCTAACAGGTTATGCCATGTATCACAATTTATTTTGCATAAAGAAAATAAATAATGCATGAAATATGAGCTAAAATAAATAAACAACAAATGGCAAGGTGTCTTACCTGGTAGTACGCCTGGTGTGCTGCAATGATGAATGTGGCACGAACTGCAACGTCGGTGCAACAAATATACAAGGTGACCTCTGATGGTGGCACGGACAGTTTCATTGGGTCCAGAAGGGTCAATTTAGTTAGGGTGGACATAAGGTTGTCTATAATTGACGGAAGATTAGGAAAAATGGGATTAGTCATGGACGGAAGGATAGTCGGAGAAAATTTAGAAAAACTATTTAAAATACTTGATAAAATATTTTATGGTAAAACTAGCTATGAGATAAATATATAAAAATATAAAGATTGCTTTTAGGTAAAACCCTAGATTTGTGAGATATACTCCTTAGATGGAAGCTATATTTTTTTATTGGTAAAACTAATATTTGATAAATTCATAAAAATATGGAAAAATCGATTTAGGCTAAAATACGTAAATAAGATACTATAAAATATTATAAAAATATATTTAGAATTATCTCCATATCATGAGAACAAAATAACAATATAGGTCTTGGTAGATCCATTGAAATAATAATAATAATTACTATCCTTATTAATAACAGTAATTAAATAAAATTTATATTTAACATATATACATGTTTTTACGTACTAATTTACAATCCAAAACATATACTCTTTTTATCATATAATAAAATAATCATAAAATAATATTGTTGTACAAGGAGAAGAAAATAATAATAATAATAATAATAATAATAATAACAATAATAATAATAATAACAATAATATTAATAATAATAATCATAATAATCATACTAATAATCATAATAATAATACTAATAATAATAGTAATAGTAATAATAATAATAATAATATTAATATTAATTTACAATAGTACAACTTTACTGCGGTGTTCTCTCTTTTCGAGAGAGAGACAGTGATTGAAATAAAATAAATTAAACAAAATCAAACAAAAAAAGCAAACAAACAAAAATTAGAGTAGGTTGAAGCTGACTGCTCTTTTATTGCAAAGAGGAGGGGGAAAATTTGTCTACAAAATTTAAAGGAGAGAGGGACGAGAGCAGAGGCGAGAGGGAGATGGGTTTCGAGTGAGTGAAGAAGGGGAGCGGTGCTGACGGTCGGGGCGGAGGCTTCGGCACGGAGGCTAGGCGGTGATGGCGGGAAGCGGCGGAGGATGTTGGCGGTTCACGTCGGAGGAATTGGGGACGCGACGGTGAAATCCACGTCGGTGCGGTCGTCGGGGGTTGCTCGCTCGGCCGGAGTCGAGCGCGGGTGCGACGGATCCCGGTAAGACACGAGCTCTCCGTCGGCGGTGCACGACGTTTGGACGGTTCGCGGGAAGCCGGCGCTTGATCCAGAGGCGCAGCGCTCGACGGGGAAAGTCAGGGGTCCCGGCGGCGGTGCTATAGCGAGGTGAGGAAGGGAGGTGGACTCGCACGGGCGGCGGACAGGCGCGGCGGCCGGTGGAGGAAGCTCGCCGTCGAGGTAAGGGCGGTGGTGTGCCTTAATTTTGGGGTTTTCTTTGGGGCTTTGGTGGTGGTCTCGGAGGGAACGGCCGATGGTTGTGGGGTTTTTGGGTGAGGAGGTCCGGTGTTGGTTGGCGGTGTTTGTTGGTAGCGGACGGCGGTAGTGATGGAGATGCGGTAAAGATGGTCGCGGTTGGCCTAGTGTTGGCAGCCGCGGCGGGTGGACAGAGGTATCAGGCGGGACTGGGTGCCGGCGTGGGATGGTCGGAGGAGTGTGGGGCTGCGGCGGTTTGGCCGGGAAAGATGGCCGGGTTGGCCGTCTGCATGGAGGTGAGGGGTTTTCGGTCGTAGCGAGGAGAGGACGGGCAGGGACAGTAGGCCAAAGAAAGAGGTTAGGGTTTAGAATAGGATTAGGGGATTGGGTTTGCTGTATCGAAATCGTGTCCGACATGTGGACACAAAGAAGGTGAAATGTATATGTAAATAAAATAGTGAAAAGGAAAATAATAGGGGCACGGACACGATGCACAAACTTGGGTTATGGAAATTTTTGTGGAATAATTATATGGAGGAGTACCTGCCTATTTATAGGATGTGGGAATTCCCAGTTGGATAAGGATTAGAAGTTGTTTAAACCCAAAATAGATAATTCGCAACTTAATTTAAAATCAATCAAATCCAAATCCAAATACAAATCCAATTTAAATCTAATTAAAATTTTACTTTAAAATCAAATGGGATAAATCAAATTTCAAATATTTAACTATTTAAATAAATCCATAAATTCAAATCAAGATTTAAATCGCCACAATAATTTTGAAATATATTTTCCAAAAATAGTAATAATAATAATTTTGAAAATTACATTATTATTTAAAATAAACTAATAAATATTTACGAAATATATATTTATGCACAATAATATTTACATAAATATTTTTCTAGTATACAAAAAAATATTATTTATTATTAGTTGCTGTTAGAAATAAAAGGCTTAAAATAACAAACTTAGAAATTTTTGTATGATAGCAAAGTAATTATTATATATATGATTTTTAAAAATGGAAAACGTTTTTCTAAAAATATGTATGCTCGTACATATTCGCACTCGTCGAGCCATTACGAAAAACGACATTTCGTGCGCGACGTAAAATACGACTACGCGACGTACAATACAAAATTTTAAATCAGTACCAAATTTAATAAAAAAAATATAGTAAAAATTTAGGGGTTTTACATCCTACCAAACTTATAAAAATTTCGTCCTCGAAATTAAGAATTTGTAGGGGGTAAGAAGGTACAAGGTTATATCGATAAGGAAGCACAGTCAATTCATTGGACGAGACAAGGAAACGAAGTTTAATGGAAACATATATTAGAGTCATGATTTCAATAATGGTGAAGATAATCATGGATTAACGCAAGGAGGAAAATGGTTAAGATAACGCGCAATAAAGAATGGTATGGGTTCAAGACGTAAATTGGAGACCTTAAAGTTACGGTCTCTTGAGAGTAGGTTGAGGGCACGATTAAGGGTACGAAATAGATTCACTTAAATTAAGCGATTAGGGGGTCTTGATAGGACAAGCAGTTTAGGATGAAGATATAGCAACATCGAGTGATAATGGTCCTACTCGATAGGAAGGCTAGAGGAAGTTCTAGTACAACGCCTTCGTCCTTCTAAAATAGGTGAAGGTGAAAGCAATAAGGAGTCCAAAGACGACATTATCGAATACGAATACGTGGCTCAAAGACGACCGAATAATTCAAAAGGAATTGTCAAGGCAGTCGTGGATGGGATTCTAAAGGCCAAGTTTTAATTATGTTCCATCCACGTAGAATAATAGACAAAAGCGAACCAAAGTGCACTTGGTTGATCAGACCATCATGCACCGGTTCTGATTAGACTATATGTTAGTAGACATGCCCAAATAACATATGTCTTGAAACAAGCTTGATAAAAGGGTATGCTTGCAAAACTAGGCTATAACATCAGTATTGGTCAAGATGGTAAAGTATGAGTACGCGAGATGATAATGAAAAGAAATACAAATAACTCAAGTTCCTTGAGAATCTAAGTCTGGTCCGGGGTTTGTGCCTATGTAGTCGTCCTACTATCTTTTTGTCTAAGGCCTTGGTCAATCAAATGGGGTATGGTCCTCTAGGGGTTTATAGTCTAAGTAATTCAAGTAGTACCCTATACCATGGGTTATAAGAACATTGGAAATACTAGGTCGTAAGAAAGTCTATCCAACTTATAAAAATTAAACTAATGGTTTTATTTGAACCAAAGAGGCCTACTAGTCATTCTTCTAATATCCCTATTAAGTACGAAGGAAAGATGAGATTTACGATAGAAGGATCAAGCAAGATGCAATCAATGAGTCAAGTGAGAGTTCGAAGATGGAATCGAGATAGGAGGTCAAGTATGTGGATGAGATCCTAAACTTCTAATCCTATTCTCAGGCTTGCTTGGCACGATAAAGTAACCAAACAATTTATCTTGACCTGCATGGGCCACTACAAAAATATGTAATGCCCCAGTCCCAAAATACGTAGGACTAGGAACGTAGACATGCCAGCCGTATAATAAATATATGTGAGCTGTAAAATATAGTAGAACCATAACTAATCTCATCCACACAAAATAAATAAATAAAAGATATCATATAATCTATGAATTGTCATTGGTACAATATATTGGGCGGAGACAAATCCACTACCAACAAGTAAAGGAAAAATACATGAGAAAATAAATGAGTTTTTGGTGAGCGAAGTGAAGACGATCCAAGTACAATCATCCTCGAAGAAAATAGCGATGATCACGACTAGAGCTAGAACACCTGCGAAAGACAAGAGCACACGCCTAGCGAGATAACCAGGTCCTCAGAGGGATGTAACAAGACACATAATATCATGCCATATAAACTGAATAAATATGGCTCAAATAAATAAGTCAATTAAATTATAACATGGTCCAATACACACCTATTGAACTAGCTTACCATCCCCCCAACCAAACAAGGACATGAGATGGTAAACTAATTCACGGTGACGTATCTTTCCATGCCATGAATCCAATATGGTATCCGGACCCCAACAAGGTTCAATACCTTCTCATCGGAGTAGTAAGTCACACCTACAACCAAACTGAAGAACAGTTTGGCAACTCTAGAGGGGGGTGAATAGAGTTTATATAGAAAAATAGCCAATTAAAAATAACTCTTTCACCAACAATAAAAAATCAGAGTAAAGTGCGGAAAATAAATGAAGAGCAGAAGAGCATACGCAAACACAACAATTTTAACCTGGTTTCCCTCGTGGAGGACTAGTCCAGGCCTGAGAACTCTAGCTCAGAATTAAATCCACTATTTGTGAAATAGTAGCTTACAACCCGTGCCTTTTCTTCAGAAGAGCACGTCAACTTCTAACAGAGGATCGCAGTGGCGATTTGCTTGGAATTGTCTAAGCGACTTCTTCACTCTTGCACAAGAATCCTAACTGAGAGATGCTGAGCACTCGAGACTTAGGAGGCTTGTGGCTAGTAGATAGGAAGGGTATGGCTTATTGAGCTTGTAGGAGAGAAGAGAAGAGAAGATTGAGTGAATTGAAATGAGAGAATTCATGCCCTATTTATAGTGTTTTTAGAGGCAGAATTCGGCCAGAATTCGGGTAGGAAAATTCAAAAATTTGGCCGTTGGACAGCTAGCAACCAGCTAACCCTAAAATTAGGGTTCCTGATTTCTAGGGGACAGAGTTCGGCCCGAACTCTGTGTGGAGGCAGAGTTCGGCCCGAACTCTGTCTCCAGAGCACAGAGTGGTCCTAAGTGGGACTTGTGGGCAATTTTTGTTTTGGTGGAGCTTGGGATTTTGGGTAGGCTTATAGACTAAGTTCCAAGAGCTCAGCATAACTTAGAGTACATACTTCTAGACTCAATAAAATGTAAAAGTACAGACTCGAAAATACACTGAGAGTCGGAAACTGAGCTGTTGTCTGTCCTGAACTGAATGCAGACGTCGTGTGTCGTATTGAATTTATACATATATTATTTAGTCAATGTAGTCAATATTTGGTTGACTGTGACTTTGTGTCAACAATCTCCCCCATATTGATAATTAACAAAATAATAAATATATATTTCAATATTCATACCTGGACACAGTTGGTTAAAACACAGCTCCCCCAAAAACAATGCCGAGCTAGAATAAGATAGCTCCCCCGTAATCAGTGAACGGTGCCGAGCTAGAATCAATAGCTCTCCCCCGTAAATAATGCATAGAACCTGTGGCCTGATAAAAATATTTTCCCAAAAGCAAACACAAGCACAGACAAATATGTACAAGCACAGACAAATATACATATTTCTCCCCCTTTTGGCAGTTAGCAATATAAAGGATCATATAGACTGCATAAGGAAAAGCATGGGAATAGCAGTATAGACACTGAAAAGTAATCCAACCACACCAAACAGAGAAGAAACAGTATAATACTAATAAAACAAGTCACTGACATAAAGTAGAACTACGAAAAATAACATAAAATGTTATCCACCAACCAGCACATCATCAGGGTTTGAAGACATAAATCCAGTACAGAAATCCATAACAAACTGAAATAACTAAAATCAAAAAAGCAACTAAGACCATCAGCAGTGTCAGCAGCATATCAAGCCAATCTCCATCATGGAGCACGAGAAGGTCCTGGAACATCTGAAGGACCAGGGAATGAGCGACGAGGGTCCACAAAAGCATCATCAGGATCCATATACCTCATGACCCACGGATCGTCTATACGATGACCCGCGCGATCTGGATCCCGCTCAATAGGCACATGCAGATCAGGATGACGAGCAAGTGAATACCGCATATCATGCAGAGAGTTCCCAAGGGCACTGATCTGCAAGGTGGTACGGTAATCCTGCTGCATCCAGCGATCATCCTCAATAGCAAAGCGATCGCGAAGCATAGTCTGAAGAGACTCAAGAGTGGCAGGAGGAGGAGGTGCATCCTGACCAAAAGGAGGGGCGTCAGGCTCCTCATCAGCAGAATGCTCAGATGACTCAGAAGCAGCGACAGGTTGAAGGCGTCGTGCTTTGGATAGAAAGGCAGGTACAGGCATGAACGGACAATCATGGATAGGAATGATGAAAGCACGAAAAATTAAAGGAAGATAGAGAGGATAAACCAAAGCTCTTGGTTTCTTCCGACAGTTGATCATCCAATCCATCATAGTCCGTGGAAAGTTGAATGGAATACGAAAGTGGAGATGATATAAGGCGGAGATCTCAAGATAAGTGACTTCATCTGTTGAGCCAGCCTTGGGCAAGATAGTATTGAACACGATGCGATGAAGTTCATAAAAGTAGGGGGTGAGATGCTTGGCCTTTAGCTTGCGAGGACTTACGTTAGGAGCACATAAATCCTCCTTAAATCCTTCAAGGGAAGTGTCGCCAACAAATTGAAGTTGACGTGCCTCCACAAGCTTGTTCCACACATCAAGATCCGGGAGAGCAAGAAAATCTCCCAACTCAGAATCATTAAAGGCAATGGTAATGCCAGCAACCCGAGAATAGATGTGGGTTGCATCGTGAGTCAAATTACAGTAAAACATTTGAATTGCACTATGGTAGATGACAGAATTTGAAGCAATAAGTTCATCCAAACAAAGATCACGGAATAAAGACTCATATTGTGAAAATATAGTGAAATTTATGGGATGGCCCCCAAACACCGGACGAGTTCTAAAATCGCTAAACCATTCATTAGAGGCTTCTAGCGATACAAATAAACGGTCGTCGTAAGTGTTAGGGTCATCGGGACGCGGCGAATTGAATAACGGATGAATGGGGTGTTGTTCAACTACTTGTTCAATCGGAGGAGGAGGAACTGAAGAGGAAGCACCCTCATGTCGAGTCCTTCTCCCTCGTTTGGACAAGCGAGATGCCATTTGAAATAAAAGAGGAGAACTTGGAAATGATAGAAAAAGAGAGATATACCTGAAAAGAATACCAAACAGTTGAAGAGAATGTTGAAAAACCCCTTTCCCTTGATTTTGAGAAGAAATAGAGCCCTCTATATCAAGAACTAGGGTTAGGGTTTGGAAGGAAGAAGATGGAAGAGGTGGAGAAGAAGGAAATATGGGAGGAAAGAGAGGGAATCCCGAAATAAAGTAGGGCTTGGTCTTTGGTCGGGTGAAATATTGACCATTGGATTAGAATTGATCCAACGGCAGAGCCAGATCCCGACCCTGGAACCTAAGAACCGAACTCGGCCCGAACTCTGATAGGGGCAGAGTTCGGCCCGAGTTCTGGATCAATGGTCCAGAACTGAAAACAGGCAAAGAACATGAAGAAAAAGTTTAAGAGTTAAACAAAAGATAGTTGAGGACAACAAAGAGTGTAAAAAATAGATAGAGAGGTACTCAGAAAACAGAATGAACTTTAGAAAATCTCAATTAGGCAACATTAAATCGAAAACGAGCCATATAATAAATAAGGACATATACTGTGGTTCAATAGTCCAAATTTGCCATGGGTTAGCTGCAGGGGCCGGATCCCAGCTAGCGGTAGTCCTGAGGACTAGTGCACCGTGTCGCTTAGGCTTTTACGCCTTGTTGTCAGAAGGACCCTTTCGGCTTGTACCCATACCAAATTCTTCGAAAAAGAATCACAATATACTCGATATTTACGCAGGTGAGTTTCAATTTATAACTGCTTCATCTAAAATTCCAAGTTCACGACAAAGAAAATTGAAGCGCTCTTCGGATAGTGGCTTAGTAAAGAAATCTGCCAGCTGATGATCAGTGTCAATAAATTCTAAGTTAATCGTGCCATTTTGCTGATGATCACGCAAAAAGTGGTGTCTGATCTCAATGTATTTAGTGCGTGAGTGGCAGACAGGGTTCTTAGTCAAATTGATTGCACTAGTATTATCACAGAATATAGGAATGTGCATGAAAGATAACTTATAGTCTTCAAGGGTTTGCTTCATCCACAGAATTTGTGCACAACAACGCCCAGCTGCTATGTATTCAGCTTCTGTTGTGGATAGTGCGACAGAGTTCTGCTTCTTGCTAAACCATGAGACTAAAGCCTTTCCTAATAAATGACACGTGCCGCTCGTACTTTTATGGTCGACCTTGCATCCAGCAAAGTCAGCATCAGAGTAACCGATGAGGTCAAATGATGTTGACTTGGGATACCATAGACCCACTGTAACCGTACCCTTAAGGTATCGAAAGATACGCTTAACCGCGGTCATGTGAGATTCCTTAGGATTTGCTTGATATCTAGCACATAGGCAAACACTAAACATGATATCGGGGCGACTAGCAGTTAAATAAAGTAAGCTGCCTATCATACCTCGATACTTACGTTGATCAACGGGTTTGCCGCTCTCATCTGGTTCGAGTTTGGTTGAAGTAGCCATTGGAGTGCTGATTGGTTTGATGTTGTCAAGATCGAACTTCTTCAGCATGTCCTTGGTATACTTCGATTGACAGATGAAAGTTCCATTAGCCAGTTGTTTTACTTGCAGACCAAGAAAGTAGTTGAGCTCTCCCATCATGCTCATCTCAAATTCCGTCTGCATACACTTGGCAAATTCTTGACAAAGAGTTTCATCAGTAGACCCAAAAATAATATCATCAACATAAATCTGAATTAATAGAATGGTGTCTTTGAAAGATTTGATAAACAGTGTAGTGTCAATTTTCCCTTTTGAAAAACCTTTCTCAAGCAAGAAACTGCTTAGCCTTTCATACCAAGCTCTGGGGGCTTGTTTAAGGCCATAAAGCGCTTTCTTCAGCTTGAACACGTGGTCGGGAAATTTGTGATTTTCAAAGCCAGGGGGTTATTTGACATAAACTTCCTCCTTAATAAAGCCATTCAAGAAAGCACTTTTAACATCCATTTGAAATAATTTAAAGTTTTGAAAATTAGCAAAAGCACAAAGCATCCGAATGGATTCTAGTCTAGCAACAGGAGCATACGTCTCATCGTAGTCGATACCTTCCTCTTGGTTGTATCCTTGAGCTACTAGACGAGCTTTGTTACGTGTGACTGAACCATCTTCATTTACTTTGTTTCTAAACACCCATTTGGTACCAATTATTGAGTGATTAGCCGGTCTAGGAACTAGTTTCCATACTTGGCTCCTCTCAAATTGGTTGAGTTCTTCTTGCATAGCAGAAATCCAAAATTCATCATTAAAAGCTTCAGAAATATTTTTAGGCTCTACTTGTGAAATGAAGGCAGTGCTAGCAACGGAGTCTCTTAATGATGATCTAGTAGTTACTCCACGTGAAACTTCTCCTATAACTAAATTTTCTGGATGAGAAGGTTTGAAAGAGAATTTCTTAGGCAAACCCTCCAGAGAATTAGTTTCGGTTGAAGTATTCATTGGAGTAGAAGTTGATGGCTCAACGTCATCATCAAGAGTACTTGCTGCACTGTTATCTTCATCAAAAGTCACATTTGTTGACTCTTCCACAATAAGTGAGCGTTTATTGAAAACTCTATATCCCTTACTCTTGGCGGCATAACCAAGAAAGATACCATCGTCAGCTTTGGCATCAAATTTGCCTAAGTTGTCTTTGGTGTTAAGGATAAAACATCTACAGCCAAAAACTTTAAAATAAGAAACATTGGGGGTTCTCCCAAACCAAAGCTCATAGGGTGTTTTCTTCGTAATGGGACGAATAAGCACCCTATTCAAAATGTGGCATGCTGTACTTACAGCCTCTGCCCAAAAATATTTCGGAAGAGAAAATTTATTCAACATGACTCTAGCCATATCGCCAAGAGTCCTATTCTTTCGCTCCACAACACCGTTTTGTTGAGGAGTTCTAGGACAAGAAAATTCATGATCAAAACCATTTGCATTACAAAAACTTTCAAAATCATAATTTACGAATTCGCCTCCATGATCACTTCGGATTCGAGTAATCATGTAGCCTTTTTCGTTTTGAACTTTTTTTACAAAAATTTTGAAAGCAGAAATAGCATCGCTCTTATTAGCGAGAAAGAAAACTCATGTAAATCTCGAAAAATCATCAACAATAACAAATGCATAAAGTTTGCCTCCAAGGCTAGCTATTCTACTAGGACCAAATAAATCCATATGAAGTAGTTGCAAGGGTCTAGTAGTACTTACAGAGTTGATAGAATGAAATGAGGATTTAGTTGCCTTGTTTAGTTCACATTCGGCACATACCGTGTCCTTTTTGAATGTGATTTCAGGCAATCCTCTCACTAGCTTCTTGGTGGAAAGCCTGGATATAGCATCCATGTTGGCATGACCAAGACGCTGGTGCCAAAGTAGTCGTTCGTCTTTGTGGGCATATAGACATCTACCTGCATTGTTAGTATTTATAGAAAGATAGAAAATATAGATGTTGTCCTCTCTTTTCCCTTCAAAAGCAATGTCTCCTGTTGACCTATCATAGATGTAGCAACTGTTTTGTCCAAAGTTAATATCATATCCATGATCAGCAAGATGACTAATGCTGAGCAGGTTATGCTTTAACTCGGTCACTAGGCAGACATCCTTTATTACAGGAGAAGGAGGATGACCAATGATACCATTACCTATAATGTGCCCTTTGAGATTGTTACCGAAGGATACGTATCCTTCTCTCTTCATCGATAGTGATACAAAAAGATTTGCGTCTTCCGTCATATGTCGCGAGCATCCACTATCGAGAATCCACTTACTTTCAGTTGAGGAGGGAAGGTCCACCTACATCAAGAGTAGATGTGACCTTTGGTACCCGAGTTCTTGAGGGTCCTGAAAAGTTAGTCTTTGGGAACCAAGCATATATCCTTTTATCTACAAGTCTTCTAACTCTGTACTGTGGTAAGATGTGTCCATGTAATCCACAATAAGTACATATAGCATTCTTATTTATACTAGGAGCATGAGAATAATATCTATAAGCAACAGGATGAGGATGGACATGATGTGAAGAGTTAGCATGGTGAAGATGATTATGCATGGAATAAGTGGCATGTTGATGGTGTCTATGAGGCATAGAATGATGGTATTGTCTATGATGTGTGACATGCTGATATTGTCTAGATGGCATGGCATGATGATTTTGTCTATATGGTTTATGAGGACCTTGTCTATATGGCATTGTATGATGATTTTGTCTATATGGCATGGCATGATGAATTTTATGTGTGGAGTGATGTTGATTGTGTCTTTGTGCATGATGAGTGTGTACTGAGTGAGAATTGTTCTTACGTGCACGTGGTTTGTGAAAGTTTGTGTATATAAAAGCATGGTTATGTGCTGCATGAGAATGACGTGGTTGACTAGCATGAGTGGTATTGTGCCCATGTGATTGGGTTTGAGGTTGAACAACCTGTTTACCCAATTTGGTTTCTAATCTTTTAGAAACAGCTTGCAGTTCATCAACCTTAATATTTAAGCCATAAATCTTAGTCATGGAAATCTTGTGTCTATTCTTTTCTTCAGCAAGCAACATGTTGAGAGTAGTGATTTCTTGAGTTTGTTGTTCAATACGTGCTTCAGCATCATGTAAGCTTAATTTAAGCTTGGATGCTTCATCAGTGTCATTTGTGGGTGATGTGTTTCTAACATTATCAAGAAGTAAAGAAATTCTTTGTATCTCATCTTCTAGACTTTTGATTTTGTCCTTGGCATGTTTATATTTACCGATAACCTTTTTATGATCATCGAGTAAATCAGTGAAAGCATCGCCAAGTTCATCAAAAGAGAAGTCATCCAGAGTTTCGTTAGATACCTTGTTGGAAGTTGCCATCAGGCACACATTTGCTGTATCTTGAGGAGAGTCCTTTTCTTCCTCAGAGTCACTCTCTTCACTTTCATGCCAGATACCTGTGTTGGCATATTTCTTTGATGAGTTCTTTTTGTATGGCTTCTCATAGCGGTTGCTCTTCTTCAGGAATGGGCAGTCTTTTCGGACATGTCCAGTTTTCTTGCAACCATAACAAGTTGGTTCTTCTTCATCGTCTTCTTGAGATTCCTTCTTCCTTCGATTGAAGCGAAGGAATTTCCTGAAGTTGTGAACCATGAGAGCTTGGTCTTCATCATCCGAATTATCTTCTTCGGTCTCATCATGATTAGCTCTTCGTTGATGAGCTTTGAGTGCGATCTCCCTGGTCTTCGGAGCAGGCTCTTCGAAGTCCTTGAGGTCAAGCTTGTGAGTCATAAGCTTACCCATCAAGGTCTCCATTGACATTATTGTGAGATCGTTTCCTTCTATGATGGCTGTCACCTTAGGGTTCCAAATCTTTGGTAGCCCTCTGAGCAGCTTACGAATCTTCTCGTGGTTTGAGTACTGCTTTCCAAACGAAGATAGAGGATTGATGATGTCGAGGAATCTTGTGATCATTTGAGTGATCGTCTCACTTGGCTTCATCTTGAAGGCTTCGTATTCTTGAGTGAGACGGCTTATTTTAGATTCCTTGACCTGTGTGGTTCCTTTATGCGTCACTTCTAGAAGTCTCCATACTTCATGAGCAGTGGTGCATGTAGAGACCCTGTTGAACTCATTCCTGTCTATAGCACAGAATAAAGCATTAATAGCCTTAGCATCTAGACTTGCCTGTTTCTTCTCCTCGACAGAATATTTGTCGTGTGGTTTCTCAATGAGGTCACCATCGACAACTATCCTGACGGGCTTTTTGTAACCGTCAGTGACGACAGTCCACAGGTCAAAGTCTAGAGACTTAAGATAGAAGCTCATCCTTGTTTTCCAATATGTGTAGTTAGTCCCATCAAATAGGGGAGGCCTATGAGTGGACTGACCTTCACCATGATTGGAAATCAAGGATTGTGTGGTTGCCATGGATCAGCTCTTAGGATGTTAGTCCTTGTAAAGAGAACAGAGCTTTGATACCAATTGAAGAACAGTTTGGCAAATCTAGAGGGGGGTGAATAGAGTTTATATAGAAAAATAGCCAATTAAAAATAACTCTTTCACCAACAATAAAAAATCAGAGTAAAGTGCGGAAAATAAATGAAGAGCATAAGAGCATACGCAAACACAACAATTTTAACCTGGTTTCCCTCGTGGAGGACTAGTCCAGGCCTGAGAACTCTAGCTCAGGATTAAATCCACTATTTGTGAAATAGTAGCTTACAACCCGTGCCTTTTCTTCAGAAGAGCACGTCAACTTCTAACAGAGGATCGCAGTGGCGATTTGCTTGGAATTGTCCAAGCGACTTCTTCACTCTTGCACAAGAATCCTAACTGAGAGATGCTGAGCACTCGAGACTTAGGAGGCTTGTGGCTAGTAGATAGGAAGGGTATGGCTTATTGAGCTTGTAGGAGAGAAGAGAAGAGAAGATTGAGTGAATTGAAATGAGAGAATTTATGCCCTATTTATAGTGTTTTTAGAGGCAGAATTCGGCCAGAATTCGGGTAGGAAAATTCAAAAATTTGGCCGTTGGACAGCTAGCAACCAGCTAACCCTAAAATTAGGGTTCCTGATTTCTAGGGGACAGAGTTCGGCCCGAACTCTGTGTGGAGGCAGAGTTCGGCCCGAACTCTGTCTCCAGAGCACAGAGTGGTCCTAAGTGGGACTTGTGGGCAATTTTTGTTTTGGTGGAGCTTGGAATTTTGGGTAGGCTTATAGACTAAGTTCCAAGAGCTCAGCATAACTTAGAGTACATACTTCTAGACTCAATAAAATGTAAAAGTACAGACTCGAAAATACACTGAGAGTCGGAAACTGAGCTGTTGTCTGTCCTGAACTGAATGCAGACGTCGTGTGTCGTATTGAATTTATACAGATATTATTTAGTCAATGTAGTCAATATTTGGTTGACTGTGACTTTGTGTCAACACAAACAAGGACAAGATGTGACGAACTAATCCGCGACAAGTTATTGTTCCAAGCCACGGTCAGATACAAGTACCCAAACCAAAAGTACTCGTACCTAACGGATAAAGGTGCCTAACAATTCTAAGTAAAATGTAGTTAAGAACAATCCTTCCTACGCATGGGCCCTGGCTAAATAGGATCGACGTAGTCCCCCCTTGAGGCACCAAAGGCCCAATCAATAAGAGCATAACGTTCCGCAGAATGTCAGTGGCCGTCAGTAATCATGGGTCATCAACCCCGTATCTCCAGCAGAGCTTCCGGGTCACAAGGAAAAGTGGATCGAAGCCCATACGCTAAGGAATTGTCCTTCCCGTCCAATGCCTACTATGTTGTATCTACAACAGAAAACCTCTATAACCGCTAAGTCAAACTAAGCATGCAACCTCTATTAGCGGTTATTCCTATCGCATGTCTTATACGTACTGGTGGCCAGCCAATCACGTACGTCCGTATTCTTCATGCGACACACAACTTCGCGGTACAACGTGTCAAGGCCATGAATGCCACACACAAAGGTGGTCTCTTAAATCTAGGTTTAATGTGTAAGAAAAATAATACATAGCAGGAAATATAACTGAACAGAAAGTTCTAACATGTTATCCCATGTATCACAGTTTATTTTGCATAAAGAAAATAAATAATGCATGAAATATGAGCTAAAATAAATAAACAGCAAATGGCAAGGTGTCTTGCCTGGTAGTACATCTGGTGTGCTGTAATGATGAATGTGACACGAACTGCGATGTCGGTGCAACAACTATACAAGGTGACCTCTGATGGTGGCACGAATAGTTCCATTGGGTCCAGAAGGGTCAATTTAGTTAGGGTGGACATATGGTTGTCTAGAATTGACGGAAGATTAGAAAAAATGGGATTAGTCATGGACGGAAGGATAGTCGGAGAAAATTTAGAAAAACTATTTATAATACTTGATAAAATATTTTATGGTAAAACTAGCTTTGAGATAAATATATAAAAATATAAAGATTGCTTTTAGGTAAAATCCTAGATTTGTGAGATATACTCCTTAGATGGAAGCTATATTTTTTTATTGGTAAAACTAATATTTGATAAATTCATAAAAATATAGAAAAATCGATTTAGGCTAAAATACGTAAATAAGGTACTATAAAATATTATAAAAATATATTTAGAATTGTCTCCATATCATGAGAACAAAATAACAATATAGGTCTTGGTAGATCCAATGAAATAATAATGATAATTACTATCCTTATTAATAACAGTAATTAAATAAAATTTATATTTAACATATATACATGTTTTTATGCACTAATTTATAATCCAAAACATATACTCTTTTTATCATACAATAAAATAATCATAAAATAATACTGTTGTACAAGGAGAAAAAAAAAATAATAACAATAATAATAATAATAACAATAATATTAATAATAATAATTATAATAATCATACTAATAATCATACTAATAATAATAATAATAATAATAATAATAATAATAATAATAATAATAATAATAATAATAATAATAATAATAATAATAATAATAATAATAATTTACAACAGTACAACTGTACTGCGGTGTTCTCTCTTTTCGAGAGAGAGACAGTGATTGAAATAAAATAAATTAAACAAAAATAAACAAAAAAAGCAAACAAACAAAAATTAGAGTATGTTGAAGCTGACTGCTCTTTTATTGCAAAGAGGAGGGGAAAAATTTGTCTACAGAATTTTAAGGAGATAGGGACGAGAGCAGAGGCGAGAGGGAGATGGGTTTCGAGTGAGGGAAGAAGGGGAGCGGTACTGACGGTCGGGGCGGAGGCTTCGGCGCGGAGGCTAGGCGGTGATGGCAGGAAGCGGCGGAGGATGTTGGCGGTTCACGTCGGAGGAATTGGGGACGCGGCGGTAAAATCTACGCCGGTGCGGTCGACGGGGGTTGCTCGTTCGGCCGGAGTCGAGCGCGGGTGCGGCGGATCCCGGTGAGACACGAGCTCTTCGTCGACGGCGCACGGTGTTTGGACGGTTCGCGGGAAGCTGGCGCTTGATCTAGAGGCACGGCGCTCGACGGAGAAGTCAGGGGTCCCGACGGCGATGCTATAGCGAGGTGAGGAAGGGAGGTGGACTCGCACGGGCGGCGGACAGGCACAACGACCGGTAGAGGAAGCTCGCCATCGAGGTAAGGGCGGTGGTGTGTCTTAATTTTGGGGTTTTCTTTGGGGCTTTGGTGATGGTCTCGGAGGGAACGGCCGGTGGTTGTGGGGTTTTTGGGTGAGGAGGTCCGGTGGTGGTTGGCGGTGTTTGTTGGCAGCGGGCGGCGGTATTGATGGAGATGCGGTGAAGATGGTCGCGGTTGGCCTAGTGTTGGTAGCCGCGACGGGTGGACAGAGGTATCGGGCAGGGCTGGATGCCGGCGTGGGATGGTCGGAGGAGTGTGGGGCTGCGACGGTTTGGCCGGAGCAGATGGCCGGGTTGGCCGTCTGCATGGAGGAGAGGGGTTTTCGGTTGTGGCGAGGAGAGGACGGGTAGGGACAGTCGGCCAGAGAAAGAGATTAGGGTTTAGAATAGGATTAGGGGATTGGGTTTGCTGTATCGAAATCGTGTCCGACATGTGGACATGAAGAAGGTGAAATGTATATGCAAATAAAATAGTGAAAAGGAAAAAATAGGGGTACGGACACGATGCACAAACTTGGGTTATGGAAATTTTTGTGAAATAATTATATGGAGGAGTACCTGCCTATTTATAGGATGTGGAAATTCCCAGTTGGATAAGGATTATGAGTAGTTTAAATCCAAAATAGATAGTTCGCAACTTAATTTAAAATCAATCAAATCCAAATCCAAATACAAATCCAATTTAAATCTAATTAAATTTTTAGTTTAAAATTAAATGGGATAAATCAAATTTCAAATATTTAACTATTTAAATAAATCCATAAATTCAAATCAAGATTTAAATCGCTACAATAATTTTGAAATATAATTTCCAAAAATACTAATAATAATAATTTTGAAAATTATATTATTATTTAAAATAAACTAATAAATATTTATGAAATATATATTTATGCACAATAATATTTACATAAATATTTTTCTAGTACAAAAAAATATTATTTATTATTAGTTGCTGTTAGAAATCAAAGGCTTAAAATAACAAACTTAGAAATTTTTGTATGATAGTAAGGTAATTATTATATATATGATTTTTAAAAATGGAAAACGTTTTTCTAAAAAATGTATGCTCGCACATATTCACACTCGTCGAGCCATTACGAAAAACGATATTTCGTGCACGACGTAAAATACGACTACGCGACGTACAATACAAAATTTTAAATCAGTACCAAATTTAATAAAAAAATATAGTAGAAATTTAGGGGTTTTATAATACCACCCCCACTCCCGCGATAATTTAGCCTTTGAGGCCTGTTCTGGAAGCACCGTCGAAGAACATCCGCCAGACTGGGCCTTTTTCGGTAATGTTTGCATCATGCACCTCATCGGGGATACCTTCGTAGAGCCTGGATGATTCCGGGATTGGGTGCGCGGCTAGGAAGTCGACCAATGCTTGACCCTTGACGGCCTTTTGTGGTACGAATATCATGTCGTATGGTGTCAATAATATCGCCCATATAGCCAACCGAGAGTTTAGCGGCCTTGGTTTTATCATGAGAATTCTGAGTGGATTGACTCGGGAGATGACATGGATTGTTTGTCCCGAGACATAGTGGCGAGTCTTCTGGATGGCGAACACCAAGGCTAGACATTTCCATGGGGTTGTACCGGTGTTCGGCCCCAACCATTGTTCTGCTGAGGTAGTTAATGGCCTGCTCATAGCCTGCTTCGTTGTTCTGGGCCAACAAATCGCCAAGGGAATGGTCCATTGCTCGGACATAAAGCAAGAATAGTTTGTTTACGACGGGTGCCACTAGGATTGGAGGACTTGTCAGATAAGCTTTGATGTCGTCGAAAGCTTTCTGATATTCTTTCGTCCAGACGTAAGAAACTCCCTTCTTCATAAGCTTAGTGAAGGGTTGACATTTTTCGGAAAGGTTCACAATAAACCTCCGGATGTAGGCGAGTCGTCCTTATAGACCTCGAAGTTCTCTGAGGTTCTTCGGAGGGTCCATGTCAAGGATGGCTTTAGTCTTTTCGGGGTCTATATGAATGCCTTTCGCAGTGATGATGAAGCCCAAGAACTTTCCACTAGAGACCCCAAAGAAGGATTTAGCAGGGTTCATTTTAAGTTGATGTGCCCGCATAAGGTCGAAGACTGTCTTCAGGTCTCGTAGGTGATCATCCTTAAGACGGCCCTTGATGGCGATATCGTCAACATAGCACTCGACTGTCTTGCGAAGGTGTTGATGGAAGATGATGCTCATAGCTCGTTGGTATGTGGCACCAACATTTTTCAAGCCAAAGGGCATTACTGTGTAGCTGTAAACCCCCTTTGGGGCTCTGATCGACATGTGTTTCTCGTCGTCCTGGAACATCTTGATCTGATTGTAGCCTGAGTAGCCGTCCATGAAGGACATACGCTCGAAGCCACATGTGTTGTCGATCATTACATCAGTGATCGGGAGTGGGAACTCATCCTTTGGGCATGCAGAGTTCAGATCCCAAAAATCGATACAGACTCGGATCTTTTCGTTCTTCTTGGTGACGGGGACGATGTTGGCTACCCAGTCGGAGTGTTGCTCTTTACGAATGAACCCGCTGTCCAAGAGCTTGTCGATCTCTTTGTCGATGGCGTTCATGATGTTAGGACGGAAGCGTCGCTGTTGCTGCTTAACGGGCTTAGCGTCAGGTAGGATGTTAAGCTTGTACATTACGACATGTGGGTCGAGTCCCGGCATATCTTCATAGCTCCAGGCGAAGACGTCGATATAATCTTTGACCAGGTGGATCAAGGATTCTCGGTCCTCCCCTACCAAACTCTTGCTGATGAAGATGGGTTTGGATGAAGATCTATCCCCAAGGTCGATCTGTTCGACTTCATCTTCGGTAGGGGATTCTCGTAATTCAAAGCGAGACTATCATTGTGCGCCTAGGCATTGAGCCCAGGGTTCTTCTTCGAAGAACTCTTCTGTTTGATCATCGTCTTTATCTTTTGAGGGATGTACAGATGTCATGTTGGCTGACAGCACCTTCCTAAAGACTGAGCCGATATTGGTGTCGGAGTCCCAAGTTGAAGTTTCAGATGAGTGAGAATGTATGACATCCTCTACTTCTGATTCTTCTGGAGTTGTTAGGGGCGTGATATAGCCTACCTCCCGTCGGGTACGGTGATAGTAGTCTTACGGCTTCCCTTTTGGCACTGGAAGTCGTAGGGGAAGATGTCGACCTTTGCCGTAGTTCAGACCTTGGCCGCTCTTTAAGTTGTAACCCATCTTTTGGATGAGATACTTGGCTCGATCATTGTACCGGTAGATTTTCATTCTGTCGGTGTCGGGTTATGGCTCTGTCGGTAGGAGGTCTTGTTGACGCTTAACTTTGCCAAAGATAATCGGCTTCTCGTCCTTGTTCCGAGGTGAGACTATATAACAGACTCCTTGGTACAGGACGACTCGATTTATATGAATTACAGTCGTTATTTGTGTTTGCAACGACTGTAGATCATTATCTAGAGTGTACATGATATTCCAATGTGGAAGACTAGAATAATTAAAAGATACTCTATTATTCATAAAATACGGGATCTTGTCACGAGGGATTATATCATCGAGGGATGGGGCATCGACATTAGCCGATATATACTCTCCAAGTTCTTCATCAGTGTGAACTGGAGCAGCCTTGGGAGGTTTATGAGAGTTTTTTGGGAGCTTGGCCCATGCTGGCTCCTGGAACTGTGCTGAGAAAGACACCGAGGTCTTCTCTTGTGGCCCGACGGGCGCTGACAACTGAGGAGGCTTGCCTTTGAGCCGTACCTTGAGGGGAGCCTCGGTTGGTGTGCCGGGAGCTGGAGCCTTTCCTCGAAGCTTGGCTACGAGGGGAGCCGCTACTTGAGGGGGCTTGCCTTTGAGGCGTATCTTTAATAGAGCTTCATTGGGTGTAGTGCCCGGAGAAGGTGGCACCTTTTTACGAAGTTTGACTACCATAGGAGCCGGTGTTTGAGGCGGCCTCCCTTTGAGTCACACTTTTAAGGGAGCATTGATTATCATGTCCACCTCTGAGTCAGCTTCAACCTCAGCTTCTGCCTCATCATTAGCGTCATTGGCTTCATCTTCGCGATGAATTGATTTGTACAAGTCAGCGTCGGTGAAGAAGGCTTCAATACCTCTGAAGGGATCGACATCAATAAACTCTGTTCGGATGATGCCGCTGGTGGATATGTATTTTATACATTGGTGGAGGGTGGATGGCACCACCATGTATACATGTATCCACGGCTGTCCCAACAAGATGTTGTAGTTGACGTCTGCATCCACAACATAGCAAGTCATCTCGGTCTGGAGATCGCCAATGTGACACTTCAAGCGGATCTTCTCCAGTGGCTCACTCTTACTGGCGTTGAAGCCACTGATGGTAGTATAAGATGCCGTCAGGCGATGCATCGGGATCCCCAGTGTCTGAAGTAGAGTTCGGGGGATGATGCTGAGAGAGGACCCAGGGTCGATCTGTATTCGATCCACCTTGATGGCACCGACATACCCTGTGTAATACATGAGTTTGTTGTACCTGTTGTTCTTGAGCAACATGTCCTGTTGAGTGAATGTAATGTTGGGGATGATCTCCCCTACATTATGATAGTGCGGACATGCTATAGGATCGTCGTCAGGCTGCTTGACCTGACTGATGAAAGATTCGACGTCCTTCAGGGCTTCGCAGAGAGCCTCCCGAGTATATTTGGATAGACGGAGGAGCTCGAATAGGAAAAGCCGTGCTGGAGTACTGGCCAGTTGTGCCAGTATGTCGAAGTTGTGGGGCTTGGCTGACCCCATAGTGTTGTCTTTTCGAAGAGGCCTGTCGAAGCGGGCCTCTTTCTGCTTTTACTTGTCAGCTGTAGGAGGTTGGGATGAACCGTCTCCTTGGACAGCTGTGGTAATGATGGGAGGCGTCACTTCGACCGAAGCCTCCTCTGGTTAGGCGTTCTGTTGTGAACGCATTTGTACGGGCATTGCTTCCTCAAGGGAGGAAGTCACCATTCGGCAAGATATGGTCTTCTTGCCTTTGCTTTTGGAGGTAGAGGGTACCCCTGGTTGAGTTTGCTCCGAAACGAGATCCGGGTGAACCCACATAATCTTCCCTTTGGATGTTGTGGGTGGTGTGAGCCCACCCACGTTGTCACGGGTTGGTGGAAGGTTGACTACTTCCATTGTCGCCTTTGGGATGGGGACGATGCCATCTTGAGCTGTGATAGGCGGTAAGGTACCAAATTGGAGCGACACCATATTGGCCGAGACTATCTTTTCCTCGTAATCGACTGAAATAACGTTCGCATTGATCATGCACTGTATGTAGTCTTTGAGGACGTAGCAGTCTTTAGTTGGATGTCCGATGAACCGATGGTAGTGACAATACCTCGGGTCGCCGACTCTGCCTACTTCGTCAGGACGCTTGGGATCGGGCAACTTGATTTTGTCACCCTGCTTCAACATCTCGAAGAGTTGTAAGGTATCTTCATCGTTGAAGGAGTAGACCATCTTCGGCCTGGGTGTAGAAGGAGGCCTCTAAGCAGGACCTTGCGTTGTGTTAGACGCATTGACAGTCAACGCCTGCTTCCCTTTCGCTTCACAGCTGCAACTGTTGGTCGCAGGCCGTTTCCTTTTGTCGTCAAAGGTAGGAAATTTAACCCCCAGAAGGCGAGCGTTACGCGTATTTTTCTCAGCAGCTTCGGCTTCGATGATCAATGAACTCCAATCTGGCGGAGGAGTGGAGTTGAGCCAAAGCTTGATCGCAGGGATCATGTTCATGCTGCAGGAGTCGATGAGTGCATGTTCCGGCATGCCTGGAGGCAACCTTAGGCATGCTTGTCGGAAACGCTCGATGAATTCTCGAATAGTCTCCTTCACAGTCTGCCGCACTTGTATTAGCGACGACATGGTCATGTCTCTCCCTCCGTCGTAGAACCAATCAAGGAAAAGGCGTGTCAAGTTATAGAAGGACGATATGGAGTTGTCAGGAAGACTGCAGTACCAGTCGTAGGCAACTTCTTTCAGAGCCCCGACAAACAGGCTCGTGACCAAGGCGTCTTCTTTTGGGAGATGCCCCGTCTGAGACTAAAAGTAGGTCAAGTACCAATGAGGAGAGTCCTTTCCGTCGTATGGCGTCAGTGTATGTGGTTTATACTTGGGAGGATAAACCACCTTGTTCCACTCAAGAGGGTAGGGTTAAGGAAGCCCCAACTTCTGACGTTCTTCCTGTCTGTTTTGGGCCTCGAAGCGTTCATGCAGGTCCCTGATCATCTCGGCCAAGTCTTCTGTCGAGCTGGGAGCAGGTGAAGGCGGAACGACCTGAAGTTGGATATTGGAAGGAGCTGACGCTCGCGGTATAGTGTGAGGTTATGTCCCTGAAGATACCCGTTGAGGGGGTATAGTTGAATCTCCGTTGCCCCCTGGATCGGGGCTAGTGGAGACAGGTGCCCTTGCCAGAGTGGTTCGAATGTCGAACATCGCCTGGGTCAGGATCTGCATAGAGGCAGAGAGAGTCTTGAGACTCTCTTCAAGGGTGTCTATGCGCTGTACGATGTCCAGCGCTGGAGCGTCTGATTCTCCTTTATTACCACCCCCTGCCATGTAAGCTGTCATGACATGGATGAAAGTGGATGGATCGGTCGAGGCTTCACTCTCAACCTCACTTTCCTGTAGAGAGGCTTCTTCTTCCGAGACCTCGTGTTGGCTACCCCCAGCTACGTTACGGTCGATTTATGGGAGCGCTTCCTCATCTTCGAGGGAAGGGTTATCAGAGGCTTGACTACCCCCGGCTGTTGCTTCCGCCAGGGCCTTGCTCCTCGCTCGGGTGCGTTCGTACACCCATGGGGATGGGACCACTGTTTTACTCTTCCTCAGCTGAGTCTTGGATGTAGAGGCTGAGGATTTGGTGGTTCTCTTTCTCACGAATGAGGAGACAACATGACAGGAAGCGATCTTAGGCTTCGCTTCATCTTCAATTGGCACTTTCTTTCCGAGGCGACGTCGAATAGGTACCGTAGTTTGTAGTCGCTGAAATACGGACTGCCTTTGTGGTGGAGCCGCTATTTTGCAACAACAGCAATTGATGGTGACCATGGCACAGGTGTGCCCTATAAGGGACACATCGTGCTTATTGGTCGTCTCTTTTGATCTGCGTTTGTGACTGATCACATTACGCAAATCATGTTGGAAGAGTTTCACTATAACACCCCCATCAGGTGCATGGCAAAGCCAAGCACGGGGGTGGTCAAGCACGGGAGTGGTCATGTGAATGCTGTACCCCCTGATCTGGTTCACGTATATGAGATGCACCCAGATCATTGGTAGAGGAACAACATTTATGGCAACTTGAGTCCACTTCATGTGCGTCACCCAGGTAGGCGCATGGACTCAACATCGCAGTTTCCCAGCCAGACTTCGTTCGAAACGCAGTAGATGCGCCCAAGCGGGACATGAACTTTGACAGTCGACTCATTTCTGGCACAGATGTGCCTGAGTCAACTCTGTACAGCTTACTATCAGCAGCGCGTATGATTTTTAGCGCATGCTTCTGGTACGCCGTTGGCGTAGCACGTTTGTGGCGCATGGCCTGTGTTGCCTTGGATTTCTTTGTACTAGCCCACGAAGGCGCATAGTACTCAGAATCCAATGGTGTCTCGCCATAATAGTGAGTGAGTTTGTTGAAGATAGACGTTCTCTCCTGTGCACCAGAGCTTATGCGCTAGAGATTGGTTGCACCTTTGCTCCGTTGGCGCATCTTTTTCGGCTGAAAAAAAGACGGTAGGGGAATGCAGTCAATACTGCACTTTCCAGACAGATGCGCAGCACCAGTGGGGGCATCCTTGTTGCTGAGAACGTCAGCAGGAAGGGCCAGCTGCGGTGGCGCGTCCCCTTCAGTGATAGTGCCAGGAGCATCAGCCTTGCGCACCCAGACTTGGCGAGTCTTCTTCGGCTTTGGCTTCCACTTCGAAGGACTCACGCTGCCTTCAGAGATGAACTCCTCATACGCCTGTTGATTAAGGCGTACCACAAGTGTTTGTGGGAGAAGTCGAGTTTCATGTCGTCAGAGTGTGACACAATTTTCTCGTTGGGGGAGAAAGAGGTCCCCAGTAGAGTCGCCAGCTTGCTTGTCATCGAAAATGTTAATTGGTATTTCAATTACAAACAGAATAGTATACAATGTAGGACTTAGACGTAGTCCTAGGAGTACACTTTTGTTTTTTATCTGGGAACTGTGTCGGTGGAGCGAGTGGTAATGCGTTGACTCCATTGACGACGATCTTGAATTCTCTAAAGCACTAGGTTGCTCTGGATGCCGAAGCGTTATGAGTTATTATTTCATGTTATTATCTCAGATATTGTATAACTATATTATGTGACTCTCTCTCTCTCTTAGTTGAGCTGGATATTGCACTATGTGATTCATATCTATCCTTATTCGTGCCATAAACTCTTCCTGCTAGATTGTGATTGAGTTATCTTTATTCCATATTATATCCTCCATTCGGAGATGACAGGTTATTATATACTGTTGTTAGATAGCAGACCTACAACATTCTACGTCGTTTCTGCGGCGTAGGCTGGACGCTGTTACGTACTCGTACCCTTACCCCGGGTGCGGGTCGTGACAAAGGCTGTCGCTGAAGGTGTTTTTATTTTATTGTTAGTAAAATTATATGATGTATTGAATAATGTATATCATTTTACTGTTTCAAGGTTGTAAGCCAAGTTTAGTACATTTTCTCAGTTGTCTGAGAGCCTATATTTTTATTGTAAATTATTAATAAAAAGTTATTTCTTATGTTGTTATTCAATTTCTATTTTTATTTGCTATAAAATTCTACAAAAGTAATTATTTTATAAATGTACACAACCATGCCTTGTACAAAAGCAACTTAGAGTCTTAGACTTGTATTACATCACATCCAATGGCGACTTATTAATCCAGCATAATCAGGACGTGACATTTTATATGATGCAATATACAAATTTCCAAAATAAAGGAAAACCAATGTTGTATAATATAAGAGATATGAGCACCTCGCTTTGTCCACTCAACACAATAGAAAACGTAGATTATACATGTTCTTCAATTTGCATATATGCTTTAATTTACATGGCAATACTATATTCCTATTCTTCCAAAATTTAATTATACTCATTTGTAATATTTTGCTTCTACTTTTTCTGTTATCTTGGACTTGACGAGATCACTGTCGAAACGTCATCAAACCACCATACAACTTTTAGAAAATTATATCTTGCTATAGTTACTGTCAGTTACTTTTATTTTTGGCATGTTATCGTACTGTTTTATATTTGTTGTATTTCTTACATTTATAAACTGTATGTTCAAGCTATACTTGGATGCAAACGATGGAGTTTGTCTGTCTTTTATTTATTTTATGCATGCCGACCTAGTTTTAGTAGACTACCTTTTGATTGTGGGACATTCTCATGTCTTCTTTGGCCTTGTCACACACATGACACAATTTTTTATATTCATGTTAGGGCACAGTCTATCGTATTCGACTGGCCATCGATATGTATGGGACATGTGACAAATTAAACGTAACTAGGATATATACAGGTTTTGCATGTTAGTTGTCATAGTAGTTACAAATTGGGCATGTTGTGTAGGCGACATGGTCAGTCTCATGGGAGAGGAGGTCAATTACTAGACGTAGGGGCTAATATTTATTTATTTTCTACCTGATGTGTTGGCCCAATGCTTGTATCATATTTTTGAATATGGTTAATCAATTAATTTTAGTATTTTATTATCACTAATGCTCATGCTATCACTATAGTATTACACTTAAACTTAACATAGTCCTAATGTGCATTAACTTGATCATACTTGCTACTATGTATATTACTTTATTCCTTCTAACATGTATTTGCAGAAAAGCAATAAGCAAGATCAACATGGACATATGAAATGAATAAATCATGGTGGGCCAAAGACGACGACATCCCACAAGATTTCTCTGAACCACCCGACGACATCTCCGGAGCCACGCACTCGGGGGTTCCACTGCCCGGTCAGCGGACGGGGGTCGAGGGGACAGCACCCCCCGTGGGGGTTCGGGAATGAAGCCCCCGAAAGGTATTCAAATATTACAATCTGGATATCTTTGGACAACTGCCATCAAGAAAGAAGCTATCATCTATCAAGTAAAGAAGCCAAACCATGCCGTCATCATTTCAAGACTCTTAAGAAGCTTGCACCTGCTCAAGTATATCTGGAGTCTGTAATGAGTTTTAGAAATATTTGTAAACACAAGAAATGTATGAAAAAATTGAAAGCTAGGGTAGAAGTTAGCCCAGGATCATTTTCGGATAGAAATCGACATAACAACGATACACCGATTCGTACCGGCGGTATACTGATTTTATATAAAATTTGCTTTCGGCCTAATGAAACGGCATACCGACGGTACACCGGTTCATACCACCGGTATACCGATTCAGTAACGTTAAACATCCAACGGTCGAATTCCAAGCATTTAATGATCCCAACTACTACAAAAATATTGGTATTTAGCGACGAACAAATCCGTCGCTAAATATGCCTTTTCCGTCGCCATATAAATTTATCGATGGTTTACCGATAGAAGTAGTACGTCGATAGGTTTATTGTCGCTATTAAAAATTCGTCGCTATAGCGACAATACACCGACGGATTTACCGACGAATCTTAGCGAAGGATTAGCAACGTATATTACCCGTCGACAAATGCTGCGACATCTTAGCGATGGAATAGTAACATACTTTTGTGAGCCGCAATTACAAATTTTTTAGAGGCTTAGCGACAGAAATTTCCATCGCTAACTCGTCTGATACGCATTTGGGTATCAGACAACACATTAGCTACGGATATTTCCGTCGGTAGGTAGTCGCTGAGGTGCAGAATTTTCGTCGGTGGGAGTCGCTAGTTCGTCGCCAGCCTACAATTTTTTCAGGAATACGTCGCTATTCCATCGCTGGTCAGTCGCTGAGCTTCTCATTATTGCCAGAATAATTGGTTCCTACTTTGCTCAAACATGTCAATATATATATATATATATATATATATATATATATATATATATATATATATATATATATATTCAATAACATGAACTCTATTAATCCCTCCAATAATACACATTCATTCAACACCAATATATACACTAACATGAACTCAATATATATTCAAACCCAAGCTCAAACCATACAAAATCATCCACAAATCTCTTAAGTAATACATATACACAATGCACTCAAATAATACATAAACTCCATAAAGTCAGTACAAACTCATCGATCAAATACAAGAAAAATCATACATCATCAAACTGATGGTGGATGAGATGGAGGAGGTGGAGGAGGTGGCGGAGGCAGAGGCAGAGGTGGCTGTCCGTACGTATATAACTGTGCCAGCACCAAACTGGTGACCCGCTGTACGTCCTGGGCAGGAATAACGCGTGGAAGAGTCGTCGGCGTGACAAGAGGCATCGTAGTCGAATTTGGAGCCGGTGCAGTAGGCGTTGTGGTCAGATAAGGAGCCGTTGTCGGAGGCGCTGAGGTCGAAGCTGGAGCCGGTGCTGGAGGCACTGAGGTCGAAGCATGAGCCGTTGTAGTGGTAGCAAGAATAAGACCTGTTGTGCCTAGAATTCCGATAACCTGGGTAGGGCCACCAAGATATGTGTAATATGCTCCAAACTGTAGGTTTCGGTAGTAGCATCGGTCTGTGTATCTACAGGTGGAGGTGGAGGTGGAGATAGAAGAGGAGTTCTGGATTAAACGGACGGTTGGGATACCAACGATCCGGTACCGTACACGCAGCCGCCTTTCTCTCTACCGACAGCTTGTATCCACAAGTATTTCCTCGTAGCCGGCATCGGTGGCTGACTAGTCCCAGCTTCCCCCTCGGCACCCCTGCCCCCTAACAGCACTCCCTCCCTCATCGACTCGACTCTTTAATGTCTCATATGTCTCCTATATTTATATAGGTAAATAAATTTAGAGTTAATTTTCATATTTTAGTTACTATTAAGTATTGTTACTGTTAGAATCTCATACATCTCCTATATTTGTCTTTGATTTATATTAATAATTAGGGTTATGGTTAGGTATATTTAGAGTTAGGACTAACTATTTAGGTAAAATAAATATAGTTATGTACAAAGAAGAAATGTAATTAGATAGGACTCGGAAAACTTACATAGGCTTTGGTCGTTCGATTATCGACGAGCTTCCCATTCTTCTTTCGCTTATGGGTACGCTCGAAAACTCTAAAAAAGTCGATGATGTTCGGGTCTCCACCTACCCTGGCGACCTCCTCGCACTGCAACAATTTAACATCAATTAATAACTAAACATTAAAATTAAACAATTAAAGAAATAACAAATAAGAATACTCACCACTCGTCGATAATGCTCTAAAATTTGGATGGCCACCCGTGTGGTGACCGCCTTTAGCACGGGTGTTTCGATTAACAAAATGCCTTGGAGGAATTGGCTTTTGAAAACAAAAACAAGAAGAAAAAGTACAAGAAGTACAAATTCGATTCTGGGAAAGTATTGCTATGGAAGTCTGATTCGTAAATGATCACTTTGTTCCTTGGACCATATGATGATGATGAAGATCACTGCTTGAAGTAGAACAATTTGGAAGAAATAATGCACCAGAAAGGTATCGACGCACTTGGGCACTGATGGCGAGGCCGAATGCTTTCCTGCTTTGCTTCACTTTGTTCTGGAAGAAAAGTTGAAGAAGGATGCTCCAGAGAATCAAAATCTCGAAGCTCTGATCTCTGTATTCTCTCCTGTCTCTCTCTGTCTGTCTGTGTCTGTTGTATGAGAAAAATGAGTCTATTTATAGACTGGGGCTTTCGTGCGTAAAAGAGCATCAACATCTGTCTTTACGCTAACAACTGCCCTCCACGATCAGAATCATCCTCTGTATATGCTGACACGTGTCCCATCATTTCAGTAAGAATAGGATACATGTACACACGTTCTTCGAAATATGTGGCATGAAGACCACGTAGGCACACCACGTTCCAAACTGGCCAGAACGAATAGGGCGTAAAAGGATAAGCGTAAACTAGCTCTGTCATAGGTTTCCAGCGTAAAGTGGTTATTGAATAACCTTGAGCGTAAAATAGCTCAAATAGACTTCATGCACACATTATTTTTTATGAGCGTAAGGACTCATGTAAACCTCCGTACGTAAAAAAAACCATTCAGTGAGCGTAAAGTAGCTCGATCTCTATAAACGACAACAATGGTCTTTGTATGAGACAAATTCCATTGAACTCTATGGTAAATGCCATCATTGATATCTTCATGTCAAAGTCTGCATTAAATGCGAGATTTGATAGCCTTTGTCCAGTGTGAAAGAGGCTGCTCAATCCTTGGCGTAAAATCACCGGTGCAGACCCAAGCGTAAAGTGATCAATCTGCTTAGGCGTAATACAATTAGCCTTGTCTTGGGCGTAAAGAAATTACCCGTTCTGCTAGGCGTAAAGCAGGCCACTTACGAATGAGATGACTCTTTCTTTGAAGCACTTTTTACGCTCCTACAAGACCCCCTTCAAAGTTTTCAAATGTCTCCAAAATTTGAAATACTTTGAACAGCAGCGTAAAAGTTGAGATTTGATGAGCGTAAAATTCGGGATATGCAACAGTCATCCGCGTAAGAGCGGGGATATCCAACAGTCAGCGTAAAGTTCAAGAGAGAAGAAATAATGTCGGTCAACACTTAACCGTCACAATAAATTTTCTTCTTCATAACTTTTAAATGTATCTTCATCTTCCCGAGTGAGCCGTTTTCGATGAGGAATGTGAAGAGTTATTTTAATTTGTATAAATAAGGACCAACTCTTTACTTTTAATGTTCATCCTCATAGTTGATATGGCGCCAAAGAAAGAGCCAATTGTTGAGGGGGCTTCGGTCGCCAGGCTTAACCTCGAGATAGAGAACGAGCGAGCGCAAAATCTTCTAGAGTGCTTTGGGCTGACCCCAGCGGTCTTCAGTCGTATTGATGGTGGTCCTTCAACTGCATACGAGGGACCGGGTGACGCAGAAGCATTCCTTCGTCTGATGCGTCGCTCTGGGATTCACAATATGCGTGAGTTGGGTGCATCCCTTTGTCAACCCAAAGAATAATAACATTCTGTGTACTGCGACTTTTATATGTAGGGATCCGCTCCCAGCTTTTATAAATAAAATATTTGATGTTTTAACCCCATCTATGAACGCGCATTTGTTTATGCACTTCTGTTGACTGCTTCCGTGATTGTTGATTCCCGAGAAACAAACCAACACGTGGTGTCTATCTTATGGTTACAAGATCCTTTAAATAAGATCTTCTCCCGAAATAGGTTCATCTTAATAACTTCTTCAGTCTTTATAAATAGTCGAGAATGTTTCATGTATTCTCGTACTCATCCTTCTGAAGATAGCTTTCTGCGATGTTGTTCTTCAAATAAGAGATGGCGGAGCTTTTCAACGTCGTTCCCTTGCATGGCTGATCATTAGGCGCAGATTCAACCATCATTAGAGCCAAACCTTTCGACTCAAATGGCAAGTTCGATCGTAAGTAAATTTCTGTCTTCGAATTTCTTGTTTTTGAAAACAGCTATTTTACGAGCGTAAGGCCTTGCTGAAGTACTGGCGTAAAAGTCGTGCTGAAGCACTTGGTGTAAAAAGCCTTGTTTGAAGCACTGGCGTAAAAGCCGTGCTGAAGCACTGGCGTAAAAAGCCTTGTTTGAAGCACTGGCGTAAAAGCCTCGTTTGAAGCACTGGCGTAAAATCGTGGCTTGCTATATGTCTTTAGTTAGCGTATTTGATGACACTTCTTCTTCTTTGTTTTCTGCAGAAGCTTGGTTGAAGAGCTTTTTCAGAACTGGCATTGGTGATTTTGACGCTGTGAAGAGCGTTCTTCTGACACCGGCATCAGGAAGCTCATGCACTTTTGATGCGCAAATCAGACAACTCAGAACTCTTCGTGAGATAGAGGGGTCTTCCTCCGTTGGTAGGAAGAGCCTTTATACACGGAGAGTTGGATGGTGGAGTCAACTCTACCCCGAGAAATCGGGTAGTAGAGTTCCTTTCACGGCAGAACTAGGAATCGTATCCCAATGCTGGATACGTTCCTATCTCCTTTGAGGTGCTGCCCCTAATCCACCAATTGTATTGGCAGCAACACGCCTTCGGGCTACCATACTCTGGGTTTCTCCTCTCGTCTGAGAGAGAAGACCAGAGTTTGATTCCTGCTGTTCTGGTTGCCACTGGAGCTCAGACAGTCAGGAACTGCCACCAACAACGAACCCGACGGAGAAGATCCAGAGAAGAAAATAGATCTCTATTAGGTCATTGTTTGGTGTATAGAATGAAAATCCAAGATGTAATAGATTTCCATTGTAAAGAAAAGTCTAAGAAATATAATAGACTTTTATGATGATATGAGAGTGGAAATGATAATTCTTCTATGCTCGATGATTTGTATCTATCTAGATGTAATATGGACATGATAGATAATGAAATCTTCTTTTCTAATTTAGAGTTCATAATACTATCAGAGGTAATATGGACATGACAGTGTATGGGAACTCAAAAGAAAATTAGATTGATTTCTATGCAGAGGTTAAATGAAAAATGATAGATAAGAAAAGTAGGTAGATTTAGCATTTATCCAGAGGTTATGAAAACATGATAAATAACTAATCCTATTTTTTAATCAATTGATAAAGAATAGAAGATTTAAAATTTTTCTCCCAGGAGACGAGAAGTCAGCTTAACCAAACCTTGGTGGCTGGGGCATAAAACGATAGATGTTGTGAGCACACATGTCGGACGAATCAACTATTTCTCGGGAAAAGAAAGGACGATTCAGTTCCATAATTAAATGGATGAACCTAGCAATGTGAACGAACGGGTCTTTTCGGAAATAAAAAGTCGTTTTCAATTTCAGAGACCAGTTCATTAATAATCCTCTTCTATAAATAGGCGAGAACTCTCTGTAACCTTTTCATTCTCATTTCTGCTCCTCAATTGAGAATGTCTTCTGAGGATGCCCAGCAAAAGAATGAAGTCTCTAGGGACATTGAGGACGTCATTGAGACATGCCCCGCTGAGCCAATAGTGACAAGCCCGACTGAAGTAGGCAACAGTTCTTCTACGCCCAAGCCGCCCCAAGACATTCTTGCTTTCCTAGTAGAGTCAGGGAAAACTCCTGAAGAAGAAGCACTGAGGATGGCTGTCTGCCAATTTTTCATGGGTTCAGAAAACAATGCCTTCTCTGCATTGGCTGACTATGTATTCAATAAGGAAGGGAGTGGCCCTCGTCCTTAATCTTTTATCTTGAACAAAAATAATAAAAGAAGTTTTATTTTTGTCCTGTCTTTTTTTTATACATAGTATTTTTTAAGGAATTTGCCATTGATCGGCAGCATGAGTAGATCGCCGTTGGGTTTTGACAATCGATAAGCACCATTAGAGAACACGGACTCAATCACATACAGGCCTTCCCATTTCGTTTAGAACTTCCCTTTGCTCTTGTGAGTCATCACCATTGGTCTCCGGACAACCAACACAAGCTCGCCAATTTTGAATACCCTCTCTTTGACTTTACGATTGAAAGTTCGAGATATACGGGCTTGATATAGCTCAATATACTGTTGTGCTTGAAGACGCTTCTCGTCCAATCCTTCAAGTTCTTGGAGGCGTAAGCGATCATTATTCTCTGTAGTTAGCTCATTAGCAATAGCGATTCGGAGAGAAGGGATCTGGATTTCCAATGGGAGGACAGCTTCACAACCATAAACCAGTGAAAATGGTGTAAAACTAGTAGGAGTCCGGACTGTTGTTCGGTATGCCCATAAACATTCTCCAAGCTTCTCATTCCAATCTCTTTTATTAGAAGAGACAAACTTTTTGAGAAGTTTGATAATCGTTTTGTTGAAGGCTTCAGCTAAACCATTAGCAGCCAGATTATAAGCCGTAGAAGCCAGATTTTGAATTCGGTTCTTGTCACAGAACCGATAAAATGCCTGGCTGGCAAATTGTGGTCCATTGTCATGAATTATTCGTCGAGGAATCCCGAAGCGATAAATGACATGATGTTTAATGAAGCTGACTACATTAGATGTCTTTACTTCAACAAGTGGAACTGCTTCTGCCCACTTTGAAAAGTAATCGGTTATAGCTAGTATAAACCGATGTCCTTTGACAGAAGGGGGGTTAATAGGACCAATGATGTCCATACCCCAAACTTCGAAAGGCCAAGAGGCTGCTGTAGGATGTAAAAATTCAGAAGGTTGATGAATAAAGTCTGCGTGAATCTGGCATGCTTTGCATCTTCTGGCATAGTCTACAGCATCTGCTATCATAGAGGGCCAATAATACCCCATTCTTCGAATACGATCTTGCAACTTTGGACCCGGTTGATGGGCACCACAGACACCATCATGAGCCTCACGCAGTGTTTGTTTGGCTTCGCTTTCTGAAAGACAACGCAGCAGGAGTCCGTCATATGAACGCCGATATAGCATATGTAAAGACGGATCGTAATAGAATCGAAATGATCGTCTTTTAATTGATGCAGCTTCTTTAGGATCTTCAGGCAAGATTCCGTGAACTGCATAATCAATAAATGGTGTTCTTCAATCTTTCTGCTGGGAACTTGCCTCTGTAACATAACTTTGTTCAATATGCAGATTACTCTTCACACAGAACAAGTCTCGATCTAACAAAGTAATTGTATTTTGCCTTCGGATCGGGACCGCCAGATCCGCAGCTAGGCTGGCAAGAGCATCAGCTTCTATATTCTGAGAACGTAGCACAAATTCAATGAAGAATCCTTTGAATGAAAGGACCAACTCAACTACCACCTGATGATAAGGGATGAGATCAGGGTTTCTGACTTCATACGTCCCTCTAACTTGATTGACGATCAATTGTGAATCTCCATAAGCTTCTAGGAATCCGATATCCAATTGCTTTGCTACTTGGAGACCAATCAATAGAGCATTATATTCTGCTACATTGTTAGAGCACGGCTCATTAAGAGAATAGGCACGGTATATAACCATTTTGTTGGGAGAAACCAAGACAATTCCTACCCCAGAAACAATATTGCCTTTAGGTCCCACTCGTGATGCTCCATCAAAATATAATTGCCATATGTCATTTTTCAAAGCCATGTTGCAGTCCACTACTTCGTCTGGAATGTCTTCATATAACTTTGAAGTTTCAGGTACAGGATGAGCAACTAAGAAATCAGCTAACGCTTGGCCCTTTACTGATTTTTGAGGCACATAGATCATGTCATAAGGAGTGAGCAATATCGCCCAGGTAGCTAACCTGGAATTAAGAATGCTTGGTCTTCTCATCAATACCCGAATGGGATTTATTCTAGAGATGACATGAATAGTCTGTCCAGTGACATAGTACCTTGTCTTTTGGACGGCAAAAACCAATTACATTATTTACAGTCTGATTGCTACACTTCGGATTAGTCAACGGTGGACCATCATCCGTCTTCTGCATAGAATTGCCAATATTGACGATCAATGGTGATTCTGGATCATTCGTACCAGAAGTACGCCCTTTGACTTTGATCATAAAAGGTTGAACTTGACACTTAGCAGGAATTTTTATTGATTCCTCAGATGAAGCTTGAGTTCTTCCTTTAACTTTGATTATCAAAGGTTGATCATTGACAAGTTGAGGTTGGGTTCGTCCCTTGACCATGATCTTCAAGGGTTGTTCTTCTGGTGGATCTTCATTGATAGACTGATCCTCAGATGATGATTCTTCAGCCATGTCTGATATCTCTTTCATATGCTCTTGTTTATAAAGCTTTGAATCAGAGAAGTAGGCTTTGACACCCTTGAAAGGATTAATATCAGCAAATTCAGTTTTCACAACTCCTTGGGAATCCACATATTTGAAGCATTGGTGGAGAGTTGAAGGCACAATATTGTGCTCATGAATCCACGGTCTTCCAAGAAGAATATTGTAGGATACATCCGAGTTGATAACATAGAAAGTTACCATGGTTCGAAGATCGCCGATTTGAATCTGCAACCGAATCTTCCCCAGTGGCTTACTCTTACCAGAGTTAAAACCAATAATAGTGGTACTAGTGTAAGTGAGCTCACTAGTAGGAATCCTCAGGGGTCTTAGCATACTCTGAAGAATTATGCTGATTGAGGACCCGGGATCAATGTAGATCCTGTCAATTTCAGTGGATCCGATATATCCAGTGTAGCACAGAGGCCTATCATGCTTATTGTGTTTCAATAGCATATCCTCTTGTGTGAAGATGATGTTGGGAATTACTTCCATCACGCTATGACATTGTGGACATGACACTGGCATATTATCGGGAGTCTTGAGTTGAGCTAAGCATGAATCTGCTTGAAGTAAAGCTTCGCTCAAAGTCTCTATGTTTTCTCTGGAGAGGCGAAGCAGTTCAAATATAGACAATCTAGCCGGAGTATTGGCTAACTGAGCTAGAATATCGAACTTATAAGGCTTCATTGTCACCCCCTGACTGGAAGCAGACTTCAATGGGATATCAAAGCGTACTTCCTTCTGTTTCCCCTTTTCAACCACAGATGGTTTAGCAGGAAAAGAAGAAGGTTGAACCGGTAGCGTTTCCACTACATCTTCTGCTTCTTTGGAGGATCCCTCATAGTCTTTGTGGTACTCTTTTCCAGATCTTGTACCAGCAAAAGTTTCTTCCTCAGACTCAGGAGAAGAAATTACCATATTACAGGATTTAGTCTTTCTTCCTTTAGCCTTCTTCTTGTGAGGACTGTTACGAGGAATTTCAGAACCCAATCCAGCGGTAGAATTCTGATTTTGAATTTGTAAAGGAAGACGGATTCCTTTATCATGGTTCAAACCTTCTGCCTTTTGAAAGTCGTAACCCATCTTCTTCATGAGAATAACAGATTGCTGACTATACAAATGGATAGGCAGTGGACTTTGAACAGGCGTTTCAGCACAGGAAGAGGAATGAATCTCTGCAACTACAGGAGAATAAAGTACAGACGTCTCTGTAGTTAAGGGAGAAGAAGGATTCGGGATACGAGGAGAAATCCTTGTTGGAGCTTTTTCATAAGCAGCAAAGACTTGTTGTGTCCGGTATAAAGGAACACTATTCATAGCTAGCCACTGCTGATGAGTAAGCTTGAGCTTGGTAGGAGGAGCTAGACTTGGAGGACAGATGTTTAGTCCTTTCAGTCTATCTTCCAGAGGGAGGCCGTCCCATAGATGATCCAAGTCATCAGGATCTGGAATAATATGAGAAATCATGTTACAAGTTTTGACTTTCTTGCCTTTCTTGGATTTTGAAGTTTTACCTTCATTTTCCAGTTCAGGCACTAAGTCAGGATGTACCCACATGATTTCACCATTCTTCAATGTGAGAGGCAGCAATCCTGTATTTTCTTCCCTGGCAGGCGGGATATTCACAATCTTTATCGTCGCCTTCGGAATTGGTATAATTCCATCTGGGACTTGCTGTGGAGGAAAATCCCCAAACTGAAGAGAAACCATATTGGTTGTCACCGTATGGTCATCATTGGTTAAAGCAATAGCGCCACCATTTATCAGCTCTTGGATCTTCTTTTTCAAGACATAACAAGCACTGGTAGGATGATTAATGTATCTATGATAGATACAATACTTGGGATTGTCGGTCAGATTCACCTCATTAGGCCTCTTTGGTTCTGAAATATGAAGTTTACCACTTTTTACCAGACATTGGAATATCCCTGGAATATCACTTTCGTCAAAAGAGTATTCTTCCTTTGACCTGGAGGATTCCTGATTACCTGACGTCGTTTTGTTCTTGGAAAGATTAACCATAAGAATATCTTTTCCTTTCACATTACGATTTCCAGGATTATTACCAGGATTATTTTTCTTCCCTTTATCTTCTGAAGCAAAAATCATCCCATGTTCGTGAGCCAACCTATCATTGGTCTCGGCAGAAACTGCTGCTATGATAAATGAAGCCCAATCTGAGAATTGGGAACCTGTGAAGACAGCAATGGATGGTCGCAGATTCATCTTGCATGTGTCAATCAATGCTGAATCTGGCATACCAGGAGGCATCTTTAGAGTAGCCTGTCGAAAACGTTCAATGAACGTCCGAGTATCTTCTTTCTCCTTTTGTTTGATTTCTATCAAGGAGGACATGTTCATGTCCATACCTCCTTCATAGAAGCGGGAAAGGAACATTGCTTTGAATTCATCAAAAGACGAAATAGAGTTATCGGGTAAGCTACGATACCAGTCGTAAGCTGAACCCGAGAGACACCCGATGAACACTCGAGTGAGAAGAGCATCATTTTTCTGCAAGTGTACAGTCATAATATCAAAGTAGTTGATATATTGACTGGGAGATGCTTTTCTATCAAACAAAACCATGGATTGTGGTTTGAACTTCGGTGGAAAGGGTACATCATTCCAATGAGGAGGATAAGGTTGCTTAATCCCTAGCCTCTGGAGTTGATCTTTGTGTCTTAAAACTTTAAACTGTGCTTTAAGTTCACGCACTGCTTGAATGGCTTCGCTGGTTTGAGGAAGCACATTCGACTGAGTAGTCGTTGGATGCACCATGACCCCCACTGGAGGTGGTACATCTTCTGGAATGATGGGATCCAGAGATGCAGAATTTTGATTAGCAGCAGGCTCTTGAATGTTCAAAGGTATTTCAGCCCCTTGACTATCTTGAGTTTGTGCTGTTACTGGTGCCGGTGTTACTACTGTCGGTTGAGCAGTTTGCTGATTCAAAATTATTTGATGCATGCTTTGCACCATATTAAGCATATCCTTCAGTGATTGTTCAACAGCAGTGAGACGTTGTTCTGTATTAGCAGATGACGTCTCTGGTTCATCTCCAACAGCGTAGGATTCAACCTCTCTTGAAGATACAGAAGGGTTTGTATAGAAGTACGAATCCACGCTATCGGTGTCAGACTCAAGAGATTGAGTACCCCCAGCCTCTGAATCAGAAGTCTGCAATTATCTTTGTCTTCTTGATCAAGTATTCTGATATACTCCTTCAAAGGAATCAAGAAGCCTGTTGAACTGTTGTTGACTTGGAGTTTGGGACGTGTTCCGTCTTGGACGTCGTCCTCTGTTAGTATGAGATGCCATGTTGACTGACACATATGGCAGCTCATGTTCTTGGTCTTCAGCATGATGTGGAGGTGTATTGAAACTCAATCGATCAAAAACCGATCGTCTTGAAGCTGAACAACAACAGTTAATTACAACCTGGTGGTATTCACAAAGATGTTTTTCTTGGGGGAATGTCACCGGAGATTGTCTATTCTTACGCTTTTGTATTAGCAATTCGCGCAAGTCAGAAGGAGTGGATGAAGTATTCTTCTTTATTACATTGGGGGTAGAAAAACGTTTAGTTCCTTGTGTATAAAGAAGATTACTGGCTGCATTCGCAGAACCAAATTGTACATTTCTACGCGTTTGGAATTGTGTGCATAAATCTTGAGATTTAGCACGCAGGACTCCATTTTCTTGGCGTGTGATTTGTAAATTTGGTACCTTGCGTAAAGCAGTATAAGAAGGTTGTTGGTGTAGAACAGAAGTTGTACCAACAATATTTTTACGCTGCACACGTTTAGATACATTCACATTCGACATGTGAGCATCATTGTAGATTTCATCTACACTGTCATAGACATGAGATTTATCTTTACGCATGGAACATAAAATCTTGTTATCTACCACGTTACCAACGGGAGATTTTGTTTTACGCGAGGAGCGTAATTTATTTGGGCCTACCACGTCACCGACGGGAGACTGATTCTTACACCCAGAAGCACAAGCTTTAGAGTCTGCCCCATTACGAATGGGAGTCTCATTCTTATGAACCGAGCGTAAAATTTGGTTCTTACCTACTGAGCGTGAAACTTGATTTTTATGCAGTGGGCGTGAAACCTGGTTATCTTTACCGTTACAAACGGGAGACAAATCGTCACACTTCGAGTGCAACTTTGAAGTAGGGACTACCTCGTTATGAACGGGAGCCCCTACGACAGGAGTGGGAAGAATCCCTTTGTCATCAGAAGCAGCAGAGAGATCAGAAATCACTTTGGATTTGGGAATCCAAACTTTTCGTGCTTTGCGAGACTTTTGAACATTGGAATGGCGAGAACCACCCCCAATTCGGAGCATTTCTTCATAGGCAGTCTGGTCGAAGTGTACCACCAGAGTCTTCTTGGTCGAACCGACCGAAACATCATCATATTGAGCAATCACCTCCTCGTCAGAGGAGAAGGTCGTCCCCAGCAGAGTCGCCATTTTTGTTTCGATTAACAAAATGCCTTGGAGGAATTGGCTTTTGAAAACAAAAACAAGAAAAAAAAGTACAAGAAGTACAAATTCGATTCTGGGAAAGTATTGCTATGGAAGTCTGATTCGTAAATGATCACTTTGTTCCTTGGACCATATGATGATGATGAAGATCACTGCTTGAAGTAGAACAATTTGGAAGAACTAATGCACCAGAAAGGTATCGACGCACTTGGGCACTGATGGCGAGGCCGAATGCTTTCCTGCTTTGCTTCACTTTGTTCTGGAAGAAAATTTGAAGAAGGATGCTCCAGAGAATCAAAATCTCGAAGCTCTGATCTCTGTATTCTCTCCTGTCTCTCTCTGTCTGTCTGTGTCTGTTGTATGAAAAAAATGAGTCTATTTATAGACTGGGGCTTTCGTGCGTAAAAGAGCATCAACATCTGTCTTTACGCTAACAACTGCCCTCCACGATCAGAATCATCCTCTGTATATGCTGACACGTGTCCCATCATTTCAGTAAGAATAGGATACATGTACACACGTTCTTCGAAATATGTGGCATGAAGACCACGTAGGCACACCACGTTCCAAACTGGCCAGAACGAATAGGGCGTAAAAGGATGAGCGTAAACTAGCTCTGTCATAGGTTTCCAGCGTAAAGTGGTTATTGAATAACCTTGACGTAAAATGGCTCAAATAGACTTCACGCACACATTGTTTTTTATGAGCGTAAGGACTCATGTAAACCTCCGTGCGTAAAAGAAACCATTCAGTGAGCGTAAAGTAACTCGATCTCTATAAACGACAACAATAGTCTTTGTATGAGACAAATTCCATTGAACTCTGTGGTAAATGCCATCATTGATATCTTCATGTCAAAGTCTGCATTAAATGCGAGATTTGATAGCCTTTGTCCAGTGTGAAAGAGGCTGCTCAATCCTTGGCATAAAATCACCGGTGCAGACCCAAGCGTAAAGTGATCAATCTGCTTAGGCGTAATACAATTAGCCTTGTCTTGGGCATAAAGAAATTACCCGTTCTTTTAGGCGTAAAGCAGGCCACTTACGAATAAGATGACTCTTTCTTTGAAGCACTTTTACGCTCCTACAACGGGCAGCCTTTGCCTTCTCGTACTTGGCTTTATAGGCCGGAGTGTCCATCTTCTTCTTCATCTCCTCCCAAAATTTCTCCTTTAACCACACCTTACGAAGAGCACTATTTAATGTAGCCAACGCATTCTAGTTGTTGACCATATCCCTCAACCTCTTGCTGGCGACGGACTTGTAGCACTTCCGGATCGCCCGATCTCTGTGCACCAGCCACCAGTACAACTTCTGCAAATAAGAAAAAAATAAAACAAATGAGCAAATATTTAAAAAATCTTGTAAACAAAGATGATATTATTTAGGCATACATCAAGCATATCTAACCAAATGAATCGTCTATCAAGTGGGATGTCCCCAAAGTTCAGGTAGGGACTATGGAATTGACGATGCATCAAGTCGCCCAAATCTCTACCAGACTGGAGCGGAAAGAACCTGGAATTAACAAAACAATGTACTATTAGAAAATAAAGAGAGTATAAATGAATGTGTATAATAACAATTATATACTTACATCGCTCCATCGATCCACAGCTCGGGACGAGTGATGCTGGCTGGCCGCTCTGGTAGAGTAGAAGGGTCTGCAAATCCTGGTCGACGTATATACACTACATGGTCCACCAAAAGGCCATGATATGGATTTGCCCCAGTAGGAGCGACATGTGTAGTCTCCGGTGTAGAAGACGAAGTAGTCGAACCAGGGGGCACCAGCACAGTAGGAGTAGATGCGAGGAAATATCAGGGCTAGCTCCGTCTGCCGATGAACGAGTGAACGGCGGGGATAAGCCATCCTCCTCATCAATGAAGTCGTCCTCGCTAACTCTTCTGCGATCTGCAACTGGAGTAGTAGTAGGAGGAGGGCGGGATGAAGATCCTCAATGTCGTCCACGGCCTCGACCTGCCATATACAAATCTGAAAGAAGTAAAAAAGGGGGTAAAGATACAAATAATCAATGCAATTCTAATAGAAATTAGAAAATGGTGTGTTGATACAAATAATCAATGCTAATCTAATAGAAATAAAAAATGGTGTGATGATACTCATAAGTAAGTAATACGCACTCTACCTCTGCCCAAATGATATCTCCAGTCAATCTCAATGGGGGAGGAGTTAGTATTAATTTACCAGCTCTAAAGGCGTCCATATTCCTTCTCCATGGATACGACACAGGAAGGAATTGACAGTGACAGTAAAAAATCAAGCTTTTCCTCCATTCTGAAGGCGGAATGCCTTACTCTTTTCCATACATATCGGACAAGACATAATACCATGAGTACTCCACCCAGATAACATTTCGTATGCTGGAAAATCATTGATGGTCCACATCAACATCGCTCTCATCTGAAAGTTCTGCTCCATCGATATATCATACGTCTGAAAGCTGAACTGTCATAATTGTTTCAACTCGTCCACCAACGGCTGTAAGTAGATATCGATGTTCTTTTTTGGATTTTTTGGACCGGGTATGATAAGTGTCAAGAATATGTAAGGAGTCTTCATGCACATCCACAGTAGTAGATTGTAAGGGATCAAAATTACCGGCAAACAAGAGTACTGAGACCCCGACTGTCCGAAAGGAGTGAATCCATCAGAACATAAAGCCAATCGAACATTCCTAGATTCTGCAGCAAATCTAGGATGACATCGATCAAAATGCTTCTATGCCTCTCCATCAGATGGATGAGATAATTCCCCTTCATCCGTCTTCCGTTCTTTGCTATGCCTTGTCATATGTTCTGCAGTATTAGAGGACATATACATACTCTGTAGCCTCTTTTGATCGACAAAAATTATATGTATTTATAGGGACACAACCTTGCTCATGTAGTTGATTTTGCTTTAACTCGAATGGGCGTGTACCGGTCCTCGTGACAAAAAATACATCTGTCTTTATCATTGTTTTCCTTGTAGTACAACATACAGCCATTTCGATAATAATCTATCTTTTCATAGCCAAATCCGAGTTTTCGTATCATCATCTTTGACTTGTAAAAATTTTCTGGCAAGTCCTTCGCTCCTTTTGGCAATAACTCTCTAACAAACTGAATTATTCGGTTGTAGCATTCCTACGGTAAGTTAAAATCAGACTCGAGGTATCGGCATGGTTGAACATATCATAGAACTCTTTTGCAGTAGGATTCAGATCCTCCGGATCAAAACTTAGACCGGTATAAGCCGCATCAAATACCAACTCACGTGCCAAGTTTCGATACCGATATTCGAAGTGATCTCCAAGAGTGGACACTCCCACCTCCGTATTGAAGGAGGACTGATGTTGCGGAACCAAAGGTTCTCCTTGAGCCATCCACTCATTGTACTTCGGTATGAAACCCTTCTTGTAGAGGTGCTCTCTCTCAAGATCTACCTTTTCGAATGGTATATTATGACATTTGACACAATGACACTTTATGAGCCTCCCGTCCATGAAATAAGGTTGGCTACTGGAGTATCACAGAAATTCCTCGACGCCCGCCTTGAAATTATCCGTGAAACCAATCTTGTTCTCATGTCGCTGATTGTACATCCACGAACGGTCAACTAAGTATCGACTCATTACTTTCTTACACGTGAATGATTCTGCACGTACCATATGTAATCAAAAAATATGGATTAGATACAAGTGTCAAAAAATATAAAAAACAACAATATGAAGCCATTTTAGCTGTGAAGCTATCATGATTCATACATGACACTTCATGCTTTACCAGCATCTTATTCTAACAACATTAAGATTTAACCCTAAAATAAAATCCTAACCCTAATTCTAGTTAACTCCTACTCCTAGGCTCCACAGACATTGTTGAAAGTAATTTGCCATGGTAATAAAGAGAAGAGGAAGCAGATGAATGAACAATGAAGCCCTTATGTTCTCTTTAACAGTTGCATGATCCATTGTCCTAACACTTCTTAAAAGGAAGTCTAAGATTTTAATTTTAAAAAAGAGAGAGGCTAATTTGCACTTAAATACCATGAATCATCAAGCTTTGGAACTCTGATACCTCTACCCCTTATCCAGCATGCTGCCAATGAGCACAGGCCTATACAGATTGGACCAACCCTTGAAAATTTGGGCACATAAGAAGATGTTACGATCGACAGGCCTAAATATATAGAAACTACCCTTGAGAATCAAGAGATGAAAAGCACCAACTCTTAAAGATCCCAATCTTAAGGCAATCACCAAACCAATACCCCTTCCTCAACCCAAATCTTTATTATGTCCATAACATTAGGGCACATCAGGAAAAGTTCAAACCTGCTCTATATTGCACAAACACATAGGGGAAAGTGGTGCCCGTATCCATATTGTATCCGAACATAACCGTATCCATGCAACATAGGCAAATCCCTATTTCTACTGAAATAGGGATTTAATCTCAAATCCTTATTTCTACTGAAATGTTTATTTAATCCCTATTTCTACTGAAATAAATTCAAAAAATAAATTCAGGAAATTAAAAACCCTATTTTTATTGAAATAAATTCAGGAAATAAAAAAAATAGTTTGAGAAATCTCACAATGAAGAAGGAGAAGAGGACTTTCAAAGGAGGAGGGGGGGTCGGGTTCGTCGATCACCGAGGGAGGAGCATGGAGGAGGAGGACGAGGGGGCCGTCGGTTGCCGAGGGAGGCGGAGGAGGGGTCGTCGGTCGTCGAGGGAGGAGGAGGAGGGGTCGAGGCTCGATCGCCGAAGGAGGAGGAGAAGGGGACGGGGTCGGTCGCCGAGGGGAAGATCAGAGAGGGTCGGTCACCGAGGGGGTCGGGTTGGGGAGAAAATTTTTTGGCTAAAATTTTTTAGAATGGAAAATGAAGCGCTATTGTGAGGGTTTTAGTTGTGGCCAGCGACGGAAATGTTCCGTCGGTAATCGGTCGGTAATACCTTATCGATGGATTTATGACGAATATAGCAATATATATGAATAAATAATTTTGCATAACCATCAGTCGCTAATTAGTTGCTAGTCCATTGCTATATAGCGACCGAAAAACTTCCATCGCTAATATCCGTTGGTAATAAACAGTATTTTTGTAGTGAATGACTATGTTTCTAGCCATTGCATTCCAGATCCGTATATCGACGGTACACCAGTTCATACCGACGGTATACCGGTCGTTGACTGAAAAATTGTCTTTGAGATATTTTCAATACTTTGGTTATAAATAGCCTTGAACCCCTTCATTCAAGGTTGATGTTTTGAGCTTAAATTTTTTTAAACCACCAAAGCCTATCCACAAACAAACTCTACAAAGCTTTTATTTGCCATCCATAAATTGTGTTAGAGTTATTGAGTAAAAAAAGAGATCTTCATCTTGTTGTAAGAAGATCAAAAACCTTCTTGTGAAAAAGTTGAAGTTGGAGAGTCTTCGGATAAAGCTCTCGGTTGAAGTTGGAGAGTCTTAGGATAAAAGCTCTCAGTTTGAAGTCGGAGAGACCTTCGGATAAAAGCTCTTGTGTAAGAAGTTGGTGAGCTTTCGGATAAAATCTCACGTTGTACTATTTGCATAATAGTAGATTAAAGCCGGAGAGAGTTTCAGGACTGGAGTACCCCTCGGGAGGATACCAGGATACATCGGGTGTCGGTATTGTTGTTGCTTCTTCTCTAGCACTCTTAATCTTTAAATTGCCTATTAGCAATCGTTTAGTGCTTGATAGCTAGTTTGACCCTATTCACCTCCCCTTCTAGGGTGCTTTCAATTGGTATCAGAGCAAGGACTCTATTGTTAGGCTTAACATCCTTAGAGTTGATCCTTGTTATTTTTTTATGGTATCGTTGTCATGACCCGCACCCAGTGTAGGGACACGAGAAGTGGGTACGTCCAGCCTACGCCGCAGTGTCGGCAGTAGAACGCTGTCCTAGGTCACATATATCTAACAATTATAAGGTACCTGTACAGTATATACACTCCAAACGGAGGACAATACAGAAATGTACAGCTCAATCACAACTAAGGTAGAAGTACGATAAGATAGATAGATAGATAATGAAAATCATCAAATGAAATACAAACATGACAAGAAGTCTAAGTGTCTAAGATAACATCTCCATAAACATTCAGAATAACAACAAGATCCCAAATATAAACATAAAAGTATCCAACTGAGACAAGACATCAAAATAAGATAGAAATCTAAGCTAAATAGCCTAAACTATAGGGGCGACATCCTCTACTGCTGATGGATCATGCTGAAGGTCCAAGTCGCATGTGTCATCTATGGCAGCTCCATAATAGGTAGGGCGAAGGTCCTTGTCATCCTCTGTAATATTTTCAACAGGTCCAGTCAGGACAGGAACGTGCACATAATCTCAACAGTTTATATCAAGACAGGAATATAAAGCATACAATAGAGTAAAATACATGAAACGCTGAAAGAAAGTACATGTAGTAAAAGAGAGAGAACTGTAACATAAATATTTAATATAAGTAGAGAACTATCAGTGACTAGTGATGTAGAGTACAAGACAGGTATGTGAACGGCTTGAATTTGTACATAATTATAATAAAGAGTTTATACAATGACTACAATGGAATTGTTCACATGACTGCTTCTACTCCCCCGTACCCCAATCAATACACAAGGATCCAGACAATTTATGTTATTATACAATATTTCATATGGGGCCCATAAATAGGTGCACATGAAGGTATATATGAGGGCTCTGTGAACATGAGAGTACATGAATCACAAGAGTGTACATGAAAAATGAAAACACAAGAGTACATGATAAAAGTGAAACGCACATGACATGATGTATCCGATGCTGCCGAGGGGGATAACATCTCAATGTAAAGATCCATATAGTACTAATCCGTGTTAACAACGTGACAGCATCAAGTAAAGTAATCTAGAGCAAGAATATAAATCCTAACAAGTATGAAATGATCAGAGAATGTACTCGCCTGATATCCCGAGTATCTGGTCAGTGTAGATGTCCAGACAGAGTAGATAAGTCCTATTTAGAGCAACACAGGTCACAACATATCCAGAATGGTAATACTGAAGATTACAATACATTCTATATGATTTCTAGGTCATTCTAGACTAAAGTCAACTTTTGGTCAACTCTAGTCAACTATAAAGTCAAACTATGGTCAACTGTCTACAATATCTAAGTTAAGTCAATCTTAGTCCTAACCATTGTCTAGGTTAGTCAATACTAAGTCTAATCAACTCTATGCATCTCTATACCAAGGCATATCATATAGCTAACTTATACTCATAGCCTTTAAACCCCATATCCAAACACATTTAACATATACTACAAAATATATATATTCACATGTTCAAATATTCCTATATAGAAATGATAACTATATATATATATATATATAGATATATATATATATATATATATATATATATATATATATATATATATATATATATATATACATACAAGTCATAGGTATCATACTAGTACATAACATATGTATATTTAAAATCAAATATATATATGGATATATAGACAATCATATATAGAGAGGGAAGGGGCAGGGAATGTGAAAACAAGGGTGAAGAGTGAAAGAAGGGGGCTGGAATGTGAAGGGGCTGTGACAGTGGGGCTGAAAGAGTGAGAGGGTGTGTGTGTATCCTAGTCAAATGTGTGTGTGTTATGGGTGGGTGTGTGTACATGCAAGAGCCTCAAGTTATAGGTTCAGTTATTCTCAGTTTTATGGCATATAAGGGTGTAACAGTACATACATTATCATGCATTCAAGGAGGGAAAGGGAAAATGGAATGAGACTGAACACAGGGACTGTGTTCTCAGGATAATGCCCTCTCAGGTTTTGAAAACCCAATTTTCAATACCAACTTCGAGTCACAAAATTAGTAACCAATCAACCCTGAACCAAATGTATATTTCAAACAATGAGACATGAGAATTCATCTCAAAATATTCAAAATCCTTTTTCAAACTCACTGTTCAAAGACATGAGTATCAGAGAAAAACTAAAATAAAAAACTCGATCAAAACCACAGCTTCGAATTCAAAACTCGAATTTTAAATCAGACCTAAACTCAAACTATAATCAAGTCAGTTAACATATATATATATATATATATATATATATATATATATATATATATATATATATATATATATATATATATATAGCATTAAGTCAAATCCCAAATCAGTTTTAACTCAAACCCGAACTCAAAAAAATTATGTATCAGTGAAAAAAAATGAAACCCGACCAATACAACCCCAATCATTTCGAACCCAATATAACCCAAATCAGAGGTGCACATACGTGTCATGCAGGCATACATATCAGAGGGAGGTTCTTGTGTCCAAACGAGTGACACGTGTCCAAACAAGTGAAATACAAAGTATCAGAAACATCAAAGAACTCCTCGTGCACGCGTGTCTGGACTCGTGCGCACGACACAAGACACATGACACGTCGTGCTCGTGTCCCAGGGTAGGTCAGGTCTAGTCTAGGGTTTTTGAGTCCCTACACGTGTCCACATCGTGTCTACGTGCGACAGGAAGCCCGTATCAGAGAGCCCTGTTCGCGCGTAGACTGTCTGCAAAACCAGTACGGTGGGTTTTCGTGTCCGACATGACACAGAGTCCATAAACGTGGGGGCACGTTTGCAG
>JANAVB010008800.1:10194655-10576539 GCA_029216955.1 Iris pallida | reverse complement strand
CAAGGCAATTCAGATGTTTACCTACGACGTTTTGGACACTACTCCAATGGATCTACGATGTTCAAGACTGAAGTTTTTTGCCACTCCAAAGTATTTCTGTCAAAGCAATATATTTTCATTTTATTTTGAGTCTAGGAATACATTGTACACAAAGTCGTACTGGCAAATAGGCTGTCCGGAATCGTTTTCAAATCACCCTATCTTTTAAAAAAATGACCTATATTTTTTGAAAAATATCCTATTTTACTAAAAGCTTCTGAAGGATTTTCAAAAGCCGAAATGATTTTCTCAAATCAACTGGCATAACCCTAGCAGAACTCGGCCAGAGTTCGGCCAGAGTTCGGCCAAGTTGAACGTTATGTGAACGTTTGATTTTGAACTTGGTCACCCTTCAATTGCAGTTTGTTACAAAGAGCTCTGTCAGAGTCTGCCCGAATTCTGTCAGAATTCTGTCTTTGGAAAAACTATAAATAGAGAAGGATTTCGATTATTTTAATCACCAATTCACTTTCAATCTCTTCTCTTCTAAAGCTTATATTTTCTCCAAAGAGTTCTCAAAACCTTACATTTTCAAATTGCAAGCCAGTTACAATCCTCTAGTCGATTTGCCAGTGCGGTACGGTCTAGAAGTTTCAGAGCGATTGTAATCAGAGGCTTGATTGAAGAAATAACTCTTCACAATTAAAGTTGGTCGAGTTCTTCGTATCAAAGCTTGCGTCTGTAGAACTTGCAAGGACTTCGTATGAAACTTGCGGTATTTTTCAATAGTGGATTCAACTGGAAGCTAGAGTTCTTCCGACTGGACTAGTCCTCACAAGAGGAAAACCAGTATAAATCTTGGTGTTTGCGTTTGCCTTCTGATCACTCTTTTATTTCTGTCATTTACTTTTGATTATTTTTATATCTGTGATCTAACTGCTAACGAGATTTTAATTAGCAATATTTTGCTGCCTACTCTATTCACCGCCCCCCTCTAGAGTATTCTGCTTTACGATTTCGTTCCTACAATTGTTATCAGAGCGGGTTATACAGGTAAAGCAAGGTAAAATTGCAGTTATATTCAATTGTTATATAGATCACAACATTACACATGGCAACTGTGAAATTCACAAGTGAAGGCTAAGCCACAAACAAACCTCCACTGTTTGACGACACTAATTACACTTATTAGAAAACACGTATGAGTTTCTTTTTGAAATCTCTTGATTTTGACTTATGGTCTGTAGTTATTGATGGCTATAGAAAGCCCCCTCGTATTAATGTTGATGGTGTTTTAGTTAAAAAATCCCATAACAAATATACAGAGGAGAAAAAAAAAAGGCCAGTCTTGACGCACGTGCTATTAACGCTTTATTTTGTGCTTTAGACAGAACTGAATTCAAGAGGGTGTCTTGAATAACATCAAATGAAGTGTGGAAACTTCTCGAAGTAACCCACGACGGAACAACACAAGTCAAGGAGTCAAAGATCAGCAGACTTACTCAGGAGTACGAGGCGTTCAAAATGAAGCCACCACTACAGGAAATATTGGTATTTACGGCATGCAAAGCACGCCGTAAATTCCTTTTTACGGCGTACATGCGGCGTGCAAAGACATGCCGTATTTGCTCATGCCGTAAAAACCTACTTGTTTTTACGGCGCACAATGCATGTCGTTTATTACTCTTTACGGCGTACATTCTGTCCCGTCGATGCGTTTATAAATGCCATTAATAGCTTATTAAGGCATAGTATAGTTCTTTAACGACGTTGCGTGCATGCCGTGAATCCATTGTTTATTACGGCATACTCTGGATGTCGTCTATTGTTCTGTCACGACGTTCTTGGTGTGCCGGGAATCATATTTATGGCGTAAAACGCATGTCATAATAATTCAATTATGGCATTCATATGTCGGTCGTTATATGTCAATTATGACTTTCAATGTAAGCCATAAAAAACGTCTTGTGCATATCTATTAAGACATGTTTTGTACGCCTTGTATTTTGTTCATTTTTTTCCTCAAATTTTCCTTCCTATTCACCAATTCAAATTTTGATTACAAAACAATTGTAGAGAATAATTCTATTGAGATTTCGTCACCCAAATGCAAACATTACACAACAATTGTAAAAACTACTTCCATTGAAGCAATATTGTAAAATTATCTACAAAAACAAGCTTGAATATACTTAAAACATAGGTCTACAAAATGTATATATTGTTTCATTCCATACATCGATTCACAGTCAAAAACCATCAGGGTCCACATCATCCTCCAAATAAACAACAAAATAAAGAGTCTAAATAAAAAATCACTTTATAAAGTGATACAAAAACAAGACTAAATACTTGAAACATAGGTCTCTCCATGCATCTTACTCCACATATTTCATTTCATGCATCCACAGCCAAAAACTGCTAGGTCCCACATCTTCATCCTCCAAAAAAACAGCAAAATGAGAAGTATGTCTTCATTGCCTATTACATATAATAACAAACCATATGTCAGTATTAAGTTAAAAATGAATGAAATAACAAAATTAAAATAGTAGCAACCATAAATAACAGGTAGTAAATTATTGCTACTATTTCTACAGTCCTGAAGAGTTTACATAAATTAGTCAGCCAATCAAATGTGTACAAGTGAGTGCCAGTGCACTGAGTGAAGTGAAGGAGTTTAATGGACAGCCTGCCTATAGCAGACATGCAGTGTATCAGTATAGTAGAGGCTTATTAGTATACTGTTGTTTCAGGTGAGTGTATCAAGGGATGAGTAGTATATGGTACATTAGCAACCACAGAAGAGGGGGGCTCAGTTAGTTTACTGCCTTTTAGCCCAACCATGTTTGTATCAGCAAGATAATACACCCCAGGTTCAGTTCTTGAGTAACTTGGTTCAGCATTAAGTGTCAGTATAAGAGATAGAGTAGTGACTCGAGTGGGGCTTTTTGATAATAAATGTTCTTGTATCAGCCACCTACTTAAACCCTTAACCAATTGGCCCAGATGTTGATTGTTCAATCACCCCCACATTGGTTGTCCTGCTACCTTGTATGGCATGCATTTGGCCTATGATTCTTGGTTCAGACCCCATGAGTCTTTTGGTTCAGAATCCATAATTGGGTATCTATCATGCCCTTGCTCTGAGGCCAGACCAAATGTTGGTCCTGCATTGCCTTCAGGATCCTGTCGAGCCCCTTAAGCAATTGTCCACTGTTGAAATTTGCACATTTGAACATTAAAGACCCTATCACTAGCATGTTCAAAGAAATGAAAAGCAAAACAAATTATTGAAATCCATTGAGAGCAACAGCTGCCCCTCATAGCTGCCCACACAATTGACAGAATTGTACTCAACATGGCATAAGCATAGTAACAACAGAAGATAGCCAAGAGTAAAAACTTAAGATACCAACATATAGAAAAAATGAAGATAACATGAAATTTCTTAAAGAACAAAACTAGTAGAAGACATTCCAGGTCTAACTGGCAAGTAAAACCATTATTTGTAGAACAAAACAAGTATCAGCAATGAAACAAAAAGGTATATAATATTGGCTCAGAGTTTAGCAGATTTTAAATCATTGAAAACTAGCAAATATGGTTACCTCTTCAACCTTTGTATATCATGTGATGAGGAATGCAACAAAGTACCTCTTCTACCCATCACACTTCCAAGGGAATGCCACCAATCTCACTAGTAATTTAATTATGAAATATCTCATAATTGCCCCATCATCACAGCCTATTAGCAAAGTAAGATACAAAACAAGTTCAAAGAAATTAAAAAAAAATGAATGCCCGCACAATTGGCAGAACTGCATTCAATATGACAGAAACATAGTAACAGAAGATAGCAACACAGAGTAAAAACTGAAGATAGCAACAGATAGAAGGAAAAAAAAAAGATAACATGAGATTTCTTAAAGAACAAAACTAGTAAAAGACATTCCAGGTCTAACTGGCAAGTAAAACCCTCATTTGTAGAACCAAACAAGTATCAACACAGAGTTTAATGGACAGCCTGCCTATAGCAGGCATGCAGTGTATCAGTATAGTAGAGGCTTATTAGTATACTATTGTTTCAGGTGAGTGTATCAAGGGATGAGTAGTATATGGTACATTAGCAACCATAGAAGAGGGGGGCTCAGTTAGTTTACTACCTTTTAGCCCAACCATGTTTGTATCAGCAAGATAATACACCCCAGGTTCAGTTCTTAAGTAACTTGTTCAGCATTAAGTGTCAGTATGGGAGATAGAGTAGTGACTCGAGTGGGGCTTTTTGGTAATACATGTTCTTGTATCAGCCACCTACTTAAACCCTTAACCAATTGGCCCAGATGTTGATTGTTCAATCACCCCCACATTAGTTGTTCTGCTACCTTGTATGGCCTGCATTTGGCCTATGATACAGGTCATTGGTTTAGACCCCATGAGTCTTTTGGTTCAGAATCCATAATTGGGTATCTATCCTGCCCTTGCTCTGAGGCCAGACCAAATATTGGTCCTGCATTGCCTTCAGGATCCCCTTAAGCAATTGTCCACTGTTGAAATTTGCCCATTTGAACATTAAAGCAAAACAAATTATTCAAAGAAATGAAAAGCAAAACAAATTATTGAAATCCATGAGAGCAACAGCTGCCCCTCATAGCTGCCCACACACAATTGGCAGAACTGTACTCAACATGGCATATGCATAGTAACAACAGAAAATAGCCAAGAGTAAAAACTGAAGATTAAAGCATTTGAACATTAAAGCAATTGACCCTATCACTATGCATATTCAAAGAAATGAAAAGCAAAACAAATTATTGAAATCCATGAGAGCAACAGCTGCCCCTCATAGCTGCCCACACACAATTGGCAGAACTGTACTCAACATGGCATATGCATAGTAACAACAGAAAATAGCCAAGAGTAAAAACTGAAGATAGCAACAGATAGAAGGAAAAAAAAAGATAACATGAGATTTCTTAAAGAACAAAACTAGTAGAAGACATTCCAGGTCTAACTGGCAAGTAAAACCATTATTTGTAGAACCAAACAAGTATCAACAATGAAAAAAAAAGGTATATAATATTGGCTCAGAGTTTAGCAGATTTTAAATCATTGAAACTAGCAAATATGGTTACCTCTTCAACCATTGTATATCATGTGATGAGGAATGCAACAAAGTACCTCTTCTACCCATCACACTTCCAAGGGAATGCCACCAATCTCACTAGTAATTTAATTATGAAATATCTCATAATTGCCCCCATCATCACAGCCTATTAGCAAAGTAAGATACAAAACAAGTTCAAAGAAATTAAAAAAAAATGAATGCCCGCACAATTGGCAGAACTGCATTCAATATGACAGAAACATAGTAACAGAAGATAGCAACACAGAGTAAAAACTGAAGATAACAACAGATAGAAGAAAAAAAGAAGAAGATAACATGAGATTTCTTAAAGAACAAAACTAGTAAAAGACATTCCAGGTCTAACTGGCAAGTAAAACCCTCATTTGTAGAACCAAACAAGTATCAACACAGAGTTTAATGGACAGCCTGCCTATAGCAGGCATGCAGTGTATCAGTATAGTAGAGGCTTATTAGTATACTGTTGTTTCAGGTGAGTGTATCAAGGGATGAGTAGTATATGGTACATTAGCAACCATAGAAGAGGGGGGCTCAGTTAGTTTACTACCTTTTAGCCCAACCATGTTTGTATCAACAAGATAATACACCCCAGGTTCAGTTCTTAAGTAACTTGTTCAGCATTAAGTGTCGGTATGGGAGATAGAGTAGTGACTCGAGTGGGGCTTTTTGGTAATACATGTTCTTGTATCAGCCACCTACTTAAACCCTTAACCAATTGGCCCAGATGTTGATTGTTCAATCACCCCCACATTAGTTGTCCTGCTACCTTGTATGGCCTGCATTTGGCCTATGATACAGGTCATTGGTTCAGACCCCATGAGTCTTTTGGTTCAGAATCCATAATTGGGTATCTATCCTGCCCAAGATACAAAACAAGTTCAAAGAAATAAAAAATGAATGCCCACACAGTTGGCAGAACTGCATTCAACATGACAGAAACATAGTAACAGAAGATAGCAACACAGAGTAAAAACTGAAGATAACATGAGATTTCTTAAAGTAAAAACCTCATTCAAAGATGGTTACCTCATTTAAAGAAGGTTGATAGTCATATAACCTTACCTCAAAAGTTTTACCACTAGTCGAATGTGATATACTTGATAGGCCACGCAATTGTACTCGATAAAGCCTCGTGTAGAAGAAAAAACTCTCGGGTCGGCCGATACAAAGTCAACTCATAATCAAGTACTTCATGAACCCAAAGTTTATAGCACTCTTGTCCTAAAGCCACATGATGGACCAAATCTTTGGGATTTATAGATGCAATCTCACCGATTGCAACGATTTCTGAACCCGTCTCCCAATTCAACAATTTGCATTTTGTCCCAATGTTAGGGGTACTTGGAATTTCTGCATTTTCCTTCTCCCGTCTTGTTTGTGATATCTCGCGATTCGAAGAACTTAGAACCCCATGGTTTGAGTTCGTCTTTCCCACCGTGTGTGAGTTTTCAAGTTGCTACATGAATGAAAAACACAATTAACTTTTGAACTATAAGTTTGAGTTTTCAGTAGGTAATAAACAATAAAGAACAAGTAGGTAATAAAGAACAAAAATATTATGTCGAAATGTAAAACTTACAGTATTATTTGTCCCAATAACCTTTTCAGCAATGCTTTTATATAGATTTTTCAATTCAATCAACTCACTTTCCAATCTACTAAATTTGTCACGATGATATCTTTGGCCTTCTAATTTCGAAGGAGTCGCCCCAAAGCCAAGCCCTCTTACTCTTCCTCGTCGTTCGGGACCAATTACTTTTGAAACAGCATCTAATTCAAAAGAATTTTTTTCTGTAGCAGTTGCCACCTTATGAGCATCTTCTATGTTATCCTAACAATAAATAGTACAATATATGATTTTAGATTGATATAAATATATAAACAAATGGTAAACAATATCTACCAGAGTTATAACTGATATAAGCAAATTAAGCATCCAAAACTATAAGAAGAGAACATAGTTATAACTGATAACTACACATGAATTTCATGCCAGGCACACACATGCATAAGCTGGTATGAAACCATTTTTATGAGAGGAAATAAAATGGAAAAAATGGGCATTGGATAAAAAATGGAAGCTGGAATTAACCTTCCGAAGCCCCTTCAGTGACAATAACAATTACCATCAAGTATTGAATAGAACTTTCATAAGTTAGTGTTTAGCCGAATACAATGCGAACTAGTATAGGGAACTCTTTTATTTTAGTTAAAAACAATTGATCCACTTGCTTAAAAAGAGGCACCTCATGATGAGTTCAACAAAGAGGCACCTCATTAAGAACTGCAAACACTACACCAATGGTTCATGTGAAATGTAGAACAAATAGTAAAAAGTAGATAACAAGCACTTACCAAAATTCTCTTAGCCTCTTCACTCAATGTACCCGTCTTCCTCTGATGTCCCTTGATCCATATGTCAACTCTTTGTATGGAATCAGGATCGTCACTTTGTTGACGCTACAAGATAAATTATAGGTAATAAACGAGGAATAAAAAATCAACTAAACCTACTAAAATGATTGAGGTAATAAAACATGTTTTTAGGTAACAAGCATATGGGTATCACTTAGTTACCATTTCGTCCTCTAGACGAGCATATCCCTTACGACTAGTTGTATGCAACAAAATTTGACTTTTTCGCATCTTTTTGAATCGTTCACTTTTCTCCTAAATTCACATATGAAATATATACATTACGTGATAATAGCAAAGATTTAGAGCAAAAAATAAGAAAAAAAAAAGTAAAATTAACTAGTAGCACTAATTAACCTCAAATGCTTGAGTACTTCTCTTCATTACAAAAGCCTTCCAATCTTTAAAGTGTGGTACATTCTCAGGTTTGAGTAGGGCGAGTGCTCGTGGTAGACCTACAACTTTTGCTTGTTCCATCACGTCTTTCATTAAACTAGATTTATGATCACGCCAATGCTTTCCCAACTTTTGGAATGTATATTTCTTGTGGCAATCATCAAGTATATATTTTTGCTGTAAGAAAAAGTATAGCAGTCAATAAAAATCATCTTACGTCTATTATGTAAGTACAACAAACATAAATATTACCGTGATGTAGTCCCATATTTGATGTCTAAAATCGTCAGTAAGATCCGTCCAATGCTCCATTGTCACTGGTATTAAATCTCTTGCCGTCGAGCCCAGAAAACTAGCAAATTGGGCTGCATTATCTCCAATCGGTTGTGCCCTCTCATTGAAATCAATCGGAAGAGGATCTTTTCTCTTGCGAATATGATCCATTTTAGACTTGCCCCTGGTATTCTTCTTTCCAGACACATTAGAATTTGATTGATTTTGGTCACTTTGCATATTAGGTGACACATTAGACGGGGAGTTGGAGTCTTCCTGTGATATTCGTAGACCTCCATTTCCTCTTCTTGTACCTTTTTTGGAAGACTTCATAAAACAAACATAATAAGAGCTAGAAGTTACTCACCAATATATTATTAAAAGTATATTGTAAAGATAAGTGGAGCTTACTCCACCATATCCCGACATATTCGCAACTTTCTGAATAGACCTCTCTAAATTGACCTGTGATGCATAAAAATTCAATTATTAAACAAATATAAAAGATTAGTTTGTGTTAGTTTTCAGAGACGGACTCCATAAAATTCCGTACAGTTATAAGGATAAAGTATTCTAACCTTGACACCCAGAATACAAGTAAAAGGAATAATGATATTCCTTAATGACTTTGATATATATTGCAAACTTAAATACAATAAAATACATTGTGTAGCAGTTAATTAACAACCTGAAGCGGGGCGACCAGACAAAAACAGAATTTGAAAAACAAGAGCAACGAAATCAGACATAAACAGAATATGAACACAATATGGTTAGATATTCAAGTAAGGATAAAAAAGAAATAGACATCTGAACCTTGAACTTAGCAACACATCAAGGGTAAAACTAAAGGAATAGAAAACCAAGATATAGTTCATCACAAAAGTAAACCTAAATAGGTCTTGAAATTGACAAACCAAACCAAGAACATGAAACCTGCTAACAAGAACAAGAACATGAAACCTGCCATACTAGAACATTTTGTCTGTTCACAAAAAACGAAGATACAACCCTAAAGAGAAACAGAGAAGTTGGGGGTGTCGCAAGAGGTGGTGGCAGTTGCAGTGACGGTAGCTTGCGATTTTTTCACATGGTGACAGTACACAAGGAGATATTTTCGGTGCGTTCTTGACTTCCCACATTGAGCAAAATTTTCCAGGCTCATCCTCCCCTTCCCCTATCAGGATCACAAAACATCGGTCACATTTACAAGAAAAATGAAATGCATTATGTAAAGATGGATCCTATGGATTAGATTATAGAAATTTCAGAAAATTTCATCCATAGGAGATAAAATTAGTCGTATTGACACCAAAGAGGAGAGATGAAATTATTTACCTAATCCGAAGTGATCTTCTCACAATCATGTCTTACATAACCTTCACTGTCAAGATTCGGATCAAGTCGTAACATATCTAATGGTGCAAATGGCATGTATGCATTCTCTTCAAAGCTTTCCAACTCATAAAAACCTCTTGGTGGTGCTTTTAAAACAACATACCAATGTGATGCATCACTATCTCTTGAATAAAAAACTTGTTTTGCTTGTGAAGCTAAAATAAACGGATCTTTTTCAAATTGACTTTGCCCTTGGTGAAGGTTAACCAATGTAAAGCCCTCTTCAACTTTGACACCATTATCTATGTTTGCCCAATCACATTGAAATAAAGGAACTTGGAAATTGTAGTAGTCAAGCAAAATTATGTCTCTAATAACCCCATAATAAGATACGTTCCCAATGACATGAGATGTATCTTTTGCACTAGATCGACAAATTGTTTCTGCTTCAATTGACACACCACTGTTTTGTGTGCTTTTTTCAGCAGCTTTTGTATGAAATCGATGACCATTGATGACATAACCTGAGAACGACGGTACAACCTTTTTAGGTCCACAAGCTAGCCACCTTAGTGTGCTCGACATAGTGCCAACTTGGCCCATTTTGACTTTATTTGCTAGCCATCCTGTGAAAGTCTCTATATGTCTCTTTTGTAACAGAGTTTCATTCTTCAAAAGACGCCTATCCAAATGCTTCAGTTCTTCTAAATGCATTCTGTTATTAAAGTATAAGCACATAAGAACATAGTAAGTAAAAATAAGTTTATAATTTGGTATCATACTTACTTAATATATGGTTCGACTTCAGAACTGTTAAACAGAACAGTACGATGAGCAATCTCTAACATGTCAGAAGACATAGTCCTCATATTTTCCTTAGAAATTGGCCTCCCTTCCCCAACACTTACATTCTCGAAATCATCATTGCGTCTATGTTGAACACCAATTTCAGCAGCTTGCTTTATGTATCTGCTACAAAAACTTGAGCACTCTTCAGCAAGGTACCTTTCTGCTATACATCCTTCAGGCCGTGAACGATTTCTAACGTATCCTTTTAGCACTTTCATAGATCTAAATAAAAACTAATATTAGAAGAGTATAGAATAATTTATAAGTTTATTATTAATTTAAAATATAATGTATTACCTCTCAAAGGGATACATCCAACGAAATTGAACTGGCCCACCAATTCGAGCTTCTCGTGCAAGATGAATTGTGAGATGCACCATTACATCAAAAAATGATGGAGGAAAAAATCTTTCTAATAAGCACAAAGTTTCTGCAACTTCAATTTCAAGTTTTTCCAATTTGTTTTTATCGATGACTCTTTGGCACAACTCATTAAAAAATGAACAAAGTCGAAATATTGCAGTTCTCGTACCCTTTGGTAGAAGGCCTCTTAATGCAACTGGCAAGATTTGCTGGAGTAGAATATGATAATCATGGGACTTGAGATTTAAAATCTTGGAATCTTGCAATGACACATGATTTGAAATATTTGAGCTGTAACCATCAGGCAATCGTAAATTTGCAAGCCTTTTGCAAAACAATTGCTTCTCCGACTTTGATAAATTGTAAGACCCTGCTGCCCAACGAAACTTGTCCCCTATTTTTTCAGCATGTAGTTCTTTTCTTATTCCCATTTCTGCCATATCTTGACGAGAATTCAGACCATCCTTTGTTTTCCCCTTTATATTCAATAGTGTGCCAATAATACTCTCACAAATGTTCTTCTCGATGTGCATCACATCTAAATTGTGTCGCAATGGTAAACTCTGAAATATCAACATGTTAGTTATTAAATGCAAAACTATAAAGATATTATACATTCATAAAAATGAGGGAGATAATGATATTACCTCCCAATATGGTAATTCAAAGAAGATTGATTTTTTTTTCCAAGGCCATATCAAATCGTTGTTTTCTTGCTGCTTCTTTTTCCTCTCATCTTTCTTCCTTTTCCCAACATGTTTTTTCTCTTCACTCTTTGGTTTCCCCCAATCATTTATATGGTTCTTTACTACATCAAAAATTTCCGAACCTGTTAGTGCTTTAGGCTTTGCTCTATGTTCTTCCTTTCCATCAAACCATGACTTTTTTAATCGAAATGGATGATTATGCGCAAGAAACCGTCTATGGTCCATATATACATGCTTCTTACAATTAGCCAACCGTCTTGAAGATGTCTCAATTCCACATACCGGACAAGCTGCTCTACCCTTTGTCGAATATCCGGATAAATTTCCATAAGCTGGAAAGTCATTTATTGTCCACAATAAAATAGCCTTCAAATTAAATGTGGATTTACTAAAGGCATCATAAACACTCACACCATTTGTCCAAAACTCTTTCAAATCTTCTATAAGTGGCTCCAAGTAGACATCTATATTATTCCCTGGTTGCTTAGGCCCAGGGATCAATAATGTCAACATCAAATTTTCCTTTGACATACACAAAGAAGGGGACAAATTATAAGCAACCAAAATCACAGGCCAACAACTATATTGAGTACTACGATCACTGAAAGGGTTAAATCCATCAGATGAAAGACCGAGCCTAAGGTTACGTGGATCTGATGCAAAATTAGGCCACTTACTATCAATCATGTTCCAGGCCATTGAATCAACAGGGTGTCGCATCTTTCCATCCCGACTTTTGTGAGTGTCATGCCATCTTAATTGTTCTGCCTTTTCAGGTGATTTAAACATTCTTCTAAATCTTGGTATTATAGGAAAATATCGCAATACCTTTGCAGGGACTCCATTTTCAATTTTATTTGTGCGTGCATCAACTTTCCACCGTGAAGCCCCACATTTTGGACATGTCTCCATATGTTCCTTTTCTTTTCTAAACAAACAACAATCATTTACACAAGCATGTATCTTCTCGTAGCCTAGATCAAATTCCTTAAGTAGCTTCTTTGTTGAATATAATGAATCGGGAAGTTTGTTGTCTTGAGGTAGAATTTTGCCGAGCATCTCAAGGAGTTCGTTGAAACCGTTGTCCGTGAGACTATGTCTAGCTTTGTACTTGTATAGAGCAACAACTGCAGCCATTTTTGTGTAGGTAGAGCCACCATATAAAGGAAGTTCGGCATCCTCTACAAGATTTGCAAAATGGGGCTCTCTTCCTTCATGTGCAGGTTCCATATTGTTATTATTGTCATCAACAAAATCATCTTCAAAATATGCATCTCTAAACATTTTATATGCTTCGGGTTTTTCTAAAACTTCATCTCTAGTTGCAGTAGAACTTTCTCCATGAAAGACCCATCTATTATATGTAGGATCCATCCCAAATATGACTATGTGCTCATAAACTATATCAAAATGGTGGAATCGATGGCTTAAACATCGGCAACAAGGACATTGAATTTTTTCCGGATTTTCCTTACTAGCTTGTACCGTATCAACAAACCTACGTGCTCCATTTTGATATTCATGTGAATCTCTGCATGTAAAGACAGACTTCAATATTATATTAATAAAAAAATAGTACTATATACTAATATTTATGATTTTAGGGATTCAATAGTAACCTTCTAAACTTTACCCATTCTTTGTCCATTGTGTATGACCCACCGACACGTAGTTATACCTGCTAAAGGGTGGCCAGAAGACTTCTAATTAGCTCCTTATTCGACAAATAATCATTGTCCTCAAATTATTCAACTATGATACTGAAATGTTGTCATACTGGAATATGTAGAAAATAAGATGATACTGGAATGTTATGTAATACTACACAAGACATATCACTAACCATGCCTTAGGACATATATTACCTAAAGCTGATGTAGTTGATTCAAGTATTTCATTGTGCTATTTCCTGCAAGTATTTCATTGTGGCTTGGTAGAAAGCTATTAGATAATATATCAATCAAAAAAGAACATCTTGAATCTAACCATCCAATCTCACCTTCCAGTCTCAGTTTCGTAAGGGATAGGTGGGAAGATAATGCCGAGGAGAGTCCCAAGAAAAAAGAAAAAGAAAAGAAAATTTGTCCTTTTGGAGACGGTACATAATATTTTGGACATGGTGGTGAGCAAATGTTCGGTATGAGGTTTCTGTAATGAGCAAGTTCAAAGTTCCTCGTGACTATATCTAATAAAATTCGGAATAGGTGTAGAATAAGAGCAGAGTAATGCATCAAGCACCCAATTTCCTATAGCAGATATTGCCTGCTTTTACATTTATCAGATGCAACTTTGTTGTTGCTACAAACAGTTCACAGGTGCATTGCTATAGGTAAATGATATACTAGTCACACGTACAAGAAAACAATGGATATTGATTAAGAACCAGTTTACCCTCCAAAACAATATTGGGTTTGAGTACTCAGAAAAAAAAATTGCACAAGCACTTAGCAAAACCAGTTTGAAATTCATTGACATCCTATTCACCTTTCCTGTGGGGCTGTAACAGCTTCTCAAGGTCTTCTAGAGATGCATCAGCGTTTTCCTTCCAGAGCTCTTCCACTTTGTTGCTTTGTTGGATACTAATTTGGTGGGCTCGTAGTTGTTCTTGTTTCGAAGGGACCTGCAAGAAAGGATAGTAAACAGATCAGTATGGTCAACGAGTTCCAAGGTAAAATGTGTGCCCCAACATGATAATTTGCTACCCCATGGGTGGTAACAGAAAGAGTCCATTGAACATCAGTTCAAGCTAATGCTGTCAATTTGTGAAAGTGGGTCGCAAGCCAGGTTGGAGCTTTTTTTACCTCGACTAGGTATTCACATATAGCCCAAGCTAAACCTGAAAAATAAGGGCTAGGAATTAGAATACCATTCTAGCTGGGACATCACCAGAATTTCACCAGCAAATTCTAACAAGAAAGTGAGCAAAATCTTCAGTAATGACCACATATAGGAGGCATGGACTCTCAAGAAAACTCCTAAATGGTGTGAAAAGATCATGATCAAGCTCCAATAAAAATTATGAAGCAGTACATACAATCATCAACAACTTTTTCCACAAGATTCATAAATGATAATAAAATAGTACATCAAACACTTAAACATGTACATCGAACATTTTTTAAGTAAGTTTATGGGGCTGATGAAACAATATATTGTCAAATGCAGGGAATCTGAAAGACCAAGACATTAAATAGAAGTTAGTCTAGATAGACAACATGTACAATAGACATGTAGAATGGGATGAAGTATTGAAACACTAGAGCATCCCAAATATAAGATATTTATTTGAACATTCATCCATCCATCTATACTTGCTTCCAAATCTATATAATATAAAATGTCTATATGCCTTTCTGGCAAATCTACATATGAACACAGCTTCTCTTTACACTCTCAATCGAAATACTCACCACCAATAACCTAATTAGATTCTCCTTCCACTCTCAATTGGAACTGCTACTTCTAAGCATGTCATTCCTGATGTGTTCCTCACCTAATATATTCTTTCTTCATATCCAATAATATGTGCATCTCCCTCACCCTCTCAGTTTCATCGGCCACACACGAAGTTAAAAAGATATCTAACCTTGGCTTTTGTAGTGTCCAGTTAGACAAACATCGTATCGGTGTCAAAGCCATCTACCATACCTCAGTTTCCAAAAACGGAGCATGTACTAAAAATTCCAAAAAGATACAGTGTGCCAAAAAGAAAAAAGAAGAACTTTATATGGACAAATGATTCTAGAAAATGAACCCAAAGAATAGATAAAGAACTTTACTCTTTGGAGTTTAAAAATATTGAAGCTTCATGTTTGCAACTTACTCGTAGTACCAAAAAAATATATTTTATTCTTTCATTTCATTGTATGACACTATTAGATAGATTTTGTATTATACGACCTGAATTAGTTCTATATGTACTTTGACATCTTAAATTTGATCAATCACGATTATCAACCATGATCAGGAGAAAGACTACAATTCAGTCCTTAGGATCCAGAAATCTCTCGGGGATGGCAAGAATAAGGAAAGCAATGATTTGTTAACATTAAGCAATTCTTTATCGCAGGTAAGGCATTTCTAGATGGCTAATTATTTGTATTAAATTTATTCATTCGATTATCCAAACATATTCATTCAGTTTGAAACCGTAATGCTCATTGTATAATTTATGGTATACACCTCCGTGTAGAAAGTTTAGTAGAACTTTCAGTTTAAGAAAGTGGAACATTTGCATGCCTTTCAGTTTGATTGTGTGAGCACATAGAAAACAAAATGTAAAACTATACCCTCACATGATCGTACAAATTTATATAATTTACTCGGCATGAAGTCACATGTGAAGAGTTGGTATGTAGCAGCCAAATACATGGAAAATCTGAGATTTCACACCTGTGACTGGTTTAACATATGTCGCTAAAAAGGAAGCCCCTCCATATGCAGTGGGTGCAACCACTCCTATCAGGGTTTGAATAAGCAGATTGTAGTTAGAATCCTTGCCACTTAGCCATCCATTTTAAATTTATAATTCACAAACCACAAGCACTCAATCTCTTGTGGTGTCACACTGAGACTCTGGAAATTGTCCGAAACGGGTTATCCAAATTAGAAGTCTTGTAAAACTTACCATTGATCGTCCACTCTGGTTGCTGCTCAATGTGATGAGCATCAACCATGTGACGTATATCTAAAGCTTATGATATTTGCTATATGTATGAAGCAAGTCATGATATACTTCTTGCTGATGGTAATCAATTCAGACAACAAGGAAGAAACATCACGGTTGAGCACCAAAAGGGGTGAATGCTTGAAGCAAGGATACAATATCGGTGTCAATATTATCGGATCCTCTATGAATATCAAAATCGACAGTACCGTTGTATCGAATCGTAGTATCATACTTTTTTGGTATAAAAATAGTAATTATACTTAAACGAATTTGGTGGGATAAAACAAAGGAAACAGAATGATGGAAGATTATCCCGCTACATATATCATGGACCAACATCAATAGTATCAGAGAAAATTGTTCAAAACATATACGCGAGGGGATGAAAAATTTGTGTTTCTTCTAAGAATAAACATGAAGATATTTGTGTTTCTTCTAAGCATACACAACATTCAGAAGTATCCTTAGAAACAAATCAGACTCTGTTGCATCTGGGTTTCTTATTCAGCTTGCAATTCTTCAAATGAAGATCTCTCATATGCTGATTTTTTTTTTGATAGGATACAAATTGAAACTGTGCACCAGATCTTCATTTTTTTGTTTGCCAATAAGCCTTCCCTACTAAAAAATAGCTAACTAACAATCAAAGAGCAAGCAACATACAAGAGGACATAGGACACATGATAGATGCCAACAACTAAATGATTTAGGCTCACCATCCAGAGAAATAATTTTCAGTCAGCCTCAATAAGAACAAAATGAATTATATTGACAACTAAAATACACAGTAAATAAATTTCCACGGCAATCGACAAAGAAAAAGCCTAAATAAAAATTTAATTTCTTAGGTAAAATTGGGGGAAGAAGAAGAAATCGAACCTCAGTCCATCCTTTCAGTAACGATGTCTCCATAAATAGGAAGAGATCCTGTAAAACGAAAATAAAAAAATTGAATAAGAGCAAAACCCTAAATAAAAGAATGAAATTTGGGGAGTAAACCCTAAAAAAAGAGGAAAATTGGGTGGGGATGTGAATTGTGCTCACAAATTCTCCTATGATCTGAACAAAAAAAGAAATGAAAACCAAATGAAGAAAAGGAAGCAACTGAATTTGAACAAATTTGGGAAAAAAATGAGAAGAATAGGAAGAAGCTTAACCTATTTAGAGAGAGAGGAAGAAGTCAAAGAAGAGGATGAAGCCGTAGAATTTACTTCGGGGGGGGGGGGAAATTTTAGGGTTCTAGAGTTTTGAGGGGGAGGGGGGAAGGTTTGAGCTCTGGTTCCCAGGAGACGGGATGGTTTTGAGCGCGGGATGGGAATTGGGGGCGCGGGATGGTTTTGAGCTCTGGAAAACTTTTATCTCCTTTTACTTTTAGGTTGCGGGAGGGAAAATTTAGGGTGGAGGGAATTTTGCCGCCTTTTATTTTTTATTATATTTTAGGGCGTTCATTGCATGCCGTCTTTTCTAAAAACTTAAGGCATTCAATACGTGTCGTAAATGTTATAATAAAGTTAGAATATTATTTTTTACGGCATTCATTGCATGCCTTCTTTTGTAAAACTAATTAGGACATTCAATGTGTGCCGTAAATAATATAATAACTTTCATTCTAACTTATTTAACGTCATGCATGGAAATGTATGTCGTGAAACACTTATTTAAGGCATACTTTCTTAAGCACGCCTTAATTATAATGCCGTAAATAGTCACTTTCTTTGTAGTGCAAGTAAATCAGTCACTCAGATGTTTACAAGATTCTTGGATATTGTAAATCCTTTATCTTTACTAGGCAAGGATTACAGTAACCATGAGAAGATTCGCAAACTTGTACGAGCTCTTACAAAGAACTGGATTCTAAAGGCTACAGCAATCATTGAAGGGAACGACCTCTCAACAATGTCTCTGGAAACACTAATGGGTAAGCTACTCACTCACGAGTTAGAACTTCAAGACTTTGAAGATGCTACACCAAAGAAGAAGTCAGAGAAGTCGATCGCTCTCAAGGCTCAACATAGAAGAACTGTCGAAGACGACTATGATGACAGCGACTCCAACTATGAAGATCCAGCTCTTCTGGTAAGAAAATTCAAGAAGTTCATGAGATTTAACAGGAAAACAAAAGACAACAACAACAACGAGGAAGATCCTATTTGCTACGAATGTAAGAAGAAAGGACACATGAAGAAAGACTGTCCAACAGCATCATCATCAAAGAAAAGCAACAAATATGACAAAAACTACCTGAAGAAATCTACATCAAGAAAGTACGCCAACACAAGCATATGACATGAAAGTGAAGCCAACGACTAAGAAGACGAACAATCAGATGACGCTGCAAATGTATGCTTGATGGCTTGCGATCAGGTAATCACTAATCCTTTATTTGATCCTTATGATGATTTTACCTTTGAGCAACTAGGAGAGGCTTTCAGTGACCTGCTAAATGATTACAGGAAACTGTGTAGTAAATATGAAACCTCTAGAAGGTGCTCAAAGAGTACAAAGGTGAAATAGGAAGACTTACCGACCTACTAGATCATGTTAGAGATAATGAATCTTCAAATGAGTCTGGTGAGCTTTCATCTATTAAGTTGTTGTTACACGAGACTGTTAAGCTATCCGAAGAAAAAGACCAAACTATTATCCAGTTAAAGGAAGACCTATCTAAGGAGAGAAAGAGTCTCCAGTGTGCACAGGTCAGATTAGAATCACTCACATCTGACTATACTAGATTATATGACACTTCCAAAAAGTTGGAAATTAGTTTAGGAAAACGGCCTGAAGTTGCTGCTTCCTATTCAAACACGTGTCAATTACCGAATCATTAGAACACGCCCAACACTGTCAGAACAAATCATACCAAAACTATACCCAAGAAGACAAATAGGCATGTATTCTTCTATACTAGAAAACCAAAACCTACCAATCATGCACCTCACACTACTTTCAACACTCAACATGCTATTATTGTGGCCTCATTGGTCATATATCTTCTGCATGTAGAATGCTAAAGTTAGTAGATTTAAATGTTTATGTATGGATACCAAAAACTAACCAGTCAGGACCCTACAAGAAATAGGTACCAAGAGTTTTATCTGCAAATTATTTTGTAGATGGGACCCCTTTCACATGCTAGGAGCAAATGGATCCTCGACAGCGGTTGCTCACGGCACATGACCGGTGACGCTTCATTATTCGCAACACTGTCGAAGAAGAATAAAGAAGGATACGTCTCCTTCGATAATAATTTAAGAGGGTACATAATCGGTATCGGTGACATTGGTAAGGCTCTATATCCAGTGATTAAAGATGTTTGTCTAGTTACCGAGTTAAAATATAATCTGCTCAGCATAAGCCATTTAGCTGATCACGGTTATGGTATTAACTTCGTAAAAGATAAATGTACTATAGTTGATAGTTCAACTGGTAGTAGTATATTTGAAGGTATTAGGGAAGACAATATATATGTTTTTTATTTGTTGGAAGATGCTAACAAAGCAGGTAGATGTTTGATGGCCAAAAGCGTTGAGAGTCAACTATAGCATATGAGACTCGGTCATGAAAACATGGATATAATTTTAAGACTATCTACAAAGAAGTTGGTACGCGGCTTACCGAACATTTCTTTCAAGAAGGATACTGTATATAGTGCATGTGAAAAGAATAAAGCTACCAAATCCGCATTCAAATCCAAGAACGCTGTAAGTACCACTAGACCTTTACAACTGTTGCATATGGACTTATTTGGACCAAGTAGAATTGCTAGTCTAGGTTGTAAGTTATATGCATTTGTCATTGTAAATGATTTTTCTAGATATACATGGGTTTATTTTCTTGCACGCAAGAACGATGCATTATCAGAATTCGTCACCTTTTACAAGAAAGTACAGAATGAAAAAAAGGTTCATGATTACTCGCATTCGTAGTGATCATGGCGGCAAATTTGAGAATGCAGAATTCAAGCAATTTTGTGACACACACGGTTATCTGCATGAATTCTCTTGCCCTAGGACTTCGTAACAAAATGGAGTTGTGGAACGTAAGAACAGAATTCTATCTGAAATGGCTAGAGTAATGTTAAACCAGTTTAGTCTACCAAGATACTTATGGGCTGAAGCTGTAAATACAACATGCTATATTCTCAATAGGGTTCTAATTCGACCTATATCGAAGAAGACTTCCTATGAACTATGGTTTGATAGAACACCAAATGTTTCATATTTCAAGATATTTGGTTGTAAATATTTTATTCTTAATACTAAAGATAATTTGAGTAAATTTGATGAAAAGGCCGATGAAGGTATATTTTTAGGTTATGCAGCAAAGAGCAAAGGATACAGAGTCTTCAACAAAAGAACCATGATCATCGAAGAATCTACCAATGTCAAGTTTGATGAGCTAAATCAACACTTAGACGATGATGAAGATTTAATCACACCAAGTACAGCTACTGTAAAACCTTCACACAAAGATGTAGAACCATCACATCAGGTATCAGATGAACCTCCAAGCAAAGAGCCGGAACTAGCAATCTTGAGACTACACCAAAAGAGATGAGATTCTTGGCTAATCATCCAAAGGACTTGGTAATTGGTTAGATTACCAAGGGTGTAAGTACTCGTTCCTCGAATAAAGATATAGCTTCTTGTGTTGCTTTTGTCTCGAAGTTTAAACCCAAAAATATTGATGAAGCATGTAATGATAATTTTTGGTTAGATGCTATGCAAGAGGAATTAAACTAATTCGAACGGAATCAAGTTTGGGAACTTGTTACCAAGCCCATTGATCATCCGGTCATTGGCACCCGATGGGTATTCCGAAATAAACTAAACGAGAATGGTTTAGTGACTCGTAACTCAAGGATACAATCAAGAAGAAGGTATCGACTACGATGAGACTTATGCCCCAGTTGCGAGATTAGAATCCATTCGCATGTTATGTGCATTTGCATATTTTTATAATTTTAAGTTATTTCAAATGGATGTCAAAAGCGCATTTTTAAATAGTTTTATAAAAGAAGAAGTTTATGTAGCTCAACCTGTAACGCCCCAGAACCAGAATACTGGAGAGCGGGGGCATACATAGCCAGCTTCGTATAATAAAATGGAATCTACCCCACTATACGGTCACGGCTGTCTAGATATATGATGGTTTAACTACATTCCATCAGTCTCCTATGGTCAATAACAAGCCTAATTGTCTCAATCTCAAGCAAGCAAGTAAAGTTACAAGATATAAGATCACCAAATATACAATAGTAAGACGTTCCAAACATTACATATCCAGCTGATCATGAAGCTAGTCGTTACAAAATGTGAGGACTAGCAAGAGTTTAGTCATACATGATCAACCATAGGATCTGTCAATCACATTACAGCCTGTAAAACCCTTCATAATTTAAAGGAATATTTAAATTATTTTTGGATTTTATTTAATTCTAATTTATTTTTTTCTTATTTATATTATATAAAAGGACTATAGCCATGGTTGAGTTTGAATATGCAAGGCGACTAGAAAGTATGGCATGCCTAGCGTGGTCGGATGTTTTAACTAGTATGCTAGTCATATTAGGAATTCTATGGTCATATTGTAATCTCTTGCATGTTAACCATTCAAATTATGGCACAAGTTATATTTTTATTTAATTAATTAGTTAAGAAAGCCTTTATGACTTTTTAGGAGACCCGGTTACACCAAACCTTTCCAAACCTCTTCCAAGCCAAACCCAACCCTATGTAGGCATGTTGGACATTAATAAAAATTAATAATTACATTTATTTGTATTTAATTCAGATTTTGTAGTGTAATTACATAGATAGAATTAAATAGTTCTATATTAGGAAATCCCTTTTTAAATTCTCAATCCAATCAACTTGCCAACTCACCAAACAACCAAATCATGTCAAGTGGACCCCCACCATGATAATTTTGGTCAAGCAACCCCCCCATGGCCGAATGCATCAAATTAAATAGGATTTAAATCCTAGATTGCTTAAAATTCATTTAAGGATACGTTTAAATATACCAACTTATTCCAAATCTCAACCAAATCCTAATCTTTCTCTCCCACACCTTTGGCCGACCAAAACTCTCTCCCTCTCCATAATTTTGGCAGAAACAAACTCTCCATAGCCTTCATACATCATCTCCTCCATTGCACATCTCTCCATCCTTCACAAAAACTCATCTCCTCCACCATACATCCTCGAAATCCCTCAAAACAAACTCTAAAAACTCCATCTCCCCCATCCAATCCTCTATAGCCATTATAAACTCTCTCATACTCACCAATAGAGGATTAGTAAGCGATGATAGCGGAAAAGATTGGAGCTTTGGTGAAGAGAAGTCATCATCACCCTTTCTAGCAAGAATCTTTGGTAAGAACCCTAATCTTTTCTTCAAAAAAAACCTTTGCTAAAATTCTGTAGAAAATATGTTATTAATTCTACAGAAATCATATTTTAATTTCTTTTGTTAGGTATAATCATCCACAATTATTTCATAAAATATAGGCATAATATTCCTGTGTCGGTAGGATCAAAATTAACCCCATTGTGAAGGAACTATGAGTTATTGGTGCATATTTTCGAAACTGAATTTTTTGTGTGTTCATATACCTAAATTATGATTTTAAAGTATTTTTCCACGATTTTTAGCAACTCAAATCTGGTCGAAAAAATTGTAGGTCAAAACTAGCTAATTTCGGGTAACCGGCTGACCTAGAATGTCTCAAATTTGTAGTATAACTCAACCCTTGTACCTCTGATATTATTCTATGAAATAAAGTATTTTATTTCTATTTAAAATATATTTTTGGTTATTTTAGCAATTTTGAGTCATTAACTATATTCCGGGCGAGTTTCGGGTAGACTAGCTGACTTAGTAATCAACCAGTCGTAAATGTCTTTGGAAATATTAATTCTGAAATTTTAGAGATAAATTTGTAGAAAATTAGTTTAAATATTATTTTTATGATTTTTATATAATTTTTAAGTATGTATTAAAGTAGGGGCATAACCGACTAATTAAAAGTTAGAAACCCTAAAAACTGTGTTTTGATGTTTCATGGAACCTGTGTGTGATTGTATGGATCTAAATGGTTCCACGAGAGATTGAATATAATTTTAACACATTACTTTGACTAATTAAGTCGTATCGTAAGTTTTATGAGTAGTGACTTAATTTAGTTAATTAATTATCTAGGAGTGTCGGGTTCCGGAGGCGTGGACGCGGGAGCGGTGTTTCATATTTACAGCACGGAATCAGGCAAGATACCTTGCCATTATACTGTTTATATTCAGTTGCATTTTATTACATATCACTGTTCATTTATTTCCAGTTCTTATAGTTCTTGATTTCTGTCTGCTCAGTGATATTAGATATACTTTGTTATTATCCTTTGATTGCATGTGGACTTAGAGTTGAGAGACCACCGTCTGTAGTGTATCGCATATACCTTGACACAGTTGTACCACGAGGATTTGAGAGATGAGTAGCATGTAGAGGTTCTTGTGTGTGGGCGGATCCCCCATGCACATGCGATAGGGCTAACTGCTAATAGAGGCATGTTAGGAGACTTAGCAGTTAGTAGAGGTATATGAGACATGGATGTGACTCTTTAGGCATTGGGTGGGAAGAACAGTTCCTTAACGTATGGGCCAACTATGCACTTTCCTATTGTCGGTTATCTCCGCGGGAGATACGGTCCTGGATCCTGATACTGATTTACTGCTGGCCTCTGACATTCGATTAATGTTATGCTTTGAGGTCCCTGGTATCCTGATGGGCCATACCTGAGATTACTGCTACTGAGCCAGAGTGCCCATGCGTTGGAAGTTTGTTCTTAACTGCATAAACACTGTAGTACGGTTAGATTTCCTTATTGTCGTCTTGTCACTTATTTCGGGTTGTGACATATTATATTAAGTTTATTATGGCATATTCTTTATGTATCTTGTTACGTCCCTCTGAGGACCTGGTTATCTCTCCAAGTTTGTGTGCTTCTGTGATATTGCAGGTGTTCTAGTCGGGCCATGATCTTCTCCATCCTTTCGAAGATGATTGCACCTGGCTCGTCTTGTTATTTCATCTATTCCTTCTTGTACATTTTATTTGAGATAATTGGTAGTGGACTTTGTCTCCGCCCAACGATTGTATACATGACAAATTCAATGTTGTTTTTATATCATTTATTTATCTAATGGATGAGATTTAGTTATTCTGGTTTTACTGTATTTACAGCTTATGTATTCATGCGAGGTTTCCATATATTGGAGTATACTTCGTATGTATGTAGCTGGCATGGATACGTACCTAGTCCTAAGTATTTTAGGACTGGGGCGTTACATGTTTTTGTGGTGGCCCATACCGGTCTAGTTTGTCATATCGGTTACGTTACTGTACCAATGTGAACCTGTATATAGGATTAGGATATAGGAATCTCATCCACAAGCTTGACTTCCTCCCTCAATTCCAAATCTCGAACTCTCGTCCGATTATCTTGACTTCCTTCTGCTTGATTCCTTTCACTGTAAATCTTATCTTCTTTCGTGCTGAATAGGGAGGTTAGGAGATAACTCGTACGAGTATACATGTTATATTCCTCAATTACTCTATTAGTTGACTTCATAAATTGAGTAGTATGACTACAACCTACCACCCATATCCTTTTAACCTAGTATTAAAGTGTAACAGAGTGATAATGAATATATGCTAGTGTAGGAGAGATGTTTACCTAGAATATAGAGATTTTTTAGCCCATACCCATTGGTCAACTAAGGCCTGATACAAGAACCAGTAGGACGACTGTATACGCAAGCACACCGGATAAGACTTAGATCCTTATGAAACTCGAACTATTTATTACTGCTTTCAACGTATTCTCCCATACTTATACTTTAAACTACCATGAATGACGATGCTATTTATAGCCTAGTTTTGCAAGCTTATTCCTTGTCGAGCTTGTTCAGGACATATGTATACTGGGGACGTCCACAAGCATATTGTCTAATTAGAATCAATGTATTATGGTCTGATCAACCATAGTGCACTTGGTTCGCTATTCATATGGTTATCCCACGTGGATTGAGATATAGAGGTATCTAGGATCTCATCCACGACTGTATTGACAATTCCTCTTGAATTATACATTCGTATTTGAATTACGTAATTGTATTCAATGACATCTTTCTTGAACTCTTTATTGCTTTTGTCTTTCACTGATTGGAAAGACGAACGCTCGTATTTAATAGATAAATACAGAGTATCCCCATGGCCATGGTAGTTATATGCACAAGTATAGCAACCATCGGCCAAGCCATATAACTACAACCTTGTCTAAAGTTGCTCGTCCTTCCCTCGACCCTAATAGTAATATCGTGACCTTCTAGTCATTTGAGCTTGTAAGATGAGTAAGATCTTACCCTTGGGTAAACCATAAACCTATGAGACTATCTAATCTCTAGAAATCAATTATTGTGAGTCTCCAAATATTCATCTTGATTCTTGGCTTAACTGGCAACCCGTATGCCTTAACTCAAACCTTACTTGACTAGGCCCCCACAGTTTAGACAAAGAAGAATAGAACAAAACAAGGACAAGCATTGCAAGGACCGTGGTAGACACCCATTCCAAGATTAGAGATTCAGCAGATGTTACTCTAGGTATAAAATTATATTATCAAAGAAGTGACATAATATTAGAATAACACATTCACCAGCTTAGCCAAAATCTGTAGCATGATGCCCCGTCATTATGTTGTATTAGTATTCAACAAGTGATGCATGAGCACTACATTTAATACCTCTAGAACGTTTGTGACTATAGTCTGACAGGTTTGACACAAATAGAAATTCACGACTTAGTAGTTAGGGATCTTTCCTATGACGTGCTTTAGAGTTCGTTATTCCACCGATAGACTCTCGTATACCATGGAAAAGCGGGTCATTCCATCTTATCGACTCAGGTACCACCGTATGCGATCATTTCCATTTATTAGGACTCTGGGTACAATCCTCAAAACTGATTCACAACTACCCTATCATGTTATCAATCACATCGTGACTTATTATTACCAAAGGTCAAGGTACGATGTCGCGACTCAAATATTCCTAACCTCATTATTCCTAAAACCATGTTCTAGTCACTAGAGTGAATAGATTGTAAGCCATTCTTACTTTTAGGAATTTGGGGATTACCGATTGATTGAGGTAAATTGGTTCTCACTAGTAAGATAAATTAGTGACACATGTACTCCTACTTTTTTTTTCTTTTGGTGTCCCTTACTGTGACTTTGATATTTGAAGTGTAATACTAGCTGTTACCTTCTAACAAAATTTATATACAAAACTTAAACAAATCTACCTTCAAGTAGACATATCATGTCCCACACAAACACAACTCCTTGGACTCTATTATTATGATACGACTTTCAGGTCAAAAGGGACTAGCGATAACCCTTACCATAACACCGATATACTTTTGGACTGCAGTTAGAGATCCAACCTTAGCTCAAATCTTTTGGTCCAATATACGGTTGTGATCTACTCGAAGCCCTCTACGCACATGCCACTAGTGTGCCACTCAATAGAGGCCTTGTGTGCTACTTAAACACAAAAGTCATGGAAGGCGCATCTCATGACTTACAGAACCTATTCTACCAACCCGACAGAAAATTTGTCCAACCACTTGAATTTGAACCTATTCTATATTACCCTAACCTAATAGGGATGGTTTAAAATTCTACAAAATTTTGTCCAGCTACTATAAATTAAAATCTAAAGTTCATGCAATCAAAGATTGAAGTCCAATTAGGGAATCTATTGAGACTCAGTTAAACCCATCATAGCCCATCGCCATATTGGGACTATAAAACAAAACTTGATGAAATAGGCCCTCACCCCTATTATGTAGGTCCCATCTCTTGGCTCACTAATTCACCTTCCATAGATTTTGTAACTGCATCTCTTCGTAGCCTATGTTATGCATCTCTCGGTACCAACTTGCTTCCGGATATACTTGACCAAGACCTCTCATACTGTCTTGACCAAACATAATTAATATATGGGCCATATTAAATAGATAATACCTAGACTTCCTATAGATTCTGTGACTATGATTGGAAATATCTCATACTTTCTATACCTCCTTGAAATTTGACCTTCTTAGAAGCCCTATTATTGTGCTTTCCCCGATTAACCAACTTCTATAAGTTGGGTAGAACATTGAACTTATTCTACTCTACCTCTCAGAATCAGATTACAATCATGACCGTTCTTCCGTCTGTATGGAATTTATGAAACGATCTTTTATTTTGCATTTTATATCCCTTTTCGCGTGCGTTTAGATAACTACGGTAACAGATTGCAACCTAAATTCTTCAATTCAATCATAGAATCATTTTTGTTTAAATCAATAGCAAATTTTTGAGGCAAATAGATCGCAAGCCTCTCTAAGAAATATAAGATTTTGGAATTAGCAAGTGGTTGGAAATGATTGGTTCCAATTAGACTAATAATTCAATGGTTCATAACGTCGACTCATATTCGTATCATTTGATACCCTCCACCGTGATTTTGATAATTGAAGCACAACACTAGCCTTTTCCTTTCGACAAAGTTCACACTCATGAACTAGACTAGTCATGCTACTCACATGACATACATGTCCCACGCAAACAAAATTTTCACTGCTCCATTTAAATTACACCACGTATATGACACATTGTTTTCTCAAAACAAACCATAGAGACCCAAATTCGATTTATTCGATTTCACCCATGCAAATATATACCCATTCTCTTAACTAAACTGAATATTCAAGATCTATGCAATACATAGCACACCTATGACATATGCCTTCCAACAAGCAAGTGCATACCTCCTACACAACACTAAACATCAGCCCACACATATTAGTCGTTATGACTTAGAGTTTTCAAAACACTTGCCTAATCATATTCTATAGCCTGGGTTCTTTTTGATTCTCATCACTTGGCCATAAATTTTTCTTCCCTAAGTTTTCAAGCTCACTTCTTTGTTTTCTATGTTAGACGTGGAACGAATCCTTCTGAACCGACACACCTTAGTATATTCAAACAAGAGGTCGCTAATAGCTTGTCAAAAGCATGACCTCTAGAGTGACAATGTTTGATTATAGTAACTTTTTTATAGTTGTTATTGACCAAAAACGTCACGGTATTATCGAGGCTCACTTAGAATCAAAGACTGCGATCAGAAGTGTCCATTATTCTCGTGCCCCTCCCTAGAAATTGTCCTCCTTAAAGTCTTGTAATGATGACGATCTTTACGGGAGGCCAACTTCTATAAGTTGGGTAGAGTCTGGAAGGAAGCATACCCCATCTTGTAGAATATAAGGTCAATTGGGATTTCTATGACAATTACCCCTCCATCCTTTCAAAAAAATGAGCTACAATTTGACGTACCTACTCTCCCGCCGTACAAAATTTCACAATTCTTGATATTATGATTATTTTAATTTCGAGGACGAAATTGTCATAAGTTGGGTAGGATGTAAAACCCCTTATAATTTAAAGAAATATTTAAATTATTTTTGGATTTTATTTAATTCTAATTTATTTTTTATCTTATTTATATTATATAAAAGGACTATAGCCATGGTTGAGTTTGAATATGCAAGGCGACTAGAAAGTATGGCATACCTAGCGTGGTTGGGTGCTTTAACTAGTATGCTAGTCATGTTAGAAATTCCATGGTCATATTGTAATCTCTTGCATGTTAACCATTCAAATTATGGCACAAGTTATATTTTTATTTAATTAATTAGTTAAGAAAGCTTTTATGACTTTTTAGGAGACCCGGTTGCACCAAACCTTCCCAAACCTCTTCCAAGCCAAACCCAACCCTATGTAGGCATGTTGGGCATTAATAAATATTAATAATTACATTTATTTGTATTTAATTCAGATTTTGTATTATAATTACATAGATAGAATTAAATAGTTCTGTATTAGGAAACCCCTTTTTAAATCCTCAATCCAATCAACTTGCCAACTCACCAAACAACCAAATCATGTCAAGTGGACCCCACCATGATAATTTCGGCCAAGCAACCCCCCCATGGCCGAATGCATCAAATTAAATAGGATTTAAATCCTAGATTGCTTAAAATTCATTTAAGGATACGTTTAAATATACCAACTTATCCCAAATCTCAACCAAATCCTAATCTTTCTCTCCCTCACCTTTGGCCGAACAAAACTCTCTCCCTCTCCATAATTTTGGCAGCAACAAACTCTCCATAGCCTCTATACATCATCTCCTCCATTGCACATCTCTCTATCCTTCACAAAAACTCATCTCCTCCACCATACATCCCCGAAATCCCTCAAAACAAACCCTAAAAACTCCATCTCCCCCATCCAATCCTCTATAGCCATTATAAACTCTCTCATACTCACCAATAGAGGATTAGTAAGCGATGATAGCGGAAAAATTGGAGCTTTGGTGAAGAGAAGTCATCATCACCCTTTCTAGCAAGAATCTTTGGTAAGAACCCTAATCTTTTCTTCAAAAAAAACCTTTGCTAAAATTCTGTAGAAAATTTGTTATTATTCTGTAGAAATCATATTTGATGTCTTTTTTTAGGTATAATCATCCATAATTATTTCATAAAATATAGGCATAATATTCATGTGTTGGTAGGATCAAAATTAACCCCATTGTGAAGCAACTATGAGTTATTGGTGCATATTTTTGAAACTAAATTTTATGTGTGTTCATATACCTAAATTATGATTTTTTAAGTATTTTTCCATGATTTTTAGCAACTCAAATCTGGTCGGAAAAATTGTAGGTCAAAACTAGCTAATTTCGGACAATCGGCTGACCTAGAATGTCTCAAATTGTAGTATAACTCAACCCTTGTACCTCTGATATTATTCTATGAAATAAAGTATTTTATTACTATTTAAAATATATTTTTGGTTATTTTAGCAATTTTGAGTCATTAACTATATTCCGGACGAGTTTCGGGTAGACTAGCTGACTTAGTAATCAACCAGTCGTAAATGTCTTTGAAAATATTAATTCTGGAATTTCAGAGATAAATTTGTAGAAAATTAGTTTAAATATTATTTTTATGATTTTTATATAATTTTTAAGTATGTATTGAAGTAGGGGCATAACCGACTAATTAAAAGTTAGAAACCCTAAAAACTGTGTTTTGATGTCTCGTGGAACCTGTGTGTGATTGTATGGATCTAAATGGTTCCACGAGAGATTGAATATAATTTTAACACATTACTTCGACTAATTAAGTCGTATCGTAAGTTTCATGAGTAGTGACTTAATTTAGTTAATTAATTATCTAGGAGTGTCGGGTTCCGGAGGCGTGGACGCGGGAGCGGTGTTTCATATTTACAGTACGGAATCAGGCAAGATACCTTGCCATTATACTGTTTATATTCAGTTATATTTTATTACATATCACTGTTCATTTATTTCCAGTTCTTGATTTCTGTCTGCTCAGTGATATTAGATATACTTTGTTATTATCCTTTGATTGCATGTGGACTTAGAGTTAAGAGACCACCGTCTGTAGTGTATCGCTTATACCTTGAAACAGTTGTACCACGATGATGTGAGAGATGAGTAGCATGTAGAGGTTCTTGTGTGTGGGCTGATCCCCCATGCGATAGGGCTAACTGCTAATAGAGGCATGTTAGGAGACTTAGCAGTTAGTAGAGGTATATGAGACATGGATGTGACTCTTTAGGCATTGGGTAGGAAGAACAGTTCCTTAACGTATGGGCCAAGTATGCACTTTCCTATTGCCGGTTATCTCCGCGGGAGATACGGTCCTGGATCCTGATACTGATTTACTGCTGGCCTCTGACATTCGATGAATGTTATGCTTTGAGGTCCCTGCTATCCTGATGGGCCATACCTGAGATTACTGCTACTGAGCCAGAGTGCCCATACGTTGGAGGTTTGTTCTTAACTGCATAAACACTGTAGTACAATTAGATTACCTTATTATCGTCTTGTTACTTATTTCGGGTTGTGACATATTATATTCAGTTTATTATGGCATGTTCTTTATGTATCTTGTTACGTCCCTCTGAGGACCTGGTTATCTCTCCAGGTTTGTGTGCTTCTGTGATATTGCAGGTGTTCTAGTCGGACCGTGATCTTCTCCATCCTTTCAAAAATGATTGCATCTGGCTCGTCTTGTTATTTTATCTATTCCTTCTTGTACATTTTATTTGAAATAGTTGGTAGTGGACTTTGTCTCCGCCCAACGATTGTATACATGACAAATTCAAAGTTGCTTTTATATCATTTATTTATCTAGTGGATGAGATTTAGTTATTCTGGTTTTACTGCATTTACAGCTTATGTATTCATGCGAGGTTTCCATATATTGGAGTATACTTCGTATGTATGCAGCTGGCATGGATACGTACCTAGTCCTAAGTATTTTGGGACTGGGGCGTTACACAGCCCGTAGGCAGACAATAATAAGGTATGCAATACGAGCTAACAGGTGCTCGCCGGCTAAATGCCTCAAAATAAAATTTTTACAATAGAGTGGGAGGGCAAAAATAAACCCACTCGTTGCCCTGGTTACGCCTGGTGGTCACCATCGGGCTGGAAGGTCGGTAGATCCTCTGAAGCTGCTCCAAAATCTGGCCACACAAACCAGCTGGGTTAGATCCCAGAAAGAGCAAGTGCCACAAATGAGGCTTCACTTAAGAACTAAAATCAGCACATCAGAAAATATATTAAAGCAGTTAAAAGAACTTGAAGTAAAAGAATAACAACAGTCATAATGGAGTACGAGAGAACCATTCAAGTAGCCAGGTCACAACCCTTAAACCAAACAAGGACCGGGGTTGTAACCCTTCACCTGAATAGAACTCCGTCTCCAAATTTTGTTGGTAAGGTAAAATATTACAAGCATAACGTGGGGTGCAATAATACAATAAACGAAGAGAGGACTCAGAACTGCTCCGAGAGCCAGGTTACAACCCTTAAACCAAACAAGGACCGAGGTTGTAACCCTTCGCCTGAGCAGAACTTAGTCCCTGATCTTTATTGTTAAAAGTGACAATCATGCGATCACGCCTGCAATAATCGAGCACTGAAACTACACCATACAATCGTTCCCGGCCAATCAGTGACTACGGCTTTCTACATTAGCTAACTAGGGTTATCACAACATACAGTGAGATGTTCCTCCAGCCACAAGCCCTGCAGCTAATCCATGTTATCCAGGCGACTTGGGTTTATTAAGCAGTGTATCATTATTTCCATATATCAGGGAATTTAGACTTGTGCCCTACTCGTCGGCAGGCTGCAAGTCCCACAATGGTGGCCGGGATAACGGGATCGCCTGTAACTGGGGAAATCTCTCATGACTACTAAATTATTCTAGTTATTAGCCTTAGCCATTTACAGTAGGTACCCCTGACCGTGGTACTCATGGATCCTTGTCCTATACATGATGCAAACATTACCAGTTCTATTTGTACAAACACACTCAACCACGGTGTCCAGGCCATTCAATCTCGTCATGACATGCTAGCCGTCGCAACAGCCTTCAAAATACATATATATATATATATATATATATATATATATATATATATATATATATATATATATATATATCATGTCATGTCCACTGTTAGGAGTGCGCCACGTCGGGCCACTATCACGTCATGTCAAAAGTGCACCACAACGGGTCACCATCGTGTCAGGGAACAATTAATTTGGCACAAGCACACATTTAGTAATTAAATATTAGAAGGGGCAAGGGCTGTGGGGGACTCATGCGGCTCGAAAAAAATTTTCATGCGGCCAACAGTCACTTGGCCATATGCGGCTGAGCAAAATTTATAAGCATGCATGCTTGCTTGCAAATGTATTTAATATATTAATATAATGCATTAAATACATTATATTAGTATAATGCATTAATACATTAAATGCATTATATTAATATAATGTATTAAGTACATTAATATAATGTATTAATATAATGCATTAATATATTAAATGCATGCTTGCATGCATTAATATAATGTATTAATACGTCATGCGGCTGATGCATGCTTGCATGCATTAATGTAATGCATTAATACTACATGCGGCTGACTTTGTTCCCATGTTCCCATATACGGCTCACTATTGGCATTTGCATGCGGCCGTACAATTTGCTCATGCGGCCAAGTTAGCATTTGCAAGCAAATGCAAATGCATTAAATACTGATGCATACAAATATTAGTATATTAAAATACAAAAGCTAATGCATTAAATTACAAAATATATGCATGCAAGCCATGCGGCTCATTTAATTCTAAATGCATGTAGTGAGAAAATGCCATGCATTTTGCTAAATACTAAAGCATACGGCTCACTTTACTTGGCCATGTGGCCAAAGCTAAAGAGATCCCATGCGGCCAGCTTGGTATTCCAAGCAAGAATGCTAATGCATTTATGTGTTAATGCATTTATTGCTAATGCACGTTAATGCATTTATTTCTAATGCTTGATGATGCATGTGTTGATGCATTCATGTGTTGATGCATTTATTTCTAATGCTTGCTGATGCATGTGTTAATGCATTCATGTGTTAATGCATTTATTGTTAATGCATTTTGCTAATGATGGAAAGCCATGCGGCCAGCATATTGAAAGCCCTGCAAAGAATGCATATGCTAATGCATTTCTAAAATACATGAAAGGCCATATGCGGCTAAGTGTTTGGCCATGCGGCCAGGCTATTGTACGTTAATTAGCATGCAAGAATAGAATACAAGCAAAGCTTGCCAACAAATGCATTAAATATGCATGGATGAACATATGCATTAATAATTAGCATGCAAGCAAAGCTTGCCAGCCCATGCGGCCAATATTGGCTAATGCTTATGAGGCTAGGAAATGGCCAATGGCCAACAAAATTTGAATTGGCCATGCGGCCAAGGCAATTAATGCTCATGCGGCTCAGCACAATCCCGCAGGTCGAATTTGGGCAAAATAAAATTCTCTGCAACATGGAACCATCAAATAACAAGATTATGCAGGTTTGAAAGATCAAAACTCCTAAAAACTGAAAATACCACAAAACTAGATTTACAAGAAATTAACCATGGAAATGAAAAATGCTAAGTACTTAAGTGGGTTAGAAACACATGAGAAAGGCAATGGAACAATAAAAATGGACTTCCTCCATGAAGCAAGATGCACTTGTCTAAACCTTCCACTCTCAGGTTAGTGGAGAAGTAATGGTGGGGAAGAAGAAAGTTAATATAGAGAGAGAAATATTTGGTGTGATATTTAATGAAGAGGGTGGTGGTAGGTGGGAGTGGTTTGGTTCACATAAAATCTAGCAAAACTGAACCATACAAAACCAAGCCGAACCAAGTCAAGTCGGGCCGAACCAAACAAGGAGACATGCAATACGGGTCTAAATACGTACACGTATACCAAAATACGTAATACGAACAATGGTCATTACAACTCTACCCACCTTAAAAGAATTCCGTCCTCGAAATTTAATCAAGAGGCTAGAGGTGCAAGGACAAGCCATACTAATCAAGCAATGAAGCAATTATTCATGCAAGCAAGGAATCGAAGGCATGGGCATAAGAAAGATATTATACCTCAGGAGTCAAACAGGTCGGGATATTACGATCAGATATCATCTTCACGCTCCCACGTTGACTCACCCAAGGAGTGATGACCCCAAGCAACATGGACTAACTTGATAGTCTTGTTCTTGAGTATCTTCTCTCTTTGGTCCACTATGGACACGGGCCACTCCTCATACGAAAGGTTGATACCAACAACCAATTTCGAATGATCCAGGATATGACTCGGGTCCGGGATATACCGTTGTTGTTGGAATACATGGAACACGTCATGCACCTCACTCAGAGACGGCGGAAGAGCGAGACGATAGGACACATATCCTACTCGCTCCAGGATATCGAACAGCCCTATATACCTAGGACTAAGCTTTCCCCGTACGCCAAAATGAATGATGCCACGGTTAGGCAAGATCCTCAGGAATACATGGTCGCTGACAGAAAATTCAAGGGGTCGCCGATGAGAATCGGCCCAATGGCGCTGACGATCTTGTGCAACGCGAAGATGATATCTGACTCTCCTAACCACCTCAACTGTCTGAGCGATCATCTCTGGACCAAGCATCTGCCTCTCTCCAATATCATCCCAGGCTAGTGGGGATCTACACTTCCTACCATACAGTGCCTCGAACGGTGCCATCTGGATACTAGCTTAGAAACTGTTGTTGTACGAGAACTCCACCAGGTGCAGGTGATCTTCCTACGAACTACCAAAGTCGAGTGTACAAGATCTCAATATATCCTCAAGAGTCTGGATCGTGCGTTCCGACTGACCATCTGTTTGTGGGTGATAAGCTGAGCTGAACTGGAGGCGAGTTCCCAAAATCTCTTACAAGCTACTCTAAAAGTGCAACGTGAATCTCGAATCTCTGTCCGAGGTGATACTAACTGGTACTCCGTGAAGTCTGACTATCTGTCGGAGATACATCTCTGATAGCTGAGCTGTCGGCTGACCAACTCTGAACGGGAGGAAGTGAGCCACCTTCATGAGCCTGTCAACTATAACCCAAATAACATCTCTACCGGCTGGGGATCTAGGTAATCCAGTCACGAAATCCATGGTCATATGCTCCCACTTCCATTCTGGAATCGACAAGGGCTGAAGAAGTCCAGCTGGCCTCTGATGTTCGGCCTTGACTTGTTGGCAAACCAAACATCGAAAGACAAACCGGGCTATCTTCCTCTTCATGTCATTCCACTAAAAGTGATGACGGATATCACGGTACATCTTCGTGCCACCGGGATGAATCGAATACTAAGGACTGTGAGCTTTCGCCATCACCTCCTGTCTAATATCTCTACTGGGTACACAAAGACGCTTACAATGTCGAAGTGTACCGTCTTCATGAATACATAATTTTGGTCGTCGCCCGGCTTAACATTCTGCTCTAAGCCGCTGAAGCTTAGAATCGAAGGACTGAGCTATCTTGATCCTCTCAACTCTACTGGACCGTACTTGCGTGCTGGCCATCAATGCCACATTGGTAGGAAGGAAAAATCCTATACCCATCTTCTGAAGATCTGCTAGCAACTCGGGTTGCACTGTCAGAAAATAAACTCCGGCACTCCTGATCAATGCATCTGCAATAACGTTGGCCTTTTCAGGATGATACTGCAGGTTGACATCATAATCCACAAGCAGCTCCAGCCATCTTCTCTGACGCATGTTAAGATCCTTCTGAGTGAACACGTACTTCAGGCTCTTATGGTCAGTGAAAATCTCCACCCTGTCTCCATACAAGTAGTGTCTCCAAAGCTTGAGTGTAAACACTACTGCTGCCAGTTCCAAGTCGTGGGTTGGGTAATTCCTCTCATGATCATGAAGTTGTCGTGACGCATAAGCTATTACCTTTCCATGCTGCATCAAAATACACCCTAAACCTTTCCTGAAGCATCACAATACACTAAAAATCCTCCGGTCCCATCTGGAAGTGTGAGAATGGGTTCCGTCATCAAACCTCGCTTTAGCTTCTCAAAAGATTCCTGACATTCTTCGGTCCAAGCAAACTGTACATCCTTGCGGGTCAACTGGGTCAATGGCGCTGAAATCCGAGCAAAGTCCGAAATAAATCTCCAGTAGTAGCCGGCAAATCCAAGAAAACTACGAACTTCTGCAACTGTGCTAGGCACTAGCCAGGTTTCAATAGCCACGATCTTCTGGGGATCCACTTTTACTCCCCCTCTGGTGCTGATATGACCCAAGTATGAAATGCGATCGAGCCAGAACTCGCATTTACTGAACTTGGCATACAACTGGTGCTCTCGGAGAATCTGGAGGACAACTCTGAGGTGCTGCTCATGCTCCGCTTCACTCTTGCTGTAGACCAGGATATCGTCTATGAACACAATCACGAACTAATCCAAATAAGGCATGAAGATACGATTCATGAGATCCATGAATACAGCCGACGCATTGGTTGCTCCAAAGGACATAACAAGGAACTCCCAATGCCCATATCTAGATCGAAAAGCTGTCTTCAGGATATCCTGCTCTCTGACTCTGATCTGGTGGTATCCTGACCGTAAATCAATCTTCGAGAATACTGTCGCTCCTCTGAGTTGATCAAACAAGTCATCTATCCTGGAGAGAGGATATCTGTTCTTGATTGTCACTGAGTTCAAGGTACGATAATCAACACATAATCTGGACGTATCATCCTTCTTTTTCACAAGAAGCATCGGGGATCCCCAAGGTGATCCACTAGCACGAATGAATCCCTTGGTTCTGAGTTCTTCAATCATCTTGTACAATATCTCCAATTCTGACGGTACCATCCTGTAGACTTTCTTTGACACTAGTGCTATCCCGGGAATCAAGTCGATAGTGAACTCGATCTCTTGCTCTGGCGACATTCCTGGAAGCTCTTCCGAGAAAACATCTAGAAATTCCTCGACTATCCGGGGTAACTGCACTGCTGCTACGGTCATCCGTAATACTGGAGAAGAAGGTTCCACTTTGCCTAGAATGCTAAAAATAACTCTGCGAATATGTTAGTCTATCCTAGCATACTGGTCCCTCAACCAATCCATCCCTAAGACCACATCATAATCGGCCATCGGGAATTCTATCAGCCTAGCGGAAAACTCTCTACCGCTAACCACGATCCGACACGAGGAAAACACTCAATCTACTCCCACAAGACCATTACCAGTAAGTATATTGAGCCTTACTGATAATGACTCGGACTCCAGTCCTATCCGTGTCGTGAATTGTGCAGACATAAATGAATACGATGTACCAGAGTCAAATAACACTAAAGCGGGAAAGGTATTGACGAGAATAGTACCGGCCACTACCTCACCTGGCGCCACTCCTTCTTCTCCCATGGTCAAAGCCAACACTTGACCATCTCCTCTGGGTGCCGGCCCTCTCTGCTGGAATCCTTGCTACCTATTCTGAACTTGTGCCTGGGCATACTGCTGAGGCCTTTGCTGCTAAAAAGCTTGGGTCTGCGTCGGCAACGGCCTCGGGGATGAAAACTGCTGTTGGACTGGTACTGGGGCTGGTCCCCTAACTGATGAACTGGTCCTGGCTGGTGATGAGTCAGTCCTGAACGGGCAGGACCCTACTTTGTGGTCCGGCAATCCACAAAGCAAACACAATCCTCGATCCTTGCGATATTCTGAAACAACATGCCCAGGCTTCCCACAATAAGAGCAGCCCATGAGGGAAGACTGCTTCTGCTTCTGAGGATACGTCGGGGTTTATTATTGAACTGACGTAACTGAAGCTGTCCTTCTCGGAGCTCCAACGGTCAAAGCCCTAGCTGCCGGGGCTGGGGCTGGCGACTGGTTCATCTGGCCGTGAGATCGCTTTCGACCTCCGGTCCTGTCCACAATCCTCTGGGAGGTATACTCATGCCTCCTAGCTGTCCTCAATACCGCATCAAAAGTCTGATGCTCAAACTGCTCACCGCCAGCAAAATCTCTAGGTGGAGTTTCTGCTGAAATCGCTGGGAACTATCGAACTCGGTCGCCACCAAGGTTGGAGCAAATCGACTAAGCCTGGAAAACTCGGTCGCATACCCATCGACCGTCCTGTCCATCTGCTTCAAATTGGGGAACTTGGTCTATAGATCGTACCGAGCCACCGCATCGAAGTACTTGGTCCGAATCCTCTCTCGAAATACTATCCAGGTAATAGGTGCCACTAGTCCAACGGCCTGTGTCGCCCACCAGCTGTGGGCTAGATCCAATAACTGCAGGCGCACTACGGCCACCTTCTCAACTTCTGGGGTCTTTGCTGCTTCCAATATCACCTCTGTGTCCTGAAGCTACGCATCAGCAGCGATAGCGTCTTCGCTGCCATCGAAGAATGGAGGGTTCAGGCGCTTGAAACGGTTCGCTGTACTATTCCCATGATGTCCACCTCTGTCCAGAGCATCTGCCACTGTCTGATGCAAGGCATCTCTTCGACGATCCTGCGATGCAAGAAACTCCCTGATAAGTCCCACCAAGGCTCCATCATCCTGTCCTGCGGGCTGGGCTGGCTGCACCGGGGGTTCTGGATCTCCGGGAGGCATGACCCGGGAGGCTGCTCCTGAGTGCTGCGCCTGATCTTCTGGTTGCTGCTGGTTCACGGGAGGTACTTCGCCTTGCTGATCGGCAGGTCCAGGAACAATGTCGCTGAAGAAGACGACATAGGGAACAATAAGGAAGGACCAAGACAGATCAACGATACAAGCATGTGATCAGGTCGAGAATCTCGGGAGTTAGAAGATACGGACAGAGATCAAGGACAAGAGCTGATTGAGACATATATTCGGTAAACCCTCACATATCTTGATTTACAAGACCTGTATGGGCCACCACTTAAACCATGTAACGCCCTAGAACCAGAATACTGGAGAATGGGGGCATACATAGCCAGCTACGTATAATAAAATAGAATCCACCCCACTATATGGTCACGACTGTCTAGATATATGAGGGTTTAACTGCATTCTATCAGTCTCCTATGGTCAATAACAAGCCTAATTGTCTCAATCTCAAGCAAGCAAGTAAAGTTACAAGATGTAAAATCACCAAATATACAATAGTAAGGCATCCCAAACATTACATATCCAGCTGATCTTGAAGCTAGTCATTACAAAATATGAGGACTAGCAAGAGTTTAGTCATACATGATCAACCCTAGGATCTGTCAATCATGTTACAGCCCGTAGGCAGACAATAATAAGGTATGCAATACGAGCTAACAGGTGCTCGCCGGCTAAATGCCTCAAAATAAAATTTTTACAATAGAGTGGGAGAGCAAAAATAAACCCACTCGTTGTCCTGGTTACGCCTGGTGGTCACCATCAGGCTAGAAGGTCGGTAGATCCTCTGAAGCTGCTCCGAAATCTGGCCACACAAACCAGCTGGATCATATCCCAAAAAGAGCAAGTGCCACAAAGGAGGCTTCACTTAAGAACTAAAACTAGCACATCAGAAAATATATTAAAGCAGTTAAAAGAACTTGAAGTAAAAGAATAACAACAGTCATAATAGAGTACGAGGGAACCATTCAAGTAGCCAGGTCACAACCCTTAAACCAAACAAGGATCGGGGTTGTAACCCTTCACCTGAATAGAACTCTGTCTCCAAATCTTGTTGGTAAGGTAAAATATTACAAGCGTGACGTGGGGTGTAATAATACAACAAACAAAGAGAGGACTCAGAACTGCTCCGGGAGCCAGGTTACAACCCTTAAACCAAACAAGGACCGGGGTTGTAACCCTTCACCTGAGCATAACTTAGCCCCTGATCTTTATTGTTAAAAGTGACAATCATACGATCAAGCCTGCAATAATCGAGCACTGAAACTACACCATACAATCGTTCCCGGCCAATCAGTGACTACGACTTTCTACATTAGCTAACTAGGGTTATCACAACATGCAGTGAGATGTTCCTCCAGCCACAAGCCCTGCAGCTAATCCAGGTTATCCAGACGACTTGGGTTCATTAAGCAGTGCATCGTTCTTTCCATATATCATTGAATTTAGACTTGTGCCCTACTCGTCGGCAGGCTGCAAGTCCCACAATGGTGGTCGAGATAACGGGATCGCCTGTAACTGGGGAAATCTCTCATGACTTCTGAATTATTCTAGTTATTAGCCTTAGCCATTTACAGTAGGTACCCTTGACCGTGGTACTCAGGGATCCCTGTCCTAGACATGATGCAAACATTACCTGTTCCATTTGTACAAACACACTCAACCACGGTGTCCAGGCCATTCAATCTCGTTATGACTTGCTAGCCGTCGCAACAGCCTTCAAAAAATATATACATATTATGTCATGTCCACTGTCAGGAGTGCGCCACGTCGAGCCACTATCACGTCATGTCAAAAGTACACCACAACAGGTCACCATCGTGTCAGGCAAAAATTAATTTGGCATAAGCACACATTTAGTAATTAAATATTAGAAGGGACAAAGACTGTGGGGTACTCATGCGGCTCGGAAAAAAATTTCATGCGGCCAGCAGTCACTTGGCCATATACGGCTGAGCAAAATATATAAGCATGCATGCTTGCATGCAAATATATTTAATACATTAATATAATGCATTAATATAATACATTAAATACATTATATTATATAATACATTAATACATTAAATGCATTATATTAATATAATGTATTAAGTACATTAATATAATGCATTAATATAACGCATTAATATATTAAATGCATGCTTGTATGCATTAATATAATGCATTAATACGTCATACGGCTGACGCATGCTTGCATGTATTAATGTAATGCATTAATACTACATGCGGCTGACCTTGTCCCATGTTCCCATATGCGGCTCACTATTGGCATTTGCATGCCGCCGTGCAATTTGCTCATGCGGCCAAGTTAGCATTTGCAAGCAAATGCAAATGTATTAAATACTGATGCATATAAATACTAATACATTAAAATACAAAAGCTAATGCATTAAATTACAAAAGCTATGCATGCAAGCCATGCGGCTTATTTAATGCTAAATGCGTGTAGTGAGAAAACGCCATATATTTGCTAAATACTAAAGCATGCGATTCACTTTACTTGGCCATGCGGCCAAAGCTAAAGAGATCCCATGTGGCCAGCTTGGTATTCCAAGCAAGAATGCTAATGCATTTATGTGTTAATGCATTTATTTCTAGTGCACGTTAATGCATTTATTTCTAATGCTTGCTGATGCATGTGTTAATGCATTCATGTGTTAATGTATTCATGTGTTAATGCATTTATTTCTAATGCTTGCTGATGCATGTGTTAATGCATTCATGTGTTAATGCATTTATTATTAATGTATTTTGCTAATGATGGAAAGCCATGCGGCCAGCATATTGAAAGCCCTGCAAAGAATGCATATGCTAATGAATTTCCAAAATGCATGAAAGGTCATATGCGGCTAAGTTTTTGGCCATGCGGCCAGGCTATTGTATGTTAATTAGCATGCAAGAATAGCATGCAAGCAAAGCTTGCCAACAAATGCATTAAATATGCATGCATGAACATATGCATTAATAATTAGCATGCAAGCAAAGCTTGCCAGGCCATGCGGCCAATACTGGCCAATGCTTATGCGGGTAGAAAATGGCCAATGGCCAACAAAATTTTAATTGGCCATGCGGCCAAGGCAATTAATGCTCATACGGCTCAGCAAAATCCCGTAGGTCGAATTTGGGCAAAATGAAATTCTCTGTAACATGGAACCATCAAATAACAAGATTATGCAGGTTTGATAGATCAAAACTCCTGAAAACCGAAAATACCATAAAACTAGATTTACAAGAAATTAACCATAAAAATAAAAAATGCTAAGTACTAAAGTGGGTTAGAAACACATGAGGAAGACAATAGAACAATAAAAATGGACTTCCTCCATGAAACAAGATGTACGTGCCTCAACCTTTCACTCTCAGGTTGGTGGAGAAGTAATGGTGGGGAAGAAGAAAGTTAATGTGGAGAGAGAAATGTTTGGTGGGATATTTAATGAAGAGGGTGGTGGTAGGTGGGAGTGGTTTGGTTCACATAAAATCTAGCAAAATCGAACCATACAAAACCAAGCCGAACCAAGTCAAGTCGGGCCGAACCAAACAAGGAGACATACAATACGGATATAAATACGTACACGTATACCAAAATACATAATAAGAACAATGGTCATTACACAACCTCCTAGTTTTACTGATTTTAAATTTTCTGAATATGTTTTCAAGTTGAAGAAAGCCTTATACGGTTTGAAACAAGCCCCTCGTGCTTGGTACGATCGTCTAATCTCTTTTCTACTTGATAACGGTTTTTCAAAGGAAAAGGTTGACACTACATTATTTATAAAATCTTTGAATAATAATATTCTTTTGATTCAAGTCTATATAGATGATATTTTTTGGATCTACTGATGAATCTCTTTGTTAAGAATTTTTAAAGTGTATGCAGAATGAGTTTGAGATGAGCTTGATGCAAGAACTGAAATTCTTTCTCGGACTGTAAATCAAACAAACCAAAAATAGGACGTTCATAAATCAAGCAAAGTACACAAAGGATCTATTAAAGAAGTTCAACATGGAAGCAGTCAAGCCACTTAGCACTCCAATGGCGACCTCAACCAAGCTTGATATTGATGAACAACGTAAATCCGTCGACATACGTAAGTATCGAGGTACGATCGATAGCTTGCTATATTTAACTGCTAGTCGACCAGACATTATGTTTAGTGTTTGCTTATGTGCACGCTTTCAAGCTAATCCTAAGGAATCACATTTGTGCGCAGTTATGTGTATCTTTCGATACCTTAAAGGCACTTCTTCTGTCGGCTTATGGTATCCCAAAACCACGTCGTTTGACCTGACCGGTTATTCTGATGCTGATTTTACCGGATGCAAAGTAGATAGAAAAAGCACTAGTGGCACATGTCATTTCTAGGAAAAGCTCTGGTCTCTTGGTTTAGTAAGAAGCAAAATTCTGTTGCATTATCAACAACCGAGGCTGAGTATATCGCCGCAGGACGTTGTTGTGCACAAATTTTATGGATGAAACAAACTTTAGAAGACTATGGATTGCATTTTACATACATATCCATTTTCTGTGACAACACTAGTTCTATTAATTTGACTAAGAATCCAGTATGTCACTCTCGTACTAAACATATCGAGATTAGACATCACTTTCTTAGAGATCATCAACAAAATGGAGATATAGACCTTGTATACATAGACACACAGAATCAATTAGCTGACATACTCACAAAACCTCTAGCAGTAGATCGTTTCAATTATTTACGTCGAGAATTAAGAATTTTAGATATCAATAATATTAATTAATTTTGTTTTATTAATTAATTTATTCGATACTCAAAAATTGTTTTCGAGACAAGCCTAAGAAGAGTCTGTCTGTCACCACGACTACGGTCGAAGCGAAGCGGTACTTAAGAGTTCTCCGGTGAACCTCCGTTAGCTGGGACAGTACTCCTACAGCTAATCTGAGACAGATGCTGAGTAAAGAATATTAATTTATAAAATAATATTAATTATATTATTTTGAGATTTAAAATTACTAAACTCTGAATTAAATATTTGAAATGAATTAATGAAAAAGATATGGCCCATTGTTATTTTTTTTACACATATATAGCCAGGCAACCCTTGACGAATTCGGCCCGAGTTTCCTCTGAATTCTGCCAGAGTTCGGCTGGGTATATATATGTACTAGCCAGAACCCGAGGCCCCTATCTTCTTCATTCTTCCAAACTACATCAAACAGCAGCAGCAGCAGCAGCGCCCCAAAACCCTAGCTCTTCTCCACCTTTGTTCTTCCAATCCGCGTGGAGATCTTCGTCCAAACTTTGAATTCGTGCGGAGAATTTCGTCATCTACAGCATATCCAATTCTCGGAAGGTATAATTCCTTCTCTCCTCCACTTTCCAATTATTAGGGTTTCTAGACTTTGGGATGGAATGCCTAAGGGATTCAATCCTTTCAAGAGGAAGAAGACCAATGCCAGTGAAGAGGCATCGTCTTCGGATCCGCATACGGATTTTCTTTTTTCTCCGGTCCAATCGGATGACGGTGCATCGGACGAGTTTTACTTTAAAACTCCCGACCAAGCCCGATTGTGGTATGCCGATTTTATTATACGTACTATTTGTACCGGATCTCCGATCAAGTGGACTGTCTTTCCCGACCACCGTCCTTACTTTGAGGCATTAGGGTTACAACACTTTGTTTCTTTACAATTCCCTATAGCTACTAATGTCATTAGATTATTTTACTGTAATTTCGTGTTAAACACTTTTACCGCAAGAATATATGTTGGAGGGATAGATATCGAGTTTACTGATGAAACGTTAGCAGAAATCCTTGGTATTCCAAACGAAGGTGTCCCGTTCGATGACATCACTAATTTTGATTTACCCGATGGTACGACTCTTGTTATTTTCAAGAATGAGCTTTGTGCTCCCGCACGTGCTCGTCCTGGAAAGTTCAAGGCCAATAACTTGAACTTGTTTAACTACGAATTACATCGCATCGTCTATTCCACTTTACTTCCAAAATTCACTTCCAAAGATGATGTCACTGCTCTTGAGCTTTCTGCTCTATATCACATTCTTAAGGGGATTCCTTTTTCTGCCCGTAAGACTATCATTCAGATGATGGATAGATGTCGCGGAAGAGATCGCAACCTCTCTTATGCGATGATCATCCCACGCATCTTTCAGAGATTTGACATTGACCTATCCACTTGTGCTGTTAACCCTGAGCCCAAGTTCCTCAAACTCTCTCATTACAGTATTGCCACTGTTCCTCCACCTACTGCACCTGCTCCTCCTGCACCTACTCCTACAGCACCTGGTCCTTCTCAGTCCTACAAAATTTGAGGGTATTCATCAGCACCTATCAGATCTGCAGTCATTTTATGTTGACACTTCTAGGGAACGTGAGTTCCGTGACGTGACTTGGTTCCAGGCTTTTGTCAACTCCTTCACCGATCTGAGATTTGCGCAGACGGGTCACTCTGCTAGCTCTCTACCTCGAGATCCTTCTGTTTCTGGCTACCGCATTGATGATGAGGCGGTCCACTCTCTGTTCCAGCCAGGGAACGCTTACGATTGGTGTCGTACTTCTAGTGCCACTCCTCATACCTCTGGAGCTGGTACTTCTGGAGCTGGTACTTCTGGACATGCTGGCGCTGCAGCCGATGACGATGATGATGAGGATGATGACTTTTGAGATGTTATTCATATTGAGACTGATATTTTGTCTTATGTTTACTTGGAAATGCTCCGACATTCCAAGATATTATCAGCACTCTTATTTTTATTATATCTGCAACTCATCATAGACATGTTTTTTTATTATGCCTCGGTTTGTCATATGTTTTACTTCGTTTATTATTTAGCATTTTATTTGTTTCAGCTTTATTATAGCATTATCTTTCTTTTTATGCTTCCATATAAACTGCCTGTGACAAATACCATGCCTGTGTTGTTTATACAATATCATTTTTAACTGTTTATACCATGCCTGTGATGAATGTTTTATATATATTTCTTGTGTTTCTTCACTGTGTGTTACTTATGCATTTATTGCAGGGAAGCTTTCTCTTTTGCAATTATTTTGCTAAGTGACTGTAGAAGCATAGAATTTCAGGGCGCATCTATGTGCCAGAATTCCTATGCGCTCAAATACTGCTCAAAACATGCGCCAGGGAACTCAAACGAAGTACTTGGCACATCAAGACAGCAAAAGTATAGACAGCAAAAGAAGATTTTTTATTTCATATAAAAGTCTATTATATGTCTAAAAGGCTTTACATAGGAGAATTTCTACAAAAAGAAAGATCCTAAGACTACAGCCAGGCGCAGCAAACTGCCATACGCCCCCCACCAGGCACATCATCAGGCAGGCGCATCACTTTAGCGTCTCAGTCATGCGTGTCTCTTCAGCGTCTCAGTCAGGCGCAACCTTCAGCATTGTAGTCAGGCACATCTCTTCAGCGTCTCAGTTATGCACATCATGAAGTCTCAGCATATGCGCCTTACTTCACCCTCGGGAGCATCTCGTCAACAGAATGTGCTCGAGCAAACAAGTTCATTCGGGAAGACGTGAGAGAACGAGAGACAATACTCTCTCCTTGCCACTATTTATAGGCTGGGTAAATCAAACCCATGCGCCAAATGGCGGGCTCTTCGAATCTCGTGCAATGAATTTGCATTTATGGTGATGAACCTGACGCTTCAAATTCAGCCAAGTCGAAACGGCTATTTAAAGCACTTAAAGAACACAAAAGTCGGACCAATAAAGGCACGTCATGCAAACAGATGCGCCGGTCAGACAACGCACATCGTACAGACGCGCCGTCGGTTCCAAAGCGTCCCGTATGGATGTGCCTAACAAAGCACAGATCCATGCATCCTAAACAAACATGGACCCATGCGCCCATTTCGGCTCGTCACCCATCAAGCAATTAATGCTCAAGTGACAGAGTTGGCAGCACGTCCCCCGAGGACTGGACATTTAGCAGCTTTTTTAGAAGACGAAGTGCCGCTGACATCAGCATCATCATTACTTTCCTCCGACGGTTACGACCCACGTGGCCGACCAACCACTCGCATACGCCTCAACGGCCATGCGCCTGATGACTCGCATGCACCTCAAAAGCCGTACGCCCAGACTGGTTCGTGACTCCTGAAAGTTGTGTGCCAAAGTCTTATGCACCCAATCCCAGATGCATCCTATCAGATCACTTTCCACCAAATCCGAGATCTTTGAGCAACGGGCATACGCCACGTGTCCTTTGACTCAATTCAGCCTATGAAGGGGTGCTAATCACCCAAGATCTCAGCAACAGAAAGATCCTCTCCTCTGCTACGTGCCAGCCCACAAAAGCAGCATGAAGAATTCAACCCACAAAGGATGGTGCATCATCCATGCGCCTCCCGCAGCTTCAACCATGTAGCGTCCCCACGTATAGGCGCATCCTACATATGCGCGCATGAGCAACCAACCTGCTGCTTATAAATAGAGGGATCATTTCCTTCTTCCACACACACACACTTACAGATAGAGGCCTACATACGCAGTGAGAGAGGCAGATACAGACACTCAACGTCTTCTTCCTCTCCGCAAGATCCAGCACCCAGAGTAACTCAGACCTTCAGAGAACCAAGAATCGTCGTCAGATCGTCAACGGAGTTAACGTTTTACCACTCGCTCCATCGACACAGGGACCCAGATAAACAAAAGTGTTCTCCTAGGACTACATCTAAGTCCTACATTGTAACACTGTTCTGTTTGTAATTAAAATTGCAATAAAAAGATTTTAATGGCAAACAAGCTGACGACTCTGCTGGGGCCCTCTTTCTCCTCCAACGAGAAAGCTGTGTCGCAATCCGACGACGTGAAGGTGGGCTCCTCCCACAAGACGCTGGTCGTACGCCTCAATCAACAGGCGTATGAGGAGTTCATCTCTGACGGTAGCGCAAGTCTTTCGAAGCGGCTGCAAAAGCCGAAGAAGACTCACCAAGTCTGGGTGCGCAAGGTCGAGGCCCCTGGCACCACCACTGAAGAGGATGCGCCGATGCAGTCCACCCTTCTCGTTGACGTCCTCAGCAGCCGGGATGTGCCCACCGGTGCAGCACATCTCTCGGTAAAGCGTGGTGCTAACCACATTTCCCAGCCATCTTCTTCTCAGACAAAAAAGATGCGTCGACGGAGCAGGGGCGCATCTATCACCCTGAGCAGTAACTCTAACGCGCCACAAAAAGCTTATGTCTTTGACAGACTCACTCGCTATCATGGCAAAAAGAATTTAGACTCTGAGTACTATACACCCCAGCGGGCTGGTACGAAGAAGTCCAATGCAGCACGGGCCATGCGCCTCAAACGTGCTATGCCGACAGTAAACTAGAAGCATGCGCTCACAATCATGCGTGCTGCTGATGGTAAGTTGTATAAGGTCGACTCGGGTGCTTCTGCACCAGAAATGAGTCGACCTTCAAAGTCCTTGCCTCACTTGGGCGCATCTGTTGCGTTCACAACCAAGTCGAGCAAGGCAAACTCTGTGATCTTGAACCCCAGCGCCTACATAGGATGTGCGTTTGTGGTTGGTTCAAGTCACTATAAATGTTGTACCCCCACTACTGATCTGAGCGCATCTTCTGCGTTGGTTCAGGGGGCGCAGCATTCACCTGACCACCCCGGCGCTTGGCATTGCCATGCGCCTGATGGGGGTGCGAAGATGGCACTCTTGCCCAATAATTTGCATAATGTGATCAGTCACAAGCGCCGATCAGGAGAGTCGACTGACAAGCACAATGTGCCCCTCACATGGCGTACCTGTGCTGTAGTCACCATCAACTCTTGTTATAAAACAGCAGTCCCACCATCAAGGCAGTCGGTGTTCCAGCGGCTGCAATCATCAACACCCCTCCAACGTCGCCTCGGGAAGAAGGTATCAACTAAAGTGGAGCCAGAACTACAGGTTACTTCTTGCAACGTAGTCTTCAACTCTCCGTCAATTCGGAAGGCGATTGGTAGCTCCTCGAATTTGTCCTTATCCAAGAGCCAGCTGAGGAAGACCATGACGACTGTCCCGTCCTCATGAGTGTTTGAGGGCACTCAGGGGAGAAAGAAGATCTCAGAAGAATCTGGGGGTAGTCAAGCCCATGTGGATCTTCATCCTGGAGACGAAGTCAGCCTCCGGGATATAGCTGGGGGTAGTCAAGCCCTTGTGGATCTTCATCCTGAAGACGAAGTCAGCCTCTCGGATATGGCTGGGGGTAGTCAAGCCCCTGTGGATCTGCGTCTCGAAGACGAAGAAGTCCTCGAAGACAGAACTGGGGGTAGTCAGGCCCTTGCTGATACTTCTCCCGAAGAGGAAGGTGTCCTCCAGAACATAGCTGGGGGTAGCTAAGACGAAGCTCCGGGGGAAGTTCCTCTTCTACAAGAGAGCGAGGCCGAAAGCGAAGCCTCAACCGATCCATCCACTTTCACTCGCGTCATGACTGTGTACATGACGGGAGCTGGTGATGCAGAGTCAGATGCGCCGCCAGCAGATCTCGTCCAGCGCATGGATACCTTGGAGGGAGGACTCAAAATCCTCTCTGCTTCTATGTAAACACTGACTCAAGCAGTGTTTGAGATACGGTCAGCTTTGGCCAGGGCACCGTCTACCGGTCCTGACCAAGGGGCCAATGAAGAATCAAGTGTACCCCTTCAACGAGTATCCTTGGATACAGATTACCGTGAAGCACCTCAAACATCGGAGCCATCAAATGCTCAACTCCAGGCTGTACCACCTTTCCCGACTCCCAGCTCTACGGAAGATGTGGTTGAGATGATCAGGGACTTACGCGAGCGCTTTGAGTCCAAGAACAGACAAAAGGAGCGCCAGAAGATGGGGATCCCACAATCATACCCCCTCGAATGGAACAAAGTGGTTTATCCTTCCAAGTATAAACCATAAACATTGATGCCATACGAAGGAAAGGACTCTCCACGCCGTTATCTGACGTACTTCCAGTCTCAAATGGGACATCTTCCAAAGGAAGACGCGCTACTCACCAGCATATTTGTCGGGGCGTTGAAAGGAGTGGCTTACGACTGGTACTGCAGTCTCCCCGACAACTCCATATCTTCCTTCGACGACTTGACGTGTCTCTTCCTCGACCGTTTCTATGACGGAGGGAAGGACATGACAATGGCATCCCTCATAGAGATACGTCAGAAGGAGAAGGAAACAGTTCGAGCATTCATCGAACGGTTCCGACAAGCCTGCTTCAGGCTGCCCTCGGGCATGCCAGAACATGCACTCCTCTCCTCCAGCAGCAAGAACATGTTGCCTACAATCAAACTCTGGCTCAACTCCACTCCTCCTCCCGACTGGAGTTCATTGATCATCGAGGCCGAAGCAGCAGAAAAGAAGGCATCCAATGCTCGTCTTCTGGGAGTCAGTTTCTCTGCCTTTGAGGATAAGAGAAAATGGCATGCAGCCAACAACCCTAGACGAGAGACGAAATAGAAGCAGGCGTTGACTGTCAATGCCTCCAAAGGTGCACCAGCACCTGCTCAAAAGCCTCCACTTGTACCGAGGCCAAAAGAGGTTTATTCTTTCAATGATGAAGACACCCTGCAACTCTTCGAGATATTGAAACAGGGTGACAAGATCAAGTTACCGGACCTGAAGCATCCCGACGAGGTTGGGAGAGTGGACAGTCCGAGGTACTGTCACTACCATCGGTTTGTCGGACATCCAACTAAGGACTGCTACGTCCTCAAGAACTACATCCAGCGCATGATTAATGCGGATGCCATCTCCGTCGACTACGAGGAGAAGACGGTCTCGGCCAACCTAGTGTCACTCTAATTTTGTACCTTGCCGCCAACCACAACACAAAATGGCGCCGTCCCCATCCCAAAGGCGACAATGGAGGTGGTTAACCTACCACCTACTCGTGACAACGCGAGTGGACTCATCCCACTCACCATATCCCAGAGAGAGGTCTTATGGGTTCACCCTGACCTCGTCTCCGAAGTTACACAGCCGGAGGTACACTCTGCCTCCAAAACCAAGGGCAGGAAGATCAAGTCTTGCCGCATGGTCTCTTCTTCTGCAGAAGAGGCACTTCCTGTACAGATGCATACACATCAGAACGCCTAACCTGGCAAATCTGCCGTCGAGGTGGTGCCTCCTTGCACCGTCCCCGTTGCCCTGTTTTGACATGCCTTTGCGAAAGGAGAATGCTTCGGGATTAGCCAAGCCCCACAACTTTGACATACTGGCACAACTTGCCAGTACATCTGCCTGCCTATCTCTGTTTGAGCTTCTTCGTCTTTCCAATGACACTCGCAAAGCTCTCTATGAAGCCCTGAAGGATGCTGAATCCTTCATCAGTCGGGTCAAGCAGCCTGAGGATACCCTGACCACATGTGCACACTGCCATTGTGCGGATGAAGTTATCCCCAACATAACTTTCACCCAACAAGACATGCTGCTCAAGCACAACCGACACAACAGGCCGCTGTATTATACAGAATATGTCGATTCTGTCAAGGTAAAGCGGATTCAGATCGATCCAGGGTCTTCCCTCAGCATCATCCCGAAGATGCTGCTCTCAACACTGGGGATCCCAATGTACCGTCTAGCGCATTCCAACACTACAATTAGCGGTTTTAATGCTAGCAAAAGTGAACCGCTAGATAAAATACGGCTGAAATGTCATATCGGTAACCTCCGAACCGAGGTGACTTGCTATGTCGTAGACGCTGACGTCAACTACAACCTCCTACTGGGTTGTCTGTGGTTGCATGAGTACATGGTGGTACCATCTACGCTCCACCAATGTATGAAGTACGTGTCCACCAACGACATCATCCGGATAGAGTTCGCGGACAATGACCCTTTCAAGGAGGTCGAAGCCTACTTCACTGATTCTACCCTGTACATGTCGTCCGACGAAGGAGAAGCCAATGATGCTGACGATGAAGCAGAAACGACAGCAGAGCCGGACATGGAGCCAGAGATGATTCCCGATGCTCCTTTAAAAATTTGACTCAAAGGAAAACCGCCTCAGATGCTACCTCCCATGAACATCAAGCTACCTAGAAAAGCACCAACTTCTCTAGGTAGAACACCTACTGAAGCTCCCTTGAAGATACGGCTCAAGGAAAAGCTGCCTCAAATATCGGCTCCCCTTGTGGCAAAACTACAAGGGAAGGCACCAATCACTGAAGGCGCGGTCGAGGCACCTCTGAAGGTGCGTCTTAAAGGCAGGCCTCCGCAATCATCCGTCTCATCCAAGCTGCCGAAGAAGACCCACATAGCCCTCTCAGACCCCAAGGTCAAAGCTGCAGTGGACTCTCCCGAACCAACCCCAGTACTCACAGATGAAGAGCTAGGGGAGTACATATCTGCTGATGTAGATGCAACCTCTCTGGACAATGTAATCCTGTGAGACAAAATCTCGTATTTTATCAATAATAGAGTGTCTTTCAATTATTCTAGTCTTCCATATTGGAATGCCATGTATACACTAGATAATGCTCTACGGTCGTTGCAAACACAAATAACGACCGTCAATCATGTAAATCGAGTCGTCCCGTCCAAAGGAGTCTGTTTTATAGTCCCAACGTGGAATAGGGATGAAGAATCTATCATCTTCAGCAAGGTCGAGCACCATCAAGACCTCCCGCCACTTGAGCCAGAACCAGATACCGACAGAATACAAGTCTATCGGTACATGGACCAGGCGAAGTACCTCATCCAAAACATGGGTTACGATCTAAAAAGCAATAAAGGCCTAAACTACGGCAAAGGTCGGCGCCTTCCCCACCGGCTCCCAACACCTAAAGGAAAGCCGCAGGACTATTATCATCGCACTCGATGGGGGTGGGCTATGTCACGCCGCCGGCAACTACAGAGAGTTCGGAAACAGAAGAAGTGGAACACTTCCATTCATCCGAAACATCAACCTGGGATTCCGATACCAGTATCGGCTCAGTCCTCAGGAAGGTGCTATCAGTCAACATAACATCTGCACAATCTCAAGAGGATGAAGGCGATGACTAAACGCCGGAACTCTTCGAGGAAGAACCCTGGGTTCAACGCCTAGGAGCACAGTGGGAGTCTCACTTTGAACTTCCTGGGTTCAACCCTGGGTTCAACTCCAGAGGTAAAGACCTCAGAAGTAGAGGAATCGACTAAAGAGTCTTTCTCCTTGGTTGGCACAAGATGCGCAAGTTGTGGGGGAATCATTTGTAGGTTCTGTGAAAGAGAACCCCCAGTCTGATTTTGAGAATCAGTCAAAGGACTGTATCTGTCAGCATACGCCGACTTCTTGTTAGCATATGCTGGCTTTTGCTTAGCGTACGCTGCCTTCACCGCATGCTGCCCTCTGACTGCTGTACGCACAGAGTCATCAATGGCTAAAGAGCCGACTGCTGTCGTAAGAGCAGAAGGAGAAGGGACTTTGACATGTCCAGAGATGGTTTTCCTTGGACACACTGACTTGGTTAAAGAACCAATTTTGTCAGCGTGACTAGGGGAAACCATTGTTGCTGTGTTCAGGGAAGCAGAAGTGTGCTTTGTTGAAGTTGAAGATGTGTTCTTGTCAACGTGAGAAGTGACAGGAACATCTCGGGCTGTCGAAGAAGACTTAGGGGCATAGACAAAGCGTTCCGTCTTCTTGGCAGCAGGAAGAGCGGAGGAAGCAGTTCGGCCCTCCTTCGCCTTGAGCATTTCTTCGTAAGCAGATTGGTCGAATTGTACGACCATCGTCTTCTTCGTCGAGCCGATCGACGAAGTATCGCATTGAGTTGTTGCTATCTCGTTGGAGGAGACAGCTTTCCCCAGTAGAGTCGTCAATTTGTTTTCCATAAATAAATTCACTTTATTTATTTTGTATCTGAGAAAATTACAACTGTAGGAATCTAATCTAGAAGACGATTACTTTATGCCTTGGACGATGCGATGAAGAAAACTCGAACTTCGAAGAACTTGGACAGCAACTGGGCAATCTCTCTGTTCTCTCTGAAAAATGACCTGTCCTCATGAAGGTGAAGAAACTCTCTTTTATAGAGTTCTGGATAACTGTCCTGAACCATACGCTCAGGTAGTTACTTGACGTGTGCAAAACTGCAGGGACGCGTGGCAAATTCTGACGAAGACACGTTGGCGTGCGGTTGAGAGTAGTGGAGCACATTCAGGAGAGATTGATGGCATGAAGGCCATATTGCATAACTTTTGAATAAATGGGTAACTGAATACAGGACACGTGAGAACGTGTGTTGACTGTACGTTGAAAATCATCCTGGATACAACTGCTGTAGAGTCATACGCTAGCTTTTGAAGAGGAGTCATACGCTGATTTGGACAGCGTAGTGCCATAGGAAATCCATACGCTCACTTTATGGGCAAGGAGTCGTATGGAGATCATACGCTCGCTTGGTTAGCAAGGAATCATGTGAGGTCCATAAGCTCACTTGGCTGGGTGAAGAAGGAGTCATGTGAGGTCGATACGCTCACTGGAGAAGTGGCCACGTGGCTATCATCAATCTTCTTTTGTACACCATATCTTCCCATAACTGACAAAATCTTTTCGAACGTCGTGACTGCGGATTTGACGGCTGACAGACTGTCAAAACTGACAGTAATGATGGCTTTTGTATTTATGAAGGCTGCTGAGTTGTCCTCGTAAAAGACAAAACCGACTCTTCGAAAACCTATACGACGGTTACTTTTCTCGTGACAGCTGTCTTTGCACGAAAGATGAATTGTCAGATTCATTCCTCATTTAAACATATGCTGTGCTGTCACTTCAGTAAATAATAAAATATTTACTGAGCGTATAGCTTTTGAATGAGCGTACAACTCTGAACTGAACGTATGGCTCTTAACTGAGTGTATAGCCTTGAGCGTATGACTTCTGTTTGAGCGTATGGCTTCAACTGACATCTGTCTTTAAGCGTATGGATGAAAATGACAGCGTGTCATAATTTTTCACATCCTACAAGACCCCCTTCAAAGTTTTCGAACTTTATGAGTTTCAAAAGTTCGAAATTACTTTGAACAGAAAGTGGGAGTGAGTCCTGACACGCTGGCATTAAGTTCATTAAATGTCATGATGACTCTTCATATTTCGAGATTGATTGAATCTGATGGAAGAATATGAACAGCCAGCAAGCTCTATTATATAAACCGAGAGAATTCAATTTTTGACTTTCATCTTTTGAAACCATGACTCCAAAGGAAGCCGCTGAAGAAGAAGCACGTAAGTTGGGATTCTGTTCCCATGGTGACCCCACTTTTGGGGGCCAAGAACCCGAACCTGTCGTCATCGAGCTCAAGGACGACCCTACGCATTTAGCCAAGAATTTCTTGGGCTACTTTGGTCTGGACGGCTCCTCTTCTTCTGATGGGCAGAGCCTCGCAGAGAAGCGTAAAATGTTCGTTGCTCTGTTACACCGCATGGGGGTCCAAAGCGTAGAAGAGTTAGGCGTCAAGCTTAGTCGCTCTGGAAAATAGAGCGTGACTTTATTGCACTCCTTTCCTTTTCCTCCCCTTTTTTTTTTGTAAGGCCATCAGTGCCTTAATGAAAAATGAATATTCAAGAATCCTCTGTTTAGTCCAAATCTGTGTTGAAAACCAACGTGCACCGATGAATAACTGTAGAATACGCCATCTTCCAAGTTGTAAGTTACGCTAGATAGCGTATGCCAATGAAATAGCGTATATTACGCTATTCTCCAATGTTTTGTGAATTTCGCTGAATAGCGTATGTCAGCGTATGTTACGCTATAAATTACGCTGTCCTTTAATGTTGTGAATTACGCTAAATAACGTACGCCAATGAATAGCGTGCACCAATAAATAGCCCGTAAGTTACGCTATCTTCCAACGTTGTGGAAAGCACTCTTTGAATATTTCCAAGGCTGTGCTGGTTTCCAAAGTATACGTGTCATTCATTCCACGTTTACGAGCGCTATTCATGCGGATCCTTTCCAAGAATAGGTTCATGCTCCATACTTTAAATAGATAGAATAGTTTCACAGAACTCATTTCCATCTTCCTTTTCTCTTTCTTTTCTCTGAGAACCAACGTGAGATTTCAATCTCAAATCAGAAAGCAAATGCTCCTGAACATTCGAATTCTGAGCAATATGTCAGACATCAGTTTGCCAATTCTCAATGTCAATCCTGAAAGTAAAAATAGGCTTTCTGTTTCTGAGCGTATATGGCATTTCTGTTGATTTAATTCTTTTCCTCTTGCTGTTTTTTGCAGAAACTTGGCTAAGTCTTTTCTTCAGCTTCAGAACTGGCATTGGCGATGTGGATGCTATGGAGAATGTCCTTCTGACATCTACATCAGAGAGCTCATACGCTTTTGACGCGTAAATCAAACAACTCAGAACTCTCCATGAGATATAATGGCCTTCCTCTGTTGGTAGGAAGAGCCTTTATACATGGAGAGTTGGACGGTGGAGTCAACTCTTACCCGAGAGATTGGGTAGTAGAGTTCCTTTCACGGCAGAACTAGAAATTGTATCCCAAGGTTTGGATACATTCCTATCTGTTTGAGGTGCCGCCGTTCCTCCATGCGCTGTATTGGCAGCAACATGCCATCGTGTTGCCATACTCTGTGGTTCTCCTCTCGTCTGAGAGATAAGACCAGAGTTTGATTCCTGTTGATCTGGTCGTGACTGAGGCCCAGACAGTCAGGAATTGCCACAAACAACGAGATTGCCGGAGAAGATCCAAGAAGAAATAGATCTCAGTTGTACATAGAATGAAAATCCAAGATTTGTAATAGATTTCCATTATGATTTGTAGGAAAGTCTAAGAAATGTAATAGACTTTTTATGAAAATATGATAATAGAAATGATAAATCTTCTTTATCTGAAGTGATTTTGTATCTCTCTGGATGTAAAAAGAATATGATAAATAGAAATCTTGATTTCTGTTTTTAGAGTGTACAATACCATCAGAGGTAATATGGACGTGATAGGATGTAAAGACTCAAAAAAAGAAAGTCAGATTTGTATTTATACAGAGGTCAAAGGTTATGAAAATGTGAAAGATAACGAATTCCAATCGATAGAAGATTATGAACAGACGAACCATCGGATGAATATAATAAATGCACGGATGAACCGTCAAGTATTAATGAATGAATATCGGGAAAAGACACGTTCCTTTAATTCTGGCAAATATATGCCTATAAATAGAGCATCTCTTTGAGTAGAAGGATCACACATTATTCTCTTTTATTCAAAATGTCTTCCGAAGAGAACACGAAGAAAGCCGAAGTCGTCTCCAGAGTTGATAAAAATGCTAAAGAGCACTTGACTCCACAAAAGAAGGAGACGGGCGAAAGCTCGTCTGCTCCCAAGCTGCCGAAAGATATCTTGGATTTCCTGGTCGAACAAGGAGAAACCGAAGAAGAAGAAGCAATGAGGCTGGCTGCCTGTCAGTTCTTGGTGCGGTCAGGAAAGGATGTATTCAATTCTTTTGCTAATTATGTATGTGGTCCTCGTCCCAAGTACGAAAGGGATACCAGTGATCTTCCATGATGATATATTTCTTGAAGAATTTGTCTCAAATAAACTCTGTTTAAGGAAACTTTGTTTATGATGTATCCTTCCTGCTTTATATTATTTTGCCTTTATTCACTGATCTTTAGACTCAGAAATCAAAAGGACGAGATATCATTTTCATAGAATATGGTACATACTGAGATAGAAAATTCAGAGGTGATATGGACATGATTTTCTATACAAGATCTTTATTAAATCCACTGGGAATCTAATAAGACAAAATATCAAATTCTCTGGGAAAATGATACATGGTAGAATATCAGTTTCCGCTGGGGATAACGACATCGAAATAGCTTTTGTAGAGAAGAATAAATTTTTGATTTTACACTTGCTGGGGAGTAATGAAAATATTATATATATTGATGAAATTTATACATAATATTTCTTTAAGAATTTGCCATTGATAGGCATCATCGTGACTTTTTCGTCCATAGAGGCAAGCTGATATGCTCCATTAGAGAAGACTTTGTTTACTACGAATGGGCCTTCCCATTTCGCGTCAAATTTGCCTTTGCTTATATGTGTCATGGTCATCGGACGTCTGACAGTAAGGACCAATTCTCCCTTCTGATATGTTCTGACTTTGACTTTCCGATTAAAAGCTTTTGAGATTCGGGCTTGATATAGCTCGATATTTTGTTGCGCATACAATCGCTTTTCATCTAGAGCTTCCAGCTCTTGAAGTCGAAGTCGATCATTATTCTCTGTTGTAAATTCATTGGAGATTGCAACTCTCAAAGAAGGAATTTATATCTCGAGGGAAAGAACAGCTTCACACCCATATACCAAAGAGAAAGGTGTACATCCGGTCGTATTGCGAACTGTGGTGCGATAAGCCCATAAACATTCACCAAGCTTCTCACTCCAGTTACGTTTATTGGAAGAAACGAACTTTTTCAAGAGTTTGATGATTGTTTTGTTGAAAGCTTCTGCTAGTCCATTGGCTGCTGGATTATATGCTGTAGAAGCCAGATTATTAATCCGATGATCATCACAGAATCGAGTAAATTTCTGGCTGACGAACTGTGGTCCATTATCATGGATAATACGCCGAGGAATACCAAATCGATAGATGACATGATGTTTGACAAAGTTGATAACATTAGAAGTCTTGACTTCAGATAACGGGATTGCTTCAGCCCATTTAGAAAAGTAATCAGTTATTGCTAGAATAAACCGATGTCCTTTTGATGATGGTAGATTGATAGGACCGATGACGTCCATGCCCCAAGCTTCAAAGGGCCATGATGCCGCTGTTGGGTGTAAGAACTCCGAGGGTTGATGGATAAAGTCTGCATGAATTTGACAGGCTTTATATTTCTGAGCATATTGAATGGTATCAGCTACCATCGTGGGCCAATAATAACCCATACGTCGGATACGATCTTGAAGTTTTGGACCTGGCTGGTGAGCTCCGCAGACGCCATCATGTGCTTCACGGATTATCTGTTGTGCTTCTTCACCAGCGATGCATCGAAGGAGAAGACCATCATAGGCTCGACGATATAGTGTCTTCGTAGTATGATTATAATAGAATCTGAGAGACCGGCGCCGGATAGATGCTGCTTCACTCGGGTTATCAGGAAGTATGTCATACAACACAAAGTCCAGAAACGGACGTCTCCAGTCTTCAGTTACGGTGTCTATTTTGTTAAAAAAGACATATTCCATAGTAGAATCGGAAGAAGACAAGGACACTTTGTCAAACTTTAATTCAGCATCAAAGTTGAGAGAATCTTCGTCTGGATTATGGGGAAAAGCCAAAGCCAGATTATTTTCAACGCAGAATAGTTCTCGGTTATAAACCACTATCACTTGCTGACGTCTGATTGGTATGGCTAATACAGCAGCAAGATTAGCCAAAGCATCAGCTTCTGTATTATAGGCTCGTCGAATATGTTCAATAAAGAAACCTTCAAAGGAGGAGGCCATAGAGAGTGTTGTTCGATGATAAGGTATCAAATCTTGATGACGAACTTCATACGTTCCTCTGATCTGATTGATGATAAGCTTAGAGTCTCCATAAACTTCTAAATATTGAACATCCAGATGTTTAGCGAGTTGAAGACCAATGAGCAACGCATTGTATTCTGCAACATTATTTGAACATGATTGATCCAGAGAATAAGCCCTCTGAATAGTTAATCCCTCTGGGGATACAAGAACAATTCCAACTCCGGCGACAATATCGCCGTTAGGACCTATTCTAGATGCTCCATCAAAGAATAGACGCCAGGTAGGAACTTCTTCAGAAACCATATTTGAATCCAGAACTTCATCGGGAATCTTATCATATAATTTAGAATCTTCTGGGACTGCATGAGCTGCTAGAAAATCAGCAAGAGCCTGTCCTTTAACCGACTTCTGAGGAATATAATGCATGTCGTATTGGGCTAACAAGATTCCCCAATTAGCAAGTCTAGAGTTAATAATACCGGGTTTCTTCATCATAATCCTGAGTGGATTTACTCTGGAAATGACGTGAATCGTCTGACCGATAATATAATGTCGCGTTTTCTGAACAGCAAACATTAATGCTAGGCATTCTTTCTCGATTGGAGAATAACGCGGTTCAGCGCCTATCATTGTGCGACTGAGATAATAAATGGCCTGTTCATGACCATCTTTATTTTTCTGGACGAGTAATGCACCAAGAGAATGATCCATAGCTCGAACATATAGGAGAAATGGTATTCCCGAGACGGGAGGTACCAAAACTGGAGGGTTCATGAGGTACTGTTTGATGTCGTCAAATGCTTTTTGACATTCTTCGTTCCAGATGAAAGATACACCTTTCTTCAGAAGTTTGTGGAATGGTCTGCAGCGTCCTGATAAGTTGGAAATAAATCTCCTGATATAAGCAATCCTTCCTTGAAATTCTCGTAGCTCTTTTAAGGTGCGTAGAGGACGCATCTCTTGGATGGCTTTGATCTTCTTGGGATCCACGTGTATACCTTTAGCGGTAATGACGAAGCCGAGAAATTTGCCACTAGAGACGCCTAGGAAGGACTTAGTAGGGTTCATTTTAAGTTGATGCTGACGCATTAAATCAAATATAGTCTTCAAATCTTGGATATGATCCTCCTTTCGTCGACTTTTGACTGCAATATCATCAACATAGCATTCGACTATTTTCCGGAGATGTTCACGGAATATAGTGCTCATTGCTCGTTGATATGTTGCTCCTGCATTTTTGAGACCAAACGGCATCACTGTATAACAATATGTACCGATCGGTGTTCTGAAAGAAGTATGTCTCTCGTCATCTGGAAACATCTTGATTTGATTATACCCCGAATACCCATCCATGAATGACATTCGTTCGAAACCACATATGTTATTAATTATTACATCTGTAATTGGAAGAGGAAACTCGTCTTTAGGACAAGCAGCATTGAGATCACGAAAGTCTATACAGACTCGGATCTTGCCGGTCTTCTTGAGGACAGGGACGATGTTAGCCACCCATTCAGGATGTTGTTCCTCTCTGATAAATCTGGAAGCCATAAGCTTGTTGACTTCAGCTTCAATTGCATCCATAATGTCTGGACAAAATCGTCGCTGTTGCTGTTTGACCGATTTAGCATTTGGCATAATATTAAGCTTGTGCATTGCGATCTTCGGATCTAGTCCTGGCATATCCTCGTAGCTCCAGGCGAAGACATCGATGTAATCACGAATAAGCTTGATCATATCTTGCTTATCTGTTTCTGAAAGACTCTCACTGATGAATATTGGTTTAGGGGAACCTTCTTCACCAACATCAATTTGGATCAGTTTATCTTCAGTAGGAGGTTCCCTCTGTTCGAACCTGAATTCCCATTGATTATCTAATCTTTGAGCCCATTGTTCTGATTCAGGTGATATTTCAAAATCATCCTCATCTTCACCATTTTCTTGTGGGCCATCAACAGAGACCATATTGATGGATAGAATAGAGCGATGAAGATCGCCAACACTCGTATCAGAATCCCAAGAAAGGGAATCAGAAGACTCAGATCGTTCATCTTCAGATTGTTCGTCTTTATTGAATTTTGACTCTTCATGAACTATGTTGATAAAAGGGGTGGGAGCAATATAACCTAAACCACATTTTGTCCTTCCGTATTTTAATGGAGGAATTCGAACAGGCATTCTTCTTCCTTTTCCATTAAGACTGGTTCTGAAATCATAACCCATATTCTTGATGATATTTTTGGATTGCTGACTGTAGCGACGTAGCTGTAATCTTCCAGTATCGTCATTTATATCATCCTCCTCCAGATTAGGAGGATTCTGAGGTCCTTTATAGAAAAATATTGGATTTTCTCCCTTCTTTCGACTGGGGACCACAAAGTATGATTTTTGTATAGAGGCTAATGATACGTCTGTATGAAGAGCTTGAACAACCCCTATAGTTAGTGGCTCTAAGCTATCTAGCAATTGTAAATAACTTTGTACATAACTACAAACATCAATATGCTGCAAAGGAGATGCTTCATTAATACTAGATGCTGTATTTACAACAGAAGGCTGAGCCTTATCAGACTTAGTCAGATTAATGACAAAGGGGGAAGAAGAAGAACAGTTAGAATTTTTATTTCGATTAAGATCGATAACAAAAGGCTCAGAAGAGGTGAACTCCCTTGAAGAAGACCGTGGATAAGTAATGCGTCCACTGACTGGAATGACTAGAGTATCTGATCTAGCCTGAGAAGATGGAGGGAGAGTGATGCGTCCACTGACAAGAATGATCAGCAAACTTTGTGAAGCTTGGGAAGATGGTGCAGTAGTGCATCCACTGACAGGAATTATCAGTGAGCCTTGGGCGGATGATGAAGTAGTACGTCCACTGACCGGAATTATCAGTGAGCCTTCTTCAGATGTTTTAACAGACTGTGGAAGAGTAATATGCCCTTTTACAGGAATAATAAAGGTGTCAACTTTGGATGTCTCATCTTCATTATCCATAGCTTGCAAGACTTTCGAGTATTCATCTTTGTACATGCGAGCGTCATTGAAGTAAGCTTCGACTCCTTTGAATGGATAAAGATCTGCCACTTCTTTTTTAACCTCTCCATTATCATCAACATATTTGAAGCACTAATGAAGAGTTGAAGGAACAATATTATGTTCATGCAAGAAAGGTCTCCCCAATAGAGCATTGTACGAGCAACCATGATTGTCGATGATGTAAAAAGTAACCTTAGTACGAAGATCGCCTATTTGAAATTTAAGGCGAATCTTGCCTAAAGGCTCACTTTTTCCTTGATTGAATCCCAAGATGGTAGTGATAGTACTGGAAAGACTATGCACAGGTATTTTTAATGTATCTAACATAGCCTTTGGCATAATACTGAGAGCGGATCCTGGATCAATCAGTAAACGATTAACCTTCATAGAATCAATATATCCTGTATGATATAAAGGACGATCATGTCGATTATCCTCTAGCAGCATATCGTCCTGCGTAAAGGTAATGTTTGGAATAAATTCCAATACATTATGGCAGTGAGAGACAGGTTCTGTTTCCAACTTCTTGAGGAGAGTTAAGCAAGTTTCTGCTTGTAACAGTGCTTCACTCAAAGTTTCTCGAGTCTCTTTAGAGAGACGTAAGAGTTCGAAGATTGACAATTTAGCTGGTGTATTGGCTAGTTGAGCCAATATATCAAAATTATAAGGCTTTTCAAGTCCTGTAGGGGATGATTTCTTCAATGGTTTGTCGAAGCGGACTTGTTGTTTGCCCTTGTCAGCTGTTATTGGTTTAGATGGAACTGTCTCGACAGGAATATTTGAAGGTTCTTCAGTAGAGACTGGTGTTGGGGCTGTAGCCGGAGGAACATCAGAGGTTTCTCCAGAAGTGTCAGCATAATCTTTGAGATATATTTTTCCTGACCGAGTTCCAGCATGAACTTCAACTTCAAATTCTGGTTCAGGATCTATCGAAACCATGTTGCAATTCTTCATCTTGCTTTTGGTTCTTTTATGCTTGATGAGAGCTTCGTCCCAGAAGCCGAGACCAATACGAGATTGATTATGTCTTATAGTGAGGGCAAAAGGTGCTCGGAGTCCTTCGCCTGAGTTCAGACCAGGAGCAGTGGCTAGATCACAGCCCATCTTTGCCATTAATTCACGAGATTGTGAACTATATAGATGGAATGCAGGCTTGTACTTATCTTCAAATTGAGGTACAGTTTTTACCTCAGTAGGGAGTGAATTTCCTGCCAAGATGAAAGTAGAGGTTAGATAAAAATCGGGTGTAGTACTAGAAGTCACATTGCATGACTTAATTTTCCCGAGTTTCTTTTTAGATGAAGGAGTCTTCCGAGGAGAAGAGGAAGGTGTCTCAAACTCTGTCTTTAAGTCTGGGTGGATCCACATGATTTCTCTTAGTTGTGACATGAACAAGTCCTTCATTCTGTGCTGGTGGGATATTCACCACCTCGAGAGTTGCTTTGGGAATAGGAACAATCCCACTTTCCACCATTAAATGAGGAAAATCACCAAACTGCATTGAAATCACATTTGCTGTGACTGTCTTGTCTTTGGGTGTTAGTGTCACAGCTCCTGATTTAATCATCTCCTGGATCTTTCCTTTTAATACATAGCAAGACCGGATTGTGTGACCCAGCATTCTATGGTATGGACAGTATTTTGGATGATCTGTTTTATTGGCTTCATCAGGCTTTTTAATTTCTGGCAATTGTATTTTATTACCTTTGAGCAAGCATTCAAAGATACCCTGAACATCGTCATCATCGAAAGAATATTCTTCTTTCGGCCGAGGAGATCTCTGTTGTTGATTTGTTGGAGCTGAAGTAGCTTGGATAGTCTTTACTTCTTTACTACTGCTTTGGAGATTGACTTCAAGAGCTTCTTTCCCTTTGCGATTGTTGGGTCGAGTACTATTGCTAGCACTCTGATTTGATTCTTTGGGAGCCATTTGTACCCCCAGACCTTTGAAGGTCTCAGCACTGACTTCGGCAGCTTTGGCACTGACGATGAATGAAGGCCAATCTTGGAACTGAGTGGACCCTGTCCACATGCTGATAATTGGTAAGAGGTTCGACTTGCAAGTGTCGATCGTAACAGCATCGGGAGTTCCAAGAGGCATTTTGAGGGCTTCTCTTCTGAATCTCTCAATGAATTCCTCAGTGGCCTCATTATTCTTTTGTTTGATTCTTATGAGGGCCGACATGGTCATATCATTGAGCCCTTCGTAGAATCGTTCAAGGAACATTTGTTTGAAACCGGCAAATGAAGTAATACACCCGTCAGGGAGACTTCTGTACCATTCATAAGCCGTTCCTTTGAGACATCCAACAAACACCCGAGTAAGGAGGGCATCGCTTGGTTGCAATTGATCAGTCATTACTTCAAAGTGATTAATGAACTGACTTGGGGAAGTAGTCCCATCAAAGAAGGAGATAGTCGGAGGCTTATATTTAGGAGGATATGATACTTGCTTCCACTCTATCGGGTAAGGTTGCTTGATACCTAACCTTTGTAAACCATCCTTCTGTTTGAATGCCTCAAACTGAGTTTTGAGATTCTTTAACTCTTCTGTAACAATTCCAGAGGATTGTGGAGTTGTGACTTGTTGAGTGTAATTGGGAGGAGGGACTGCAGCATATGTACCACCCCCAGCTCCAGAGTGACTTGGGGTGGTTTGTACAGGAACATTAGATTGTACCCCCGGAATAGTATAGGGTTCGGGGTTTGGAACAACAGGGGTATTCAATACCACTGGTGGTGCTGTCTGTTGTTGAGCCTGCATTAGAGTGTGCATAGCACTCAATGTATCTGCCATAGCTCGCAATTGTTGTTCTAAAGAAGAAATCCTCTGTTCATGAGCCTCATTGCTAGTCGAAGGTTCATGATCACCTTCTGCCATGTAAGTGGTAATCATTCGAGGGATAGACGATGAAACAGTTTGCTCTGAATCATCGCTGTAAGAATCAGTATCTTTCCCGGGACTGTTTACAGGAGTTAATGCCGGAAAGTTGGACTCTCCAAGGAAATCTTCCGTAATCTCCGGATTATTACTTGGATGAGAAGAAGAAGAGATTCTGGCCAAGGCTCCGGTCCTGGATCGGGTGCCAAGATAAACACCATCTTCAGAATCTGATATAGCGTCAGACCAGATTCTACCCCCAATATTTCTGGAGGTCATGTTGACAAAAGCATAAAGAGGTTCATCTGATGTTGGTTCATATTGGATCCGTTCGAAAACAGACCGTCTTTTCGGGGAACAACAACATTGGATGACAACCCGAGGTTGGAAGTCACAACCATGCTTTTCATGGCGAATATGGGCAATGTCATAGCCAGATGGAGTGTCGATTCTCCGTTTGTTTTATAAATATTCCCGGAGATCTGTAGGGATAGATTGGAAAGTACTGGAAGATAGTTTCTGTGTAGAAACTTGTCTTTTGTTCTTCTGTCTTCTTGGTTCTTGAGTGTATAGAGACCGATTAATTTAAGCCACATAGTTCCTGGCATATTCAACATCAGGGTCTAGTACACTTGTCTCAATTTGATAAGACTTTTTAATACCAGAAGCATAACTGTGGTGATTTTGATTAAGCTTGTTACGAAGATCCGTGGGAGATATGACTTTGGTATCAGTCTTGGATACTTGTAACTTGCCTTTCTCAGATCGAGAAATTTTGAGAGAAGGGAGATGAGTATTATTACGACTAGGAGTCGGTAATAATCCATCTTTAGAGGAATTAGCCAAAAGGCATTTTTCTTTGTTTGAGCTAGTAAAAGTACTAGTCAAATTAACTCCAGAGGTAAAGACCTCAGAAGTAGAGGAATCGACTAAAGAGTCTTTCTCCTTGGTTGGCACAAGATGCGCAAGTTGTGGGGGAATCATTTGTAGGTTCTGTGAAAGAGAACCCCTAGTCTGATTTTAAGAATCAGTCAAAGGACTGTATCTGTCAGCATACACCGACTTCTTGTTAGCATATGCTGGCTTTTGCTTAGCGTACGCTGCCTTCACCGCATGCTGCCCTCTGACTGCTGTACGTACAGAGTCATCAATAGCTAAAGAGCCGACTGCTGTCGTAAGAGCAGAAGGAGAAGGAACTTTGACATGTCCAGAGATGGTTTTCCTTGGACACACTGACTTGGTTAAAGAACCAATTTTGTCAGCGTGACTAGGGGAAACCATTGTTGCTGTGTTCAGGGAAGCAGAAGTATGCTTTGTTGAAGTTGAAGATGTGTTCTTGTCAACGTGAGAAGTGACAGGAACATCTCGGGCTGTCGAAGAAGACTTGGGGACATAGACAAAGCGTCCCGTCTTCTTGGCAGCAGGAAGAGCGGAGGAAGCAGTTCGGCCCTCTTTTGCCTTGAGCATTTCTTCGTAAGCAGATTGGTCGAATTGTACGACCATCGTCTTCTTCGTCGAGCCGATCGACGAAGTATCGCATTGAGTTGTTGCTATCTCGTTGGAGGAGACAGCTTTCCCCAGCAGAGTCGCCAATTTGTTTTCCATAAATAAATTTACTTTATTTATTTTGTATCTGAGAAAATTACAACTGTAGGAATCTAATCTAGAAGACGATTACTTTATCCCTTGGACGATGCGATGAAGAAAACTCGAACTTCGAAGAACTTGGACAGCAACTGGGCAATCTCTCTGTTCTCTCTGAAAAATGACCTGTCCTCATGAAGGTGAAGAAACTCTCTTTTATAGAGTTCTGGATAACTGTCCTGAACCATACGCTCAGGTAGTTACTTGACGTGTACAAAACTGCAGGGACGCGTGGCAAATTCTGACGAAGACACGTTGGCGTGCGGTTGAGAGTAGTGGAGCACATTCAGGAGAGATTGATGGCATGAAGGCCACATTGCATAACTTCTGAATAAATGGGTAACTGAATACAGGACACGTGAGAACGTGTGTTGACTGTACGTTGAAAATCATCCTGGATACAACTGCTGTAGAGTCATACGCTAGCTTTTGAAGAGGAGTCATACGCTGATTTGGACAGCGTAGTGCCATAGGAAATCCATACGCTCACTTTATGGGCAAAGAGTCGTATGGAGATCATACGCTCGCTTGGTTAGCAAGGAATCATGTGAGGTCCATACGCTCACTTGGCTGGGTGAAGAAAGAGTCATGTGAGGTCGATACCCTCACTGGAGAAGTGGCCACGTGGCTATCATCAATCTTCTTTGGTACACCATATCTTTTCATAACTGACAAAATCTTCTCGAACGTCGTGACTGCGGATTTGACGGCTGACAGACTGTTAAAACTGACAGTAATGATGGCTTTTGTATTTATGAAGGCTGCTGAGTTGTCCTCGTAAAAGACAAAACCGACTCTTCGAAAACCTATACGACGGTTACTTTTCTCGTGACAGCTATCTTTGCACGAAAGATGAATTGTCAGATTCATTCCTCATTTAAACATATGTTGTACTGTCACTTCAGTAAATAATAAAATATTTACTGAGCGTATGGCTTTTGAATGAGCGTACAACTCTGAACTGAATGTATGGCTCTTAACTGAGCGTATAGCCTTGAGCGTATGACTTCTGTTTGAGCGTATGGCTTCAACTGACATCTGTCTTTAAGCGTATGGATGAAAATGACAGTGTGTCATAATTTTCCACATCCTACAATCGCCGGAGTGGGGGTAGTCTTAGTCTCTCCCGATAAGCTGGTCATCCAGCATGCTTACTCCCTTTCGAAGCCATGCTCCAATAATGTTGTCGAGTACAACGCTCTCATCATGGGACTCCAGCTGGCGCAACAGCTGGGGGTGGATCATCTGGAAGCCTACGGCGACTCAAAAATCGTCATTAACCAGATCAGAAGGCAATACGAAGTTTGCCATGAAGATCTGGTTCCTTACCATGGAGTTGCATTGAACATTATTTCAACCTTCACCCAGTTCTTCATAGAACATGTACCTCGGTTACAAAACCTAGAGATTGACGCTCTGGCTGGCCTCGCAGCCTCTTTAGCAGCACCCCTCGGGACTCAACACTACGTCACGGTAGTTGGTCGAGACTTGGTCTATCATAAAAACAATCTATGCTCACAAATGGCCCATGCCATGTCAACAAGTGCTGGTGTTAATGTCCGAGACTGGAGGTTCCCGTTCATCGACTTTGCTGTATACAAAATTCTTCCAGAAGACCCGAAGGAAGCTGTCTCAGTCAGAAGGCATTTCCTTCGATTCTATTACGATACAGCTACTAAAATAATGTACCGACGTTCCTAGGATGGACTTCTCCTTCGATGCCTGTCCAACGAAGAAGCAGCCGAAGCCCTTCGAAAAGCTCATGATGGAACTTGCGAGGCTCATCAACCTGGGCCTAAGTTGCAGGATCAACTGCGACGCATGGGTTACTACTAGCCAACCATGGCAGCCGACGCTGTCGACTATGCTAAAAAGTGCCATGCTTGCCAGCTTCATGCCGACTTTATCCATACACCGTCGGAACCACTACATCCTACGGTCGCCTCCTGGCCCTTTGAAGCTTAGGGCATGGACGTTGTAGGACCTATCACCCCACCTTTATCGAGGGGACACCGCTTCATCCTAGCTATCACTGACTACTTCTCCAAATGGACAGAAACAGTTCCACTGGCGGAAGTGAAGAGCTCTAGGGTGATCAACTTCATCAAGCATCATGTCATCTACTGTTTCAGGATACCTCGGAGGATCATCCATGATAACGGTCCTCAGTTCATCAGCCATATTTTCAGCAGATTCTGTAACAAGAATCGCATTCAGAACGTGGCATCAACCGCCTACAATCCGGCAGCAAACGGGTTGGCCGAGGTGTTTAACAAGACTATCGTCAGGCTACTCGAGAAGGTCGTATCATCCAACAAACGCGACTGGGACAAAAAGCTCGGCGAATGCCTTTGGGCCTACCGTACAACGGTACGGACCCCGACGGGTAACACCCCGTTCGTCTTAGTCTACGTGAGCAAAGTGGTACTGCCTCTCGAGATCCAGATACCCTCACTACGTGTAGCAATCACAAATCAACTCACAGAAGAAGACAATCAACGTTGCCGTCTGCAAGAATTGGAGGTACTTGACGAAAAATGTCTCCTAGCTCAACTGTGCATCGAACTCTATCAAGCCCGTATATCACAGGCTTTCAACAAGAAGGTCATGCAGAGGACTTTCCAAGTAGACGACCCATTTTTGGCAGTCAGGAGGCCAATGGTGTTGACTCACAAGACACCAGAAAAGTTTGAGCCCAAATGGGAGGGATCTTTCATCATAGAGACGGTATACTCAAACAGTCCTTACCGCCTCGCCCGATCAAACGGGAACTTATTCATGATGCCCATCAACGGCAAGTTCCTAAAGAAGTACTACTCTTGACATCTTTCAGATATGTACTTCCACTTCTACCTCATGAGGGAGTCAGTGGACCTGATCATCAGAGCTCACATACACCTCCCTTTCACAAAAAAATCCTATGCTTTCGGAACCCAGTTGTTCCATTGCATTCTATCTCCAGTAGAAGGACAACCACATCCAAATTACCTCTGAGTTGCTCCTCTACGCCCTACAAAGCGGGATCTTACGCTCCGTATGACTACGCTACCCATCATGTTTACCACGTCCACATTACCTCTGAGTAAACATCCCGTACAGACAACCCCCGCGTTGATGTACATTGATTGCAGAACTTCCATGTCCACATTACCTCTGAGTAGTTCCGCGTATCTTCCTAGAGTCATTCCTACCACGTCCATAACACCTATGAGTAGGAAGATTTTATCATTTGAACCCTATATTTGCCACGTCCACATTACCTCTGAGCAAACATGTCGGTTCTCTCAAACTTATTATCTGTACCTAACGACCAAGGTGCTCAAAAGATAATAGGTCCACACAAATCCCAAGTTCATGAAAACAAAAGATGAACACACCACAAAATTCTTTATTTTTCATTCAAAAAGTAAAGGATTACATCTCCAGCATATAACAAAAAAAAGAAGAGAGAAGACTACAAATCCCTAGGCATTATTGGGATTGGCGGATAGCTCTTCGATCCGACGCCTCAAGTCTGCAGCCCGGGTCTCTGCAGTCGCCAGGACCCGGCGTTCAGCTTCCTGCCGCATCATCTCCACAGCCTCGGAAGTGGTATCGTTCTCATGCTTGGCGTCCAACTCTCCTGCCATTGGTGAGTCAGAGAAAGAATATGGCGAGTAATAACTGCCTCTTCCTTCTTGGACGAGATATGCTCAGCCTGGGCCCGCTCAAGATCTAACATAAGTTAGGCCCTCTGGTCTTCAAGGAGGCGAATCATGGCGGTAACCTCCGCTATACTAGCCTCTAATGAGGCCCACATCTCCACCTGCTCCTGTGTGGATTGAGACAGTCTCTCTACTGCAGCCTCAGCAGCGGCCACCTCGCCGTTCTAGATGGCCACCGTGGCCTGATAGGACGACTCAACCTCAGCTATCAACTTCTTCTATTCGGCTTCTATCAGAGAAAAAAAGTCATTCCGCTGGATACTCTGCAATTCAGAAAGATGCTGGTCGAGCCCAACCACCGACTCCTCCAGAATTACAGCCATGTGATCGTGGCCACGGTGTAAACGTATCAAACCAATGGAAAAGAGCGACATGGCTTTCGCCATCGCAAAACTCCTATTTGCATTCAGCACCGTTGATACGCCCTTCTGCAGCATCTTGAACACTGATTCAACAACAAACTGAACGTACTTATCTGCATCAGCCAGCACTTTAGGCATCATGGCAGGAGTTACAAGAGGTACTGTGATAGACGGCGGGCCTGAAGAAGACCCACCGACTTCAATCTGTGAGGATAAAACCTCGGCATCAACGGACTCTCCCTCAACAGGAGCTTGAACTTCGCCACTGGCCCGAGGAGCCAAGAGAACGGAAGGGGCCGAGAGGGGCGTCGATATCATGCCCCAAGTAAAAGGAGCAAAAGGGGGTTCCTGCAAACCCTTACCCTTCTCAAGCTCGGAGGGACCACCGACGTCAGGGGCTATCTCCTCCGCATCCAACACACTATCAGCAAGCCGCACGGGATGTTCCCCCTCTAGCAAAGCAGCGAGATCAGCACTTGTTTCCTGACTCGGCTCCACTGGAGTCAGGCTCGGCGAACGAGTCTCACCTTCCTCATCGAATCCCTCCGCGGGGATAGAATCTGTCGCTACCTCCCGGTCGGCAGCCACCTCAGCCTCCGCTGCTGAGTCTGGGGTAGGGCTCGGCAATGCTTCAGCCGACCTCCCCTCATCATGACAAGGAGGGAAATCAGCCCTCTCCTCTGTTTCAACCATGTCTGTTGCTCCTGCAACAGGCTCACTCATCTCTGGAGGAACTTCATCTGAAGAGGACGAACTCCACTCCACTTCCTCATCTGGAAGCCCCGTATCGACTGGATCCTCAATGTCAGAGGCCCCTACGGTGGCTTGTACCCTCCCGGGAACTGCTGCATCCTCAGCTTCCCTTCCAACATAATCTAGAGATACTAAAATCTCCGCAGGAACGACATCGTCTGGATTCTCCTTCACGGGAGACATCACAATCGGCAGAATGCGCTCTTCTGATGAGCCCGCCACCTCCTTTGGTCTGCTAGCACCCAATTTTCGAGTTCGGGGTCTCCTTTTCAGCGGCCTCTACAAAAAGAAAGTATATGTCACAAAAATGGTGGAACTAACCAGACTATGTGGGACATCCTTACCTCCACAGGAGCTAAGTCTGTTGATACTGTCGGTGACAATGCCTTCTTCTGTCTCTTCGGCGCAGAAGAGCCGGCCTCTGTATCAGCACATCTCTTCGGCTGATCGGCCGAGGGCTCTGCCTGACCCCCCATGGATACGGCAGGGGTACCTCGATAACCCGCCTCTAGCGGGCGATACGACCGAGCCTTCGCCAACATGTTCCCAGTCGCCTCTAACTGGGTGCCAACAATGAAACTGGTCTCCCTATCATATCCAGGGGGCACGACGTTCATGGCACAGTAAAATTTGGCTGCCGAAAAAAGAATCGACGGCCGCAAATTCTGAACATGCAACGTAAAGCGAGCTCGGGTGCATCCGGCATTGTAGTAATGCCAAGATCGGGCACCGTCCAGCAAATTTCCAGTATACTCTAGGTTAATACTGGAGTTTTCCAACATCAACTGAGCATAGCCGAATTGTCGTGCAAAACGGCTCGGCAAATATGGTTCCAGGTAACACTCGTTCATATTCCGATACACCAGATGGGACGGCCGGATGCTTTGCAACCAACGGAATCCCTATGGAGGCAGCATTGTGGCATCTTCACCCGAATATGTTAAGTCTTCGTTGGCCTCAAAGCCTAAGAAGACGGGACCAACTTTGGTGATCTTCCACCCCTGAAGGTGGGATAAAACTTTCCTGCAAACAGGAACACCAGTATGCAACCAGTTCCTCTGGTGGAAACGGCGGAGGAATGCGTCTCCGGCCCTGTGGTCTTCTTCCGGGCCCGGGCTCATCACGTTGGGATAGTATAAAATTAACCACCCCATCAAATAATGAAACGACAGTTCGGCACGGGAAAAGTTATCATTCCTACCTCGTTCATGAATGACATTTCCCGTAAATTTTCGTAAACCTCGCAGCAGGTTACACACCATTGCGGAAAGTAGAGCCAGACGACAGCCAAAAACCAACTTCACAGTTGGCAGGATTAGGTTCCGGGTCACCCTCTCCACAGAGCCTGACCTACCTGAAAAGACATAATCCCAGAGCCAAATCATCAGATAAGCAGCCAACACTGCTTTGGACGACATCCGATGAGTGAGGTACCAGAAACAGCTATAGGAGCGTTCGTCCAACTGTATGTCCTCGTTTTCCTGGGGACTCTTCTCACTTAGCCTGCTCATTTCAGAGAGCACCACGGTACTGGAAAGTGCTGGCGGAGTTGTAAACTGAGAGGGATTCTTCTTGTCTTGCTTAAAGATATAATCTCTCCAAGCCGTCACATGAGGCTGTGACCCGTCCTTATCCCTCTTCTACATATAATAATGATGACTCGCCACTTCCTTGAAGACGACCATCATCTCCTCTGCTTTGTCCCCCAGGACTTGGAACTCCTCGTTGGTCGAGAAGTATTCCTCATAAGGTTCTGATCCCCAAGGGAGCCTTGACACCTCGTACATTTCATGAAGTACGAATCCCAGCTTCCCCACCGGAGTGAAGAAAGTCCCGGTCTGGGTATTAAACATCTCCAGGAGCATGAGAAACATATGCCTGTTGATGTCAACGCCCGCCTGGGTAGCATGAATAGCGACAGTCAGCCCAATCTCTCGGAGTTCGGTTCAAAACTGCGTCAGAACCCAGAGTGTCAGCTTGTCCCACTTGAAAACATAGTGACACCAACCCTCTATCCAAAATTCACCTTTCGGGTACGATCGCTTCAACGACAGCATACGATTTACAAAAGTCGAAGCGCCAAAGCAAATGTGTTGGTAGGGACGTCACTGTAAATGCTTCCAGGACGCAGAGTCTGCCAGGTAAAAGAAGGCCCAGCTCGCGTGGCGGCCAAAGTATCCCTCTGATTGGAGGCAGCGTCGATCTTGATGGTGCCTGCCACCGCTCCCCCCTGAGACGGGGTTAGCTCCCAAGACATCCTCCTCTTGGAAGCAAGGCGACAGAAAGACGTCAAAGGCCATTGACGCTCAAGTTGCTTAACAGTCATGTGCACCCCTCTTGCTGTAAAGAACCAATCTTCCTTGATCTTTAACACCTTTGCTTCAGTAGAAGTAAGGCGGTCCCCAAACAGGAACTCAGGCTTCAAGAAAGTCACATTATCAAAAATGGCAGATTTCAAAATGCCACGCTCCATCATCCGTTGGAGGAACCCATGTTGTTGTTTTCGGATTTGGGTCATTCTCTAGGGTGGCTGATCCAGCATAGTGGCATCTTGGGCAGGGTTTATCACCTCCTCGTTATAGTCTACTCCCATCTGATAGAGGTCAGCGTCCAGAAGTACTTCATTCAAGAGCGGAACGGTCATCGACACTGGTGGTCAGCAAAAGAAGGCAAAGATTCAGATATGTTAGAAACAGCAAAAAAATCTGAGCCACATTCTCATCAGAAGTGCATACCCTGAGCCAAGGCTCAGGCGCATCTGAAAAGAAGCTTCGGTGCATCATCAGGGTCTAAACCCAGGCGCGTCAGCAGTGAAGCTTCGACGAATCATCAGGGTCTAAACCCATGCGCATCAACAGTGAAGCTTCGGTGCATCATCAGGGTCTAAATCCATGCACGTCAGCAGTAGAAGCTTCGGTGCATCATCAGGGCCTAAATCCATACGCGTCAGCAGTAAGCTTCGGCGCATCACCAGTGCCTAAACCCATACGCGTCGGCAAAAAAGCTTCAGCACATCATTAGGACTCAAGGTCTATGCGCATCGGCGTATGTGAGTTCTAAAAACGGCCTACTCGAGTATAGAAAGGTACGGTAAAGAATGATGAAACCCACCAATCATTGCCGGCCGAACATCGACGGGCGTTCAGGGGACATCATCCACAGCAGCCTCCACGGGCTCTTTTCCTTTGCCTCGTCCTCGGCCAGCACTACCGCGAGGAGTCTTGGGAGCCATCTCGAAAGAAGAAGTTAGGTTTTTTCAAAAGAAGAACTCTAGAGAAGAAGAAAGCAAAGAGGAGAAGAACTCTCTCTCTCCATCAAACGCCAATTTATAGGCTTGGGCATACGCGGAAGCCGATGAGGAGTGACATCAGCCACCGCTTGGGGTTCTGCTAAATGATAACTGCAAATAATCCAAAAAGATTATCATTATCTTTTTTGATTACTTCGAAGCGTTATCATTTGCATTAACTGAGAGGAGCATGCGCTCCATCACTGATGCACGGAGTAATCATGCGTCCGAACAGTCATGCGCCCCGTTAAAGACACCACCATGCTTCTTGTTCAAAGTATTCCAAAACTTGACAAAAAGTTTAGAAAACTTTGAAGGGGGTCTTGTAGAAGCATGGAATTTTAGGGCGCATCTATGTGCCAGAATTCCTATGCGCTCAAACACTATTCAGAACATGCGCCAGGGAACTCAAACGAAGTACTTGGCACATCAAGACAGTAAAAGTATAGACAGCAAAAGAAGATTTTTTATTTCATATAAAAGTCTATTACATGTCTAAAGGGCTTTACATAGGAGAATTTCTACAAAAAGAAAGATCCTAAGACTATAGCCAGGCGCAGCAAACTGTCATGCTCCCCTACAAGCCGCATCATCAGGCAGGCGCATCACTTCAGCGTCTCAGTCAGGCGTGTCTCTTCAGCGTCTCAGTCAGGCGCAGCCTTCAGCGTTTCAGTCAGGCGCATCTCTTCAGCGTCTCAGTTATGCGCATCATGAAGTCTCAGCATATACGTCTTACTTCAACCTGATCAAATGCTTCGACTAATGAAGTATTTATTGAGCAGAACAAGGGTGGACGATCAACCCCACCCTAGCTGGAGGAAGAGCTCTCCAAAGCCCAAGGAAGAGGAGAGCACCACAATCGATCCACGGCTAAAGGAGCAGCTTTCAACACAACCAGAATGGGCAACACCCACTCTGGCAGAAGAAAGAGCCTCCAAAGCCGGGAGCACAACAATTCCGATCTGCGGCTCTTCCAGCATAACGGGGCAGGGCTCAAGCATCTCGATCTTTGGATGCAACATGCACCTTCGACCTGCCTCAAAAGCCCTCGACCCCGACTTTTGGATGTAACAGTCACCTTCACGAGTGCATGAATGAAGACAATGCGTCGCATCTTCACCCTCGGGAGCATCTCGTCAACAGAATGTGCTCGAGCAAACAAGTTCATTTGAAAAGACGTGAGAGAACGAGAGGCAAAACTCTCTCCTTGCCACTATTTATAGGTCGGACAAATCAAACTCATGCTCCAAGTGGCGGGCTCTCCGAATCCCGTACAATAAATTTACATTTATGGTGATGAACCTGACGCTTCAAATTCAGCCAAATCAAAATAGCTATTTAAAGCACTTAAAGAACACAAAAGTCGGACCAATAAAGGCACGTCATGCAAAAGTATGCGTCGGCCAGACACCGCGCATCGTACAGACGCGCCCGTCGGTTCCAAAGAGCCCCGTATGGATACGCCTAACAAAGCACAGATCCATGCATCCTAAACAAACATGGACCCATGCGCCCATTTTGGCTCGTCACCCATCAAGCAATTAATGCTCAAGTGACAGAGTTGGCAGCACATCCTCCGAGGACTGGATAGTTAGCAGCTTTTTCAGAAGACGAAGCGTCGCTGACATCAGCATCATCATTACTTTCCTCCGACGGTTACGACCCACGAGGTCGACCAACCACTCGCATGCGCCTCAGCGGTCACGCGCCTCAAAAGTCGTACGCCCAGACTGGTTCGTGACTCCTGAAAGTTGTGAGCCAAAGTCTTCTCATGCACCCAATCCCAGGTGCATCCTATCAGATCACTTTCCACCAAATCTGATATCTTTGAGCAACGGGCATGCGCCACGTGTCTTTTGACTCAATTCAGCCTATGAAGGGGTGCTAATCACCCAAGATCTCAGCAACAGAAAGATCCTTTCCTCTGCTACGTGCCTGCCCACAAAAGCAGTATGAAGAATTCAAACCACAAAGGATGGTGCACAATCCATGCGCCTCCCGCAGCTTCAACCACGTGGCGTCCCCATGTACAAGCGTATCCTACATTTGCGCGCATGAGCAGCCAACCTGCTGCTTATAAATAGAGGAATCATTTTTTTCTTCCACACACACACACTTACAGACAGATACCTATATATGCAGTGAGAGAGGCAGATACAGACACTCAACGTCTTCTTCCTCTCCGCAAGCTCCAGCACCTAGAGCAACTCAGACCTTCAGAGAACCGAGAACCGTCGTCAGGTCATCAACGGAGTCAACGCTTTACCACTCGCTCCATCGACACAGGGACCCAGATAAACAAAAGTGTTCTCCTAGGACTACATCTAAGTCCTACATTGTAACACTGTTTTGTTTGTAATTGAAATTGCAATAAAAAGATTTTAATGGCAAACAGTGACAACGGGAGAGAAATAGGATCTAACATCTTCATGAATGCAGGTTATGAAGAATTTTTGTTTTCTCTGGTATTACATATTTTTGAATTGATCCATACTTAGATGTTTTATCGATAAGGTTTGTCAATTATCAAAATAGGGGAGATTGTTGGCTCATTGGTCATGGTCAAACCTGATTTTAATAATTGATCAAACTCTATCTCGATATAAATGCAAGGCAATTTAGATGTTTACCTACGACGTTTTGGACACTGCTCAACGATGGATATCTACGATGTTCAAGACTGAAGCTGTTTGCCACTCCAAATGCATTTCCGTCAAAGCAATATAATTTTTCATTTTATTGAGTCTAGGAATACATTGTACACCAAGTCGTACTGGCAAATAGGCTGTCTGGAATCGTTTTTCAAAATCACCCTATCCTTTTAAAAAATGACCTATATTTTTGAAAAACATCCTATTTTACTAAAAGCTTCTGAAGGATTTCAAAAAGCCAAAATATTTTTTCTCAAAATCAACTGGCAGAACCCTAGCAGAACTCGGCCAGAGTTCGGCCAAGTTGAACATTATGTGAACGTTTGATTTTGAACTTGGTCACCCTTCAGTTACGGTTTGTTAAAAAGAGCTCTGTCAGAGTTCTGTCCGAATTCTGTCAGAATTTTGTCTTTGAAAAAACTATAAATAGAGAAGGATTTCGATCAATTCAAATCACCAATTCATTTTCAATCTTTTCTCTTCTAAAGCTTACATTTTCTCCAAAGTGTTCTCAAAAGTTTACATTTTCAAATCTTAAGCCAGTTACAATCCTCTAGCCGATTTGTCAGTGCGGTATGGTCTAGAAGTTTCAGAACGGTTGTAATCAGAGGCTTGATTGAAGAAACAACTCTTCACAATTGAAGTTGGTCGAGTTCTTCGTATCAAAGCTCGCGTCTGTAGAAGTTGTAAGGACTTCGTATGAAAACTTACAATATTTTCCAATAGTGGATTCAACTGAAAGCTAGAGTTCTTCCGACTGGACTAGTCCTCACAAGAGGGAAACCAGTATAAATCTCGGTGTTTGCGTTTGCCTTTTGATCACTCTTTATTTCTTTCATTTACTTTGTGATTATTTTTATATCTGTGATCTAACTGCTAACGAGATTTTTAATTAGCAATATTTCGCTGCCTACTCTATTCACCCCCCTCTAGATTATTCTGCTTTACGATTTCGTTCCTACACTAAAGGTCTTGAGATAACTGTCTCGCTTCTGAAGTCAAAACTTGAAATAAAGGATCTATAGAAAGTCGATTCTACTTAGACCTACAACTTGAGCATTGTATCGATTGTATTTTGGTTCACCAATTGAGTTACACCCATAAAATGTTATGTTGGTTGAATATAGAAAAAAAGCAAAACCCTTGGGTACACCCATGATCGCCCGATTCTAGATGATAAATAAGACGCATTTCGTCCTAAGGAAGATGATGAAGAGGTATCAGAACCTGAAGTTCCATATCTTAATATTAAAGAGTTATTGTACTTAGCTTAATGCACCAAACTAGACATCTTATCTGATGTGAATCTTTTGGCTAAACTTAATGCTCTGCTAACACGTCGACACTGTAATGACACGAAAAATATCTTACGTTACCTTAAGGGTACTACATGCATGGGACTATTCTATCCATAGGCATCTCAGAATGGTACAAACTCCCTCGATCCTATGTGACTTGCATAAGACGAGATATCAAAGTGGTTATGTCTTTACCATTTAGGGTACAACGATATCATGGAATTCTACAAAGCAGATCCTTGTCACTACTTCTTCAAATAACGTCGAGCTCATCGTCCTTCATGATGCTACCTGAGAGTGCATATGGTTACGAGCCATCATTGACCATATTCGGACTGCGAACAAACTTATATTATTAATGTTCTGACAACAATATATGTCGCATGTATTGATTAGATGAAGAAGTGATACATCAAGGTAGACCATACCAAGCACATCGTGTCAAAGTTTTTTTTCTTACACCCGTAAAAAAATAAAAAGTTTGAAGTCAAGCAGATCTGATCCTAGACATTGGACGACATGCTTACCAAGTCTCTATCTAAGTCCACTTTCCAGAAGATTGTTCGATGCATCAGACCGCGGAGGCTCTCCACATTACAACGTTCTTAGTTTGGAATAATGTCAAAATCAGGAAGAGTGTCCAGAAGCTTACTTACTTGACCTTAATGTACACTTTCTCCTAACTTATAAACATTTTTCTATTGGATTTTTGGTACCCTAAGAAGGTTTTGAAAATGTACACACAACGGGTTGGTCATACCTCTAAATATGTACACGTCTTAAAGACGTATCAACATAGACTCACTTTTTCTCTTAAATTTTGTTTTTTCTATCTAGATTTTTCGAATCATGGTTTTTCTGAAGTCTACCAACATATGCATATCTCCATTAACTTACAGTAATATGCTACCTGAAGACTGATGTTGACCATCCCTGAAGACTGATGCTGATCACTCCTGGAGATTGATACCGATTATTGTTGAATACAAATAAATACTATTTATTGAGTTGTGCACACTCATTGAGAGTGTTGTAGTTAGTTATATCTAACTACCAGATATGATTGTGCTAACCAATAACTATCGCTTAGAGATTTAATTCTTCTTTCTTGTAACCATAATAAATTTGTATATAAAGCTAGCACCCATTCTAGGATTACTTGCCATTGTAAAGAGACATAGACTTCTTCTCTACTCGATTCCTTCTTTTCTTCCATTAGAGTTCCCGAAGAAGTCCATAGTCGTATAGACTACATCATGCTAATATTTTTATTATGATTTTCTCATTTTTGTACATATACCAATGCTTTCTTAAATTGTATAACCAGTTAACTTGGATCCAATCCAGACCTAGCTCGGTTCATCCCGAAACGACTCTACCGTTATATCGTAGATTCGGACTGGATTTGAGTATCTCGATAAAAGACTATCTCACATCAGAGACTTAATTTGACCGAGCTACCTAGACCATACCAGACCGAACCTGATCAAATTCGTCCTAGTCGGTCCAAGCCCAACCTACTCAGCACATCTCTAGGGTGACAATAGAAAAACCTATCTAACACAATATAGTTGTTTTATTACAATGGAGATAAGAGGACAAAGAAGCGAGAAGATTAAAAGACATGGATAAATTGGATGGGTAGAGAGATGACACATGTATGTGTAATCTTTATAAGTGTCATAGTGTGGTCTATTGTCACTGTATTTATATGTCAATAAAAATATTGTTAAAGGTATAATTAAATATCTATAAAAATATTATTAAACATTTCAATGAAAAACAATTTAAAAATCTGAATTATGGACAAGTGTCGGAGATATAACTAATCTATATAACAAAATAAAATTATATTAGTAATAAAAGCTTAGAGGATAAAAAAAAACCATTCGGGATTAAAAGGTATAAGTATTTTCAACAAAAATATAAGTGTCACATGATAAAATGGAGTCATCTTTTTTAACGTGTGCATATGTCATCTTATGTCATCTGAATAAGTAGATATTATGATAAGTCAATAATTTCAAAAATATTATTATTAATAAAATAAATAATAAAAAAAATTATTTAAAATTTTTTTTTTTAAAAGATTCGAGACACGGGACCATTTATGAAGGATTGCCAGAGTTCAGTGTGAAACGCATCCCCTTTAATTATCCAAAGTCAAGTATACTATGACATTGTCACAGTTATACATAGAATAATTGATGGATCATTGACAAGAGCACGTATCTTCAGCAGTTTCTTACTGTAGGAAAAATACTACGGAATAATCTACCAATCACATCTTTGCAACCCTAAGGTTCTTTGACCATGACCTACTCCTCTCTGCTGACATCTGGTAAATATAATTAAGTCTTAATCCTGTGACATTAATAATAAGTATTGATTAGAGGAATAATTAATTATCTCAGAACTTTTCTAGGTATATATTAAAAAAAAGATTAAATTATAATTTAATACCCTCAACTATTCAACTTGATACCTTGAACTTTGATAGGCATCAACTTGATACCCTAAAAAAATAAAATTATCTCCGACCCCCCCCCCCCCCTTCTTTTTTTCCCCATAGGCGGCACTATCTCCAACCCAGCAGCGCATTAAATTTAAGGATATCAAGTTGATACCTATAAAAGTTCAGAATATTAACTTAAAATTTTTGAATAGATGAGGGTATCAAATTGTAATTTAGCCAAAAAAGAATACAAAATCGGCATGGCCTGTCTAATCGACAGAGGAAGCCGCGGGCGGAACCTTTCCTATATTGGCTCCAGCCACCTCCTATTTGCATCGGATTCCACTTCCGCCGGTAGGAGGCCGCAACGTCAGTAAGGTCTCCTTTTTCTCGATTCGTCAAGCAGCGCTGTTACAAAATACTCCAAAATGAATATATGTTTACGTGTGTGACTCACACAAACGTTGCTTGCGTAAGGAATCCAACGACAAAAAAGAAAAAAAATGAAGTTACAAAATATGGTCTTTGGAACAAAGTCCACTAGGTGCGTCCTGAAAAATGATGTGTCCAAAATGATGTGTCCAAATATTTTGCTAACATATACAGCATCGATTCTAGAAGGTGAAGGGAAGTCACTGATAGATAGCGTATGTTATTGTCCTGGTGACGAATCTACTACCATGGACCACAGACCTATCAGATACTACTTCACTCAGTTTGGGCCTTTGCTTTCTGGCGGGCGAACGAGACTAGTATACAAGAGGATGTGTACGAAACGACAATAAGACCTTCTTTTCTTTTCTTTTCTTTTTATAATGGGGGATTTTTTTTTTTTTTTTAGTTTTTCTAGACAAATGTTAAGAATATTGTGACAATTACTTAGGAACAATATACATATTTTTTAGTCTTAGAACTGTCAAAATTTTATCATATCCTTAACTATCAAAAAATTTAACCGTTAATATAAAATCAGGACCGTCAAAATTTTGACAGTCTAAAATAATAAGGATTGCAAAAAGAAATTTGACAACATGATGGTCAAAAATATGTTACCCCTAATAACTTTTGTAGTAACCGTAACATTTGTATTTTTTACACTACCAGAATAAGTCATTTTAGCGACGCCTAAAGACGTCGCTAAAACGACAAATTACGTCGCTAAAAATATTTACCGACGCAATTACCGATATTTTGGACTTGTCGCGGAAACGTAAGTCGCTGATCTTTAAAACGTCGCCGAACGTCGCAAATACCGACGTTCACCGATGTATGATTATGTCGGTATATCCTGGGATATTACCGACGTCTACCGTCGTTTCGTCGGTGGATTAGCGACGTGTTGAAAGTCGCTACACATCGGTAAAATCCTGAAAACTTACCGACGTTTAACGTCGTTTAGTCGGTGAATTAACGTCGTTAAAAATGTCGCAAAACGTCGGTAAAATACTGAAAATTTGCTGACGTTTACCGTCGTTACGTCGGTGGATTGGCGACGACTATTATGTCACTAAATGTCGGTAATTCCTAGGATTATTACCGACGTCCACCGACTTTTACCGACGGTCTCCGACGTATAAGGACGTCGGTAAACGTCGGTACCCTGAAAATTTTTGCAGATTTACCGACGTTTACCGACGCAAACGTACGTCGGTGGACGTCGGTAAACGTCGGTAAATCTGCAAAAAAAATAAATAAAATAAAATACAGAATATCCTTTTCTCCCTGCAGTTTAAAAAGATAACCATAAAGACACAGTATAACAGATATCCTGTTCTCCCTGGGTTCGCCGACCCCTTCGGTGGAACACTCAACACCGGTAAACGTAAACCACAGAAGCACATTAACATCCAATTGAAACGAATAATAACATAAACAACAGTATAACACAATGTAGCAGGCAACAAATAGAATGGGATCCAACAAATAGAATAGGATCCAACAAATAGAATAGGCATAACCAACAAGTATCCAAATAACCAAGTCTACACCAAATAACAAAGTCTACAACCAAATAACCAAAGTCTACACACAACCAACAAATAGAATAGTATCCAACAAATAGGATCCAAACATCCAAGTCTACACAACCAACAAATATCCAAGTCACAAACAAAGGATCAAAAAACACAAATAAACAGTCCTAACTAGGACTACTAGGGATCTGGTGCAGGAGGGGGACCGCCGCGACGAAGGGATATGAACAACTCATACTCCTCAAGTGAAATCGACACCGATGGAGCAGGCAGTGACGTCGGTGGAGTCGGTGTCGATGAAGAAGGCGGTGGAGGCGGCAGAGTCGACGACGATGAAGGCGCACCCGAAAGACCAGCACGTTCCAATATTGTAAGTCGCTGGTTGTATGAATCCATGGTAGATAACAGTCTATCACTGCTCTGGACCATCGAATCCGTCACCAATCTCAGCCTATCGGTCATGGTCACCTGTGATGTCTGCAGCTCCGTCACCGAGCACTCTAACCCTCCAACGCTGCGCTCTGTCCTCTCAGTCGTCTCCATGAGCTCTATAATGCCGCGGTCGAGCGCATCCAATCGTGCTAGCAGCACAGGATCATCCATAGGGTGCTGAGACTGCTCCTCAATCCGTCGTAGCAGGTCGTCACGGAGAGACTCCATCATCTGGTGGACTCGGACAGACTCCTGGGACGGCTGCGGACCATGCACACTAGCAGGAGATGTCCTAGAGGACTAGGTCGCAACTAGGGCGTCATAGGATCCCGTACCGTAGTACGTACCCCTAAGAAGTCTACCAGCGACGGTCATCCACAGCTTGTCCGCCGACGAAGCTTGAATGGGCTGCGAGGAAGTACCGACCTCTCCTGCATTAGGTGCACTAGCAGCCGCCCGTTCCCACAGCCTCTGATACTCGGCCTAGAAAGTATGGATAGTACTCTAGAATTTCTAATTTCTAATTAATGTACTTATTATTACTAACTACATGAATATTTATTTGCATCATATTTACTAAGTTATATTAAAATTGACACAAAGTATTAAATTAAGATAACGTATTGTAATACTTACATAGGTCTGCTCGGCCCTCTCGTCAATAAGGCCTTCGCCCTTCCGATGGGTGACCAGGAAGACGGTCACCATGTCGACGTTACCGACCTTCCTTATCTATAATTAAATATATTATCTTAGTAATAATTTATCGGATTTGTATTAAAATAATATTTCTAAAAGAGAAAGACATACCAGACGACGGAAATATTTCGTCATCGGAATCGACCCACCGCACCACTTCGAGGCATGTTGCCTAGCCGCCTTGGCCTTCTCCGACTTCTCCTTGTACCTTGGCTCGTCGAATCGAGCCTTCATCGCATTCCACTGATCAGGGGTGATCCAACCTTGGATCGGCTTTCCGGCACGATCACGATCCTTCTGATCATTAATAGCGTCGCGGATCAGCTTGGCAGCAACGGCAGGAAACATCCCCTCGATAAGCTCGGCCCGGTGCGGTGGATGGAAAAACATATCCTAGAAGAGCGCAAACCAAATATTTATCAGTTATATATAATATGAATTAATTATATGATTCATATTAAAAGTAAATCTATTTTAACCTTGAAGCGCGTAAACCAGTAGTTCTTCCTTTCGTTTGGAGCATCAGAGTAGTTAATCCAAGGACCACCATAATTATGCCTCAGCATGTGGCCTAGGCGTCTCTGTACCTCTGGGGGACGATATCTATACAGACATATTATATTCATGAAAAAAGTTAATTTATGATAAAAACAGAAAAAAAATTATAAACCAAAATACCTACTTTGTACCGTCGGCCCAGATCTCCGTCCTCCTCTCCTCCGGAGGTGCGCATGCATCATCTGCATGATGCTGGTCGGCCATCGACGCAGCCGCCTCGGCCGTCGGTGCAGCCTCCGCCATCTGCTCATCCGTCTCCATCGTCGTATCAGCAGCAGGAACGTTAGATGGGCGAGCACTCTCATTAGGCCTGGAACTACTCATCCCAGGAGATATGCTACGTGACGTCGTCCCAGCAGGCCCAGCTACTGTTCGATATATCGGAGTAATCGGCGATGAGGATCCAGAGCCGGTATGAGTAGGAGGTACCGAAGGAAAACATCGTCCTCTAGCAGTACCTGTAGAAAGTACCAGTGGATCATGACCTCGTCGTCCCCCTTTTCAGAATGATCCGCGACGACCTGCCATACCTGATAACAGCATATGATAATACAACAAATAATAGAGACTAGAAATATGAAAGTACAACAAAGACAAGATAATAACCAAGACAACATATGACGATACATTCTACAATAAATATCTAAGTCCAGATAATATATTCTAGAAGAAACATCTAAGTTCAGATAAGTATATCTCTCTCAATCATCTTTAGAATAATCATCTTGTTCGTCTTCCTCGACCTCATCTTTCTCTTCCTCCTCATCTTCACTTTCATCTTCGCCTTCGTCGGCTTCGTCTTCCTCTTCGGATAATTCTACATCTTCTACATTATGTTTCGTGTAGTGCATAACTTCCGTGGAGTCCACATCAACAATATTGGTTACAAGAGGTAGCTCGTCCTCCTGATAAGCGTTTTCATCAACATCAAAAGTATCTCTAGCTTTAGTCTTGCATACTGCCCACCAGTCAGACTTCGTTGCTCCCCGTCTCGGATAAGCTGTGAAGTACATGAGCTGAGCCTGAGTTGTTAGGACAAACGGTTCGTAGCCTTGATACCCATGCTTGTAGTTTATATCCACAAGACCATGTTTGTCAATTTTCCAACCTTGATTTTCAATCGGATCGAACCATTCACACTTGAACAACACGATCTTTGTAGGTTCTCTGCCATTATTATATGACAACTCCACAATCTCTCGCAAGATGCCAAAGAAATAATTTCCTGGATCGACGTCTTTGTAGTTCGAAGACTTGATACACAAATAACTATTTTTCGTGGAATCAAGATCCAGGAAGCTGTCTCTGATCGGAGCAATTGTCGACTTGAACCGAAAGCCATTGACACAGTAACTTGGCCATATTTTAACAAAAGTAATTGGTCCCTTGGCAAGAGTTCTAATTAATTCAATCTCGGATGAAATTAGACAATCGACCTGAATATCAAAGAAGAGATAATAAGTTATTTATTACGCAGTTGCATTAGAATAGGCCAGTAATTACCGAGCTACTTACATATTCGCTCAACCAAGAAGGAAAATAACGTCTCATTTCTTGTTCTAATGCTTCGTCTGTTAGGTAGGGTCTAACCAGCCTCAACTCATCATTATATGTGCTGAAAAACAATGAAGCAACCGCCGATTAGTACAATAATATTAGCTTATACTATTACATTGAGATGACGTAAACTCATCATTCCTTACTTACCCCTCTAGCTTCTCCACTTCATCCTCATCGCAATTGAGTAATACATACAACCGAGCAGCCCTTAGCTCTTCGTTATTCAAATATCTCTTCTTTATTTTTCCCGAAGGCTTTCCGGACGCATTGAATACTTTCAGTATTCCATCATTAAATTCTTGATATCCGTCGTCGTTTCTCGGAGCTCTCGTTCTATTTGTAGCAACATGAGGTTTGAAATAGGAGGAACAGAAATTTGTAATCTCTTCGATAATATAGGCTTCACAAATAGAACCCTCGACCCGAGCCTTATTTTTCACCTTTCGTTTTAGGTGATTCAAATGTCGCTCGAATGGGTACATCCATCGATATTCGACGGGTCCACCAATACGTGCCTCGTAGGAAAGATGAATCGGCAAATGCTCCATAAGGTCAAAGAATCCAGGAGGGAACACCCTCTCTAGCTTGTACCGTGTTACCGTAATGTCATTTTCCTGCTTTTCTAGACGATCAACGAGCAATTTCTTAGAACAAAGGTCCCTGAAGAATATGCTAAGCTCCATCAATAGATCCCAAACTGCCTGCGGTAAGAATTCCCGAAATGCAATCGAAATTAACCGCTCCATGAATACGTGACAATCATGGCTCTTCATACCTGTCAGTTTATTTTTCTTGAGGTCGACGCATGTTCTCAAGTTCGAAACATACCCATCTGGAAATTTTAGACCTTGAATCCACCTACAAAGCCTCACTTTATCCTCCTTCTCCAGTGAGAAAATTGCCTTAGGCTGCTTCAACTTCCCATTTCCGTCCTCTATCAAATGCAATGCAGGACGTCTACATATTTCTTCCAAGTCCAATCTAGCCTTTGGATTGTCTTTCGTCTTCTCCTTTACGTCTATTACAGTATTAATTATGTTTTCAAACACATTCTTCTCGATATGCATGACATCAAGGTTATGTCTAATCAGATTGGTGCTCCAATATGGAAGATCCCAGAATATACTCCTCTTCGTCCAGTTATGAGTGCGACCAAATCTGTCACACTTGTAGCCCGTAGCAGGCTGCTCAATAGTTTCTTTCACCATAAACAACCGCTGCAACCGCGGCGTCAACGACAAGTAGTGCATCGAAGAGGTAGGCTTCCTGGCACCGACAGACTTTCTCTACCACATGCCTTGTAGCGATCGACACCACAAAATCTGCAGGCGTCTTCATCCTTATCGTCTTTGTAGTACAACATGCACCCGTTGCGACAGGCATCGATTTTTTCGTATCCCATCCAGAGCGATCTAACCATCCTCTTAGACCGGTAGAAGTCTTTAGGCAACTTCGCACCCTCAGGCAATATTTCTATAAGCAACTCCATAAGACGGTTGTAGCAATCTTGCGACATGTTAAAATCGGACTTGATGCTCAACAATCTTGTAACCACCTCCAACGGTGAATGATCCTCACAACCAGGATATAATGGAGTCCTTGCATTCTCCAGCAACTCCATGAACTGTGCAGCATCGGGGTTCGGTGCCTCCTCAGGTGCATAATGATCGTCCGGATCGAAACTAGGCCCGGCCGCGTCACAAACCATGTTCACCAACCCATCATCGTCAGAAGCGTTGTTGTGGACATCCACATAAGGCTCGTACTCCGATGCTAAAGACATAAGTTCTCCATGCTCACTCCACTGATAGTAATTCGGCGTGAAACCCTTCGAGTATAAATGATACGTGACATCCACTTCTGGATGATATTTCAAGTTGCGACATATCACACACGGACACTTAATTTTGGTACCGTCCATGTACTGAAGGAACGCCTTGGCAAACTGCAGGAACTGGTGTACACCCTCTATGAATTCATCCCGCACATCGCACATGTCATCAGGATGACGGTTGTACATCCAAGTACGATTCTGCAGATAGTAATTCAGCTCCATAATTCTGTAAGATAGATACATCAAGGTAGTGAATGATGTGCAAGTGTCAAAGCTTTGAAATAGTAGCTCAACCGAGGGATAGAGTTAATTGGAGGAAGTTACTGGGGAAAGTGAAGACCGACATGAACTGATGACGCACAAAAATGAGGGTCTCAAAGCTGGAACAAGTCAAGTTGTGCTTTGGAAAAAGAACTCTTGCAAGCTCTTTGTTCACAGAGCAGGCTATAAATAGAGAATACAGAACAAATATCGAGTTCGTAACTCAATTATAGAGCATACAAGAGTCGTAAACTCGAGAGATGTTCTGCATTCGTTATATCTTGCTTTGTGCACAAAGAACTTAGCAAGAATAGAACATATCCAAAACACAATTTTACTTGTTACAACTTTGATCCCCAAATTCTCGTTTGTCAGTTCATGCGGTCTACACTTTCCGCAGTATATGTACACATGACATTTTACGTTAAATGGTCAGAGATTATCGGTCATCTTCTTTTCGTATTGCTAATTTTTGTTTCGTGTGTTTGTGCGTGCGGTGGTCAGAGATTATCGCGACGACATATCACCCGTGTCTACATAAGGACATCGCTACAATATTTCATATAGGGTTGGCTGCTCGATCGATTTCATTTTTTCATCCAAAATTTTTGTTCTCCCGCCTCCTTCCCCCTCGACGAGCTCCTCCCCCTCGGCGACCCCCTCCCCCCTCAGTGACCCCCTTCTTCATCGGTGCAGCGATCGCGGCGGCATATCACTCAAAGGCTGAGTTGTATAAGTCAAGTTTTAGGATATTAGTCTATATATTATGTATAGTCCAACCGAGTCAACTCTAAGCTAAACTAGTCCAACTTGGTCAAACTAGCCTTTTCTAAGTTGTATAAGTCAAGTTTTAGGATATTACTCTATATATTATGTATCTAGCTATATTGTATCTAAGCTAAACCGAGTCAACTTTATACTAACATAGCTTTATAAGTCAAGTATAGAGTATTACTAAAAGAACTTTTGGACTTATAGTCCTAGGCATATTGAATCAGATGTTGGCAAATCAGTTGGTTCAGAATGTTAGGTTGCAGCTATTGAAGTGGATAGAGGTAGGTTCGAGCAAGTGATCCTTTACAATTAAGACTCTGACACTATGGTCAAGTATCATAACTGAATCCTTCTCCATGTCAAATTAATGATGTTAACCTTAGCTGAGAGTAAGCATTTAATGTTTTCAATTGAGTACTCACCTAGACAGGTTGCACTAATGTTAACAGTAGGAATGATGTTTGTAATGGTTTATGAAGTGGTGAATCAACATTAGGTAGTTGAATTTATTTCAGACAACCATATTAGTATGTGGAGGGCCAAACAGTTGGTGTTAGATGTAGACTAACTAAACTGTGAAAGAAGATGGATATTTGTATGAGTTAGCTTTTGTAGAAAGACTGTGACTCTGCATGAGTCATGTTAGAGGAGTTACTCTGCATAATCATGTACTAAGTATAAGATATGGTTTAGGGCTGAATGGGCTAAGCTAAGCTAGGAGTCCAATAACACCAATAGTAATGTCTGTAACTAGGGTATTTATGAATATTATGTATCAATATGAGAATAAAGTTTGGGTAGTAATTTAGCATATTATTTATCTTATATCTAGAATACCCTAATTTAGCCAAAATTTGAGCACATAGGTGTCATAGTGTGTGCGCGTCAGTGTTGTGTCATGTGTCAAAGTGTGTGTGTGTGTGTGTCAAAGTGTTGTGTCATGTGTCAAAGTGTCGTATCCGTGTGTATACGAGCCGGTTAGGGTTAGGGTTTACCTGATCAACCGTGGTAGGAGGGGAGGGGCGACGGCGAGGGGGAGCGGCGGTGGAGGTGGCTGGAGCTGGCTCTGGCGAACGGAAGGGACGCTCGAACGAGGGATCGGGCACGACGATGACGAGGGAGAGGAGGGGGTCGACGGTCTCCGGAGGAGGGGGTCGGGGAGCGGCGGTCACCGAAGAAAGGGGTCGGGGAGCTGATGGGGCACTACTAAAATCTGTCAAATTAGCGACACCTCAGGACGTCGCTAAATAGGGAAAATACGTTGCTAATATCGATTAGCGACGTATTTAGCGACGTTTGCACGTAGTCACGATTAACCTAGTCGCTAAACAATAAAACGTCACAATACGTCGCTATTGCGACGACACTCAGCGACGCGGACACGTCGCTAATTCAACGACTACCAGCGACGTAAAACGTCATCATTTACCGACGCAACCTAGCTACGTTGAGCGACTTGACATGCATCGATGCTGACCTGGCTTGAGAGCCAAATGGCAACGTTCTACGACTTTGCTACGTCGCTACAGTACCGACATATAGCGATGTTTAGCGACGTCTTACGTAGCGACGTTTAGTGACGATCAGCGACGGTATTCATCACAGTTAGCGATGTTGTGATACTTACTTAGCGACGTTACCATCGTCACTGGACGTCGTTGAGAGTCGCTGAACGTCGCTAATCTTGAAAATAAAAATAAAAAAATACAGCATTTGCAGCATTTGCAGCATCCCCTACACCATTTGTTACAACAACGACGGTGTGTATCACGAACACAGTATCAAACAACACAGATACACACAATCACGAATACGTTTGAAACACAATCTCATCAATCAACACAGATATATGAAAATTTGTAACAACAATGTCAAACATAATGGTCCACAACTTAATTGCCAAGTATGGGAACGAATGGCTCAGAACACAACCCAAAATTTATTCTAGCATACATTAGTGTGAATCATCTATGTTCTGTACATATGGTGTAGTATATGTTCTTATCGTATCTAGTATCTGAAGAATATAACAGAATCAAGATGAACTCACATAATGTAATACTAAGACATCATCTACTACTATATAAGATATAGTGATATGTTGTCGTATCATCATTGCTGAGGGATGAGGGTCGGAGGACAAATACCGCTCGAGTGAGCCAAAGGCATGCAGCCGCTTCCCTCCCTCTCTCACGCTATCAACGTCACAACTTTTCCATCTCAAGTTTTGATCAAGCATCTTCCTTCTCCTCTCCTCCACCATGGCTCTGGACCCATCTGCTCCTCCCTACTTCCCTTTTTCTTATTTGACTCTCTCAGTCACATATGATATCCACCTCAAGTGTAGAGTCGGGGGAGAAAAAGTGGGCAGGAAGAGGAGGGGGAAGCAGCACAGCCGGCGGCATGACCGGGAGGAAGTACAGATGTTTTCTTTAGAACCTCTCACTCGAGCTCGACAAAGGATACTTTGACAAAGGAGACCACCATGCTGTCAGGAACCTCTCACTCGAGCTCTACACGAAGGATGTCCACTTGAGCTCCGGGGCAAAGTTTTGGCTCGGAGCAAGAATCTGTTGACGGAGCACATCCACCATGCTGTCAGAAAAAAATAGTAACGGTGAGAGACCCATCTGAGTAGGACGTACACACTCAATCCTACTACTGATATCATACTTGTAAATGTGATCTCTCAGAGTATACGTCCTACTCAGATGGATCTCTCAGAGTATCCTCTCTGGTTGGTTGTCGTATCATCATTGCCGAGGGATGAGGGTCGTAGTACCAATCCAATCCAGAGATTGACACAGTACTAATTCATATATGTAGTCCACTATAAATAGTCTAATACAAAAACAACCCAATACAAATAGTCCAATACAAATAAGTACTAATAGCTAATGAGAACCACGCAGCTCACGCAAATGCTCAGTGATACGATCACGCAACCACCTCGAAAAAGCGGGATCTTTGGCGTGAGGAGAGATGTAGTCCCTTGCAAGTGCTGCATGAATAGAATTCCCGGTCTCACTAGCTACCGGTGCTGGATGAATAGAACTCCCGGTCTCACTAGCAACCGGTGCCACTTTCTCCTTAACTGTAGGAGGAGCCACCTCAGCATTCATTGTTTCCCTCAAATGACGTGCCGTTCCTCGGGTCATGGGTGCCATCTGGTAAGATCGATATTCACAAATAATATAATTGTAACATAAGCAAGCTAACTAAAGGAACCATCATGTAGTTTGAGTACATTTTCGAAAGCAAATAAAGTACAAAAAATTTAATTTTTTGCCAAGTGTGAGAACGGATGGCTCAGAACACAATCCAAGATTCATTCTCGTATACATTAGTATGAATCATCTATGTTCTGTACATATGGTGTAGTATATGTTCTTATCGTATCTAGTATCTGAAGAATGTAACAGAATCAAGATGAACTCACATAATGTAATACTAAGACATCATCTACTACTATATAAGATATAGTGATATGTTGTCGTATCATCATTGCCGAGGGATGAGGGTCGGAGGACAGTCAACTTTATCTACGGCTACATAGTTTCTGCCTCGCCAGTCGAATGGCTGCATGGACTATGTCCTGATCACGATGTCGTACCGTAGATTAATGCAAAGTCCTTATAGCAAATGTCGTACATAGATTTCTATCTCGCCAGTCGAATGGCTGTAGGGACAGTGTCTAACTTGGTGTATCTCACCATTTTTCCAAACCTATACACACCCTTGCCCAAACCATTTGTTTCAGTAGGTAAAACATTCCAGGTTACTCAAGTAACCTGTCGTACAACATTTAGTGTCAACAGCATTCCTTGTTAATTATAACATGCATACTATCATATCCCAACTCTGCCAAAACCTGACCAACATACCCTACACTAATCATTCCATATTTCAGTAATGTCAGTGAGCTAAATCATACTCAACTGTCGAGAATACTTAGGAGAAAACTCATTCACAGGATTAGTATCCATCCTTCGTGACATAGCTAAAATTTTATAGGGCTCGATAATAATTATTAGTCAATTTATCCATCATTTCAAAACCCTGAAAATGCCCAAAAAACTCCCAGTATCAGTAAATAGGGCTCGAACCCTAAATTAGAATTTGAATCCAAGCAAAACATCAAATTGATAGTTGATATGCCCAAAAAACTTCCAGTATCAGTATATAGGTGTCACACTGCGAGTCTCGTGTCCACACAGTGGGACACGACGTGTCCAAACCAACAAAATAGGTGTCACACGAACTAGAAGCGAGTCCACGCTCTCGTGTCCCCCGCAGCGAGTCCACTGTGAGTTTCGTGTCCCCCGCAGCGAGTCTACGCTCTCGTGGACACGAACTAGAAGCGAGAGAGAGAGCTAGAAGACGAGGAGAAACTGGGAAGCGATGACAGGGGATCACCTGAGAAGGAGCTACCTGAGGAAGGAGGAGGAGGCCGGAGGAGGGAGATCGCCGGAAGAGCGCCGCGGAGGAGGAGGCCGGAGGAGGAAAATCGCCGGAGGAGCGTCACGGAGGAGGAGCGCATGAAAAATTGGGGGAAAAAATTGTGAATGATCGAAAAGGAAACCATCGCCGTCTATATGAAACATTTAGCGACGTCCTTCTCGGTCGTCGCTAAACGTCGCTGATATTTAAAAAACGGCAATGCTACATAAAATGCGTCGCTACACGTCGCTATATCGGCGACGTGTACCGACGAACTTGCGACGCAGATTCCCATTTAACAAATTGTAGCCTCTAGACGTCGCTTTTAGTCGCTGTTGGCGACAAACAGCGACGTCTTAGATAAACGCCGCTAAACCCCCAAATATTAGCGACGTCTTATGTCACGACCCGTACCCTTTTTTTTTAAACGGATACGAGACGTGTCCAAGCCAGCCTACGCCGTAGTATCGGCGGTAGAACGCTGTCACGGCCATAAAGATCAAATCACAAATAATACTCATTCACAAAATTAATTTAATTTACAAAAAGCACAAGTTTTACATTTATAGAAAATATAAACTTGTACAAATAAATGAATGACTACAACTCAACTGTCTAGCTAGTCTCTAGGCTCTCGTCTGCAAGTATTCTCGTCACTCCCCAAGCTAAGTGAATCCACGGCTAACCTGAAAATGTTGGTTTCCAGTCAGGAATGGAACGAGCACAATTCACTGAATGCAATTTCAATAAAGAAAACGACTATAAAACAAAGGTTAGACATCAATCATGAGTTTTGAAAATAAACAGTAAAGCCGTAAGAAAAGACAGAAAAATCAATAGTAAATAAATAGACACATACACTTTCTCCACTGTTAGAAGTACCTTTGATATGTGATCGGTCTCGGGACAATTATGCGACACGGTCTACACGGTCTAAAGTTACAAGGTCTACAGTTACACGGTCTACAATTATACGGTCTACAGTTACACGGTCTACAGAAAATATTACAGTAAAGAAACACTGTCTACAAATAATAATCACGATCTACACAGTTCAAATGCAGTAATAATCATGGTCGACACTGTCTACTTTGCAATAAATAAATCACTGTCTACACTATCTATAAGAAATAAATAAATTACTGTCTACACTGTCTACAAGAAATAAATACAACACGGTCTACACGGTCTAAGGTCAGATCACACATCGTTGGTACTTCTCATTCCCGACTCAACAATTTATAATAGAAAATAATCACATAACCAATGACTAATCAATAAAATATAGTAAAGATCAATATCGAAATGCAGACAATAAACTGTACTCGCCTGTGGTCCTCTGTTGGTGAAACCGAAAATCTGAACTACTCAATGTGCTATAATAGTCAAAACTCGTACAACAGTCCCCGGATGCTGAAATAGACAATATCAATGATCTCAGAATAGTCAAATTAGCTAGTATTGCCTGTCCTTAAGTCCAATTCTGGACACAGGAGCAAAACGGTAATTTTGGGCCAAAACGATGTCCGTCGTTGGACCCACTTTGCACCGAAAAGCGTGCCAGAGTCAACGGTCTCTAAAGTCGTCAAACTATATGTCTGCGAATCCAGTTTTCCGATACGAACCCAACCGTATGTCCAGAGTTGGATTTCGGCGGGCCGTGCACAAAATCGCCCGTTGAGTCAGACCGTGGGGCCCGCAAAACGGCGTCCGATTCAACTGTCTCAGAATTGGACCAAACTTGGCATACAGGACCAGAAAAATGATACGATCCTGTTGGCATAAGTTTCGTCTCGATTTGACGAGCGTGCACAAAGTAATGGAGAAATTTACAAAGTACATGATACGGTAAATTTTGAGGGATACGCATCAAATTCGTCGCGCACACGCGACCAATTTGAATTCCGTCAAAGCCCACACGACCACGAAGCCGTTACACAGCTTTCGATGCTTTCGGTTCGCGACCACGTCGTCCGGATTGGCGGGACGAACGTCGTGTGGATGAATTTTTATTGATTTTTAAACAGGCTTTTCGCCAAATTGGGAATCCGATTTCTCGACGCACAGTCGACGAAATCCGATTCCACAAAAAGGGAATCAAAGCCCTATAGGTTGTCTAGGACTATATTCAAATAGAATTTCTAAATGGTACTAGGTCGATCGGAATCGATCTTCCAATGTGGGCTCATGGACTGTTTCGTGTTCTGTTTTAGAACAGGATTTCTCTCGACTTCGTGTCGAATTCGTGGACAGGTCGTGCAACTTGAACAAAACCTAATTACTAGGGTTCCTAGACGGTTATATGGGCTGTCCATATGATTTTACGGAATTGAAAATCGTCGCGTATACGCGAAGAAATAAAATAGTGAAGTCGGTACCTCGGTGTATACCACTGCTGCTGTTTGTCTCCTGTGCGCGCGCGCGCAAAACTTCCTGGCCGGCCGGCGACGCTCGCGGCGGCGTATGGCGGTGGCGCGCGTGGGAAGAGGTCACCTGGGGTCGGCGTTCGCGTTTAGGAGTTAGGGTTTGTATGGGATCTTCACGATCTCTCTGTAATATACGCGTTCCCAGTGAGGGAACTCGCCGCGCGGGTTTGGGGAGTATAGGCTCGGTTTGTTCTGGCTTTGCCTGGGTTGGCTTCCCATGTGGCCTGCGGCCTTTGGCCCGAGTGGGCTGACTTGAGTCTGGGCTCGGTTAGCTTGTTTTGGCTGGGATTGGAAAATGAATGGGGAGGCTTGGCTCTGTTTAGCTATCCTTTACTACTACAAGCAAGTATATATATGTATATTTATAACACATAATATATATGTATATGTATATACACATGCACATTTATATATCTAGTATATTTTTTATATACATACACACGTATTTATATATACGTAACCTATACACGTATTTATATATATATTTATATTTACAACCTATATACACCTATATATTATATATATATATATATATATATATATATATATATATATATATATATATATATATATATATATATATATATATATATATATATATATATATATTTATATATATATATATATATATATATATATATATATATATATATATATATATATATATATATATATAACCTATACACGTATTTATATATATATATATATATATATATATATATATATATATATATATATATATATACTCAAATAATTTACGCTAGCATCTATTCCTGTGTATAGTCTATTTATAAATACAACTATATATATATAAATAATATTTATTCGACATTTATAATATAACCACTGCTAATAAAATACTATTATATACGAATATCCTCAATAATAATGATAATAACAATAATAATTATAATAATAACAATAATAATAATATTCTATAAATCAATAATGGTGTATATAAACCATTATGTTCAGTCTAGAAACCCCGAAATATACGAGGACCTATTTTATACAGAAGTCACTAAATACCACTAATAATAATATTTATAATATTTAAATATGAATACTTAGAAAATATTTATTAAATAAATAAAACGGAAATACCAACACTCATACCAATTTCCATCAACACAATTGTCATTGAACGTCCCGCATGACTACATGGGCTTGGCTTGTCTTGGGTCCTATCTGGACTAATTCGGTATATCCGGGTTCCCTAAAGCTCAATAATATAAATAATAAATAAATAAGTCTTCGGTAAGGGTTAAGTCACAACTTGGCCTGGTTTTCCTAGTTAGGACGTCACTCTGGCTCGACCTTCCCTACCAGGACTAATACACTAGTCAAAGCACACCTTTGCACTACCCGTGCCATGATTTTAGTCACCATGCACTCCAAAACTCCATCATGGCTAAAATCATCCACCGTAATAATTAACTAAATAATTATTTATGGAAACTCAAAAAATCACCATTTAATTCAATAAATAAAATATAATTCAAAATTCCGGGAAGAGGGGTTACAAATCTACCCACCTTAAAAATAATTTCGTCCTCGAAATTCTAATTCGTAATTATTCTTAAAATTCAAAAGGAGATCTACTATTACCTTAATCTCCTTAAATTTAATTCCTCAAAAATAGTTTATATCCTTCTCATTGGCCATTTTGGCAACTACAAAAAAAATCTCGAGGACTTCTACCCACCTTTGGTCACACTACTCTCTCAAGTGTAAGTCCCTAAAACTTTATAATCATCGAACTAATTGCTAAAGTTTCTACAAATAGATATATACTACTTTTGGCCTCTATAATCCTCTCCTATCTACCAAACAACCCAAAACTAACAAGCAACAAGTTTACACAGGTAGCTAAAATATTGGTAAATTTGAATAAGCATGACCATACGTCGCTCTGCAATAGGAAGGACAGAAAGATAAGGAAGAATAATCGAGAGCAATTATGAGCTTTCAAGAGCGGTAGAGAGTATCCAATGATTACAGATAGAAAGAAAGTTTATGAGCCGTTGACCTATTTGCTAGATTGGGCTATTCTAGTCCAGTCACTTTGCTAAGTCAAGAACCCTTCGTTTCTTAGAGGGCTTGCAATACGCGCAATGCAGAAGTTCTGTTCTTGAAATTCTGAACAAGTTCCGTAATAAAACAGAATTTGAGAAATCAAGGTTGTGATCTTTCCTGTGATTATTTAAACACACGAGCAAGGGATGTGAATGCAATGCAAGATCGCCTCGCGACGTCCAAATAGAGAAAATAATGGTTACGAAGGACATCACATTCTAAGAGAGTTAGTAGGTATAGGGACCTATTTTAATGGGTTCGATTTTATAGTCCAAATATGGGGGTTTGTCTGGATGGGTTTCACTGGGTCTTAATAGATTCCCTGGTTGGATATCAATCATTGGTCAAATGAATCTCAGATTTTAATCTATATTGACTGGACAAGACCCCAATGATAAAATTATTTATACTATGTTAGGGTAACCTGGAATAAGTCCCACCCAAGTGGTTGAGCTAGTTGGGAAGTCGGATTGGTTAGCTAGGTCCTCACAACCCAAAATACGTCTTCAGTGACTTTTGTGTTTAAGTAGCACAAGAAGACCCAATTGAGTAGCACACTAGTATCATGTGCGTAGTGGGCCTCAAGTAGATCACAACTATATATTGGGTCGAAAGGTTCGAATCGAGGTTGAGGCTCTAGTTGGAGTCGGGAAGTATACTGGTATAATGGTAAGGATTATAGTTAGTCCTTTTAGTCTAAAGTCGTACCCCAAAAATAGAGTACAAGGGGACGAGTTTGAGTGGGACATGATATATTTAGATGAAGGTGGGTCTAGATCTTGCATATGAAATTTGTTGGAAAGTAACAACTGGTCTCGTGCTCCGAATATTAATGACACGGCCGGGGACACAAAAGGATCTAAATGAAAAGTGGGAGTCCAAGGGCACTAATAATCATCATAGTTGAGATTATTCTAATCACTCGGTAGTTCTGGTATATCCTAAAATTTTTAGAAGGTTTACAGTCTACCCACCTTAGAAGTTAGGACATGGTCTTAGGAATAATGAGGTTAGAAGAATTTCAAAGTCCGGCTACCGTACCTCGACTCCTGTTAGATAAGAATAAGGCACGACGTAACGGGATACGGTAGGTATAAGTCAAATCAAGGATCGTTCCTCAATAAATGGAGAACGAGTGTGTACAATGACACATGGTCAACAAAATAGGATGATCTACTCGTCTATAGTATTCTAGAGTCATCGACGGGGTAACCGACTCTAAGGCACAAGATTTCTAACAACTGAGTCGTAAATTTCTATTTGTGTAAACCTGCCAGACTATCGTCGCAAGAGTTGTAGTGATCGTGTATTACTATTGACAACTGGCAGATCATAATATAATAGGGTATTTAAGCTATGATATTGGCTAAGCTAGTGACTGCGGTGTTCCAACACTAGTTAGGTCTTAATAATAAAATTTACATAACTAGAGTAATATTTGTTGGAAATCAATCGCTGGATGAGTGTCACGGTAAACGATTACCCTATTGTCCACTCATCTCAGGTCTAATTGTGGTCTTCGGTCGAGGAAGGGTTGGTTCAAGGCTTAAGGGTTGCTAGTTAAGGCAAGCTTCCAGCAAATAATTAGGGGCTCACTGTAGGTCCTAAAAAATCAAGTTGCACACATCAACAAAGTCAGAAAATCAAGAAATACAACTTTCAGATGAACTGCGCAGACATCAGATTGCGCACAAATCAGATTGCGCAAGATAGACTGCGCACACTTTCAAGTGCGCAGGCTGACGTGGCAAATCATCATCATTACCTGACACAAATCAAATCTTCTGACAACTGACAGCGCGGAGATCGAGGCGGCCGTTCGTTTAATCGTGCAGCACGGCGCTCGAGGACAGCTGGCGGCGTAATCCATGTTGGCGCAATCCATTTCCTGTACAAATTAAGTTGGCACAATCCAAAGCCTGCGCAATTCAATGTGCACATTCTATCAGTACAAATGACAAAATACATGTGGCATTCATGCCATCAATTGCTCATTTCGTGGCAAATGCGTGAGCATGATCATGCGCATTTCAATCAAATGATGCCATGTGTCCAAGACAGTTAGCCCATGATCTAGCAACTGCCTGCGCAGTCCATTGCTGCGCAAACCAATTGCTGTGCAATCCATCATGCGCAGTCCAGAATAACTAAAAGTTAGTTATTTCTCAGAACTCTATAAATAGAGTTTCAAGTCTCCATTCAAGGGGATAGAGAATCAATAATCAGAAATCAGAGAGATCAGACTTCAAAGTAAAGAGAGTCCAGGAGTTCTTGCCCAAGTACTGCTGCATTCTTCCGAGGCTTTTGCCTTCCACTTCCAAGGCTTTTTGCCTTCAATTCCAGAGTTGTCTTCAACTTCAGAGGCTTCGTCTTCAGAGTTCACATCGTCCAAGGGATAAAGCAATCGTCATCTAGATTGGATTCCTAAAGTTGTACCATTCCCAGAATTTAAATTGTAATCTTTTATAAAGTTTGTATCAATAAAGTTCTTCAACTTTTGTTTTTGCAAACAAAATAGCGACTCTGCTGGGGACGACTTTCTCCTCCGATGAGGAAGTGACAACTCAATGTGACGTAGCGTCTATCGGAAAGACGCAGAAGACACTGGTTGTGAAGATCAACCAGACAGCCTACGAATCTATGATCAACTCCAAGACCACTCCTCGCACTGCAACCACTGCTGCCACAAGCAAAGTGCACCCAGTTTGGGTCCCAAAGACTGCTGCGCATTCTGTTAATGCTGACAGCAAGTCTTCTGCGCAATCTGCCAGCAAGTCTGCTGCACAGTTCAAAGCTTCTGTCACCAAGCCCAGTGTACAATCTGTCTCTGCTACAGCTGCGCAGTCTGCTATGTCCAGTACACAAAAGACTTCATATGCTGCCATGGCTAAGTATAAAACTCATATGCCTCTGGCGTAATTGGCTGCCAAACTTCCTGCGCAAACCAATATTCCAGCAACCAGAGTGCAACCTAAGCATTCTGTGGCAACAACTCCTGATGCGCAAACTACAGTCTTTGTGGCCAGAAATAGTGTACCATCAACTCATGCGCAAAGCATTCCTGTGCAATCCAAGAGTAACAGCCTTTTGGCTAAACTCTTTTCTTCTCATAATAAGGGAAAAGGCTCTGTTCCTCTTCCTAAACACACTGCTGCTCCTGTGCAATCTACTGGGGGTAGTCCTTTGGCTATTCCTCTTCCTCTTCAAAACAAAGGGAAAGGCCCATTGGTCTTTTCTCAAACTTTCTTGTCCCATGACTTGGAAGACAACAGAGGAAAACGCTCTTTAGCTAACCCTTCGTCACAAAATAAAGGAAAAGGCCCTTTGGTCCTTTCTCAATCTTCTTCAGTTTTTACCGAAGAAGATCAATCTGAACGTGCCTCGGCATCAATCAGTACTAGAAATCTTTCAAACAAGGATTCTTCTGTCCTTTATGATAAGAGAACTTGTACTGACCAAAGAGGTATTCTGCCTACCCCGGTAGCAGAATTCCAGGACCTCCCTAATCTCAAGATTTCTCGTTCTAGACAGGGAAAACTATTAGTGTCTCAGACAGACACCCCTGGGGGTGAATTTGCTGATCTTAGAACTTATCTCAACAGACCCACTTCGATAAAACGCAAATAGCCAACGCCGAAGATGAAACATCATCAGAAACAACTCTCCAGGGTCAAAATCCCGACACTTATGCCAATGAAGTGAGCACTTCCCTATATACTCAAGGGACTAAATATTTGAAGAATCGGAATCATGTTCCGAATGTTATCAAAGAACAGATCCCTCAGAGTTTTTCTCGTCCTGCTGTTGTTCCCGATCTTCGAGAACATCTCAGACAAAAATGGGACGATGTCTCAACACCTCTATCTCAACCATCTGATCATCATTGCAACCATAAAGTTATCATCCAATGTTGTTGTCAAACAACAAAACGATCTGTCTTCGATCGTCTAACTTTAGCTAAATCTGAACCTATGTCAGAGGAAGATGAAGTCTTGTATGCTTCTGTTAACATGACTTCCCGAGACACTGGGGGTAGAAGGTGCTCTAAGCATGGCAAGCCTCGCAAGCCAAGCCAGCGGTATTTAGAATTACTCCAAGAATCTTCTGAAGGAGTGTTTTGACATACCCGTTCTCGAAGCTGAGATACAATCGGTCAAAGGAATCTTCCTCAAAACCCTTCAGGTTATTTTCCTACTTCTCAGTCAGGAGACGATTCTTTCTCCGACTATGATGCATACAGTAAAATTTTTGAACAAACAGTATCTTCCACTGTACCAAGAAAAGTGACAGCTTATGTTGTTACTGATGATCTAGATGCTTCGACTTCTTCCAATCAGGAACAACGAATTGCTGTACTTGAAGATAAGTTAAAACCAATGGCTGAAATGGTTGCTAGTATGTATTCCATCATTGTGGCACAACATGCTACACCACCGACTGCACCTACTGTGAGTCCAGAAATCATAGCATCTTCAGTACCGGCCAATACTGGGCTGGGGGTAGTGTCTCCTCAAATGCCTCATGTACAAGTACAAATTCAAACTACACCTAGTCAGTCCGGAGCTGGGGGTAGTGCTTACAATGCTGTTCCTTCTCCTACCATTCCAACTCAACCTGCTCCTTCTTCGTCATCAGAAGATGCCAATGAAGCTGTCAAACTCTTGCGAACTCAATTCGAAGCTTTCAAAGAAAAAGACAACTTGCAAAGATTGGGGATCAAGCAGCCCTATCCAGTTGAATGGAAGGAAGTTCCGTTCCTACCGAAGTACAAAATCCTAACAATCTCTTTGTTCGATGGCAGTACTTCTCCTAGTCAATTCATCAATCATTTTGAGGTAATGACCGTTCAACTTCAGCCAAATGACGCTCTTCTTACCAGAGTGTTCGTCGGTTGTTTAGTCGGCGTAGCATACGACTGGTACAGAAGTTTGCCCGATGGTTGTATCACTTCCTTCTCAGGTCTCAAGCAAATCTTCCTGGAACGGTTTTATGAAGGATTTAATGACATGACTATGTCGGCTCTCAACAAAATCAAACAGAAACACAATGAAACTGCTGAGAGCTTTATCGAACGGTTCCACCGTAAATCTTTGAAAATGCCTCCCAGAACTCCAGCTGCTGTCACTATTGATACTTGCAAGGCAAATCTTTTGCCTATTATCAGTATGTGGACGGGATCTATCCAATTCCAAGATTGGCCTTCATTCATCGTCAATGCCAAAGCTGCTGAAGTGAGTGCCGAGAAGTTCAAACAATTGGGGGTACAGATGTCTAACCCTGATCGAGATGAACATCAGACATCAGGTGGTGGTAATCGTCAGAATAATCGCAAAGCAAAAGAGACTTTGAACATTAATTTAAACAAGAATAAAGAATCTTTGGCTGTCAATGTGGCTCCACCTACATCCAATCCTACTCCTTCGACACCTCCACCGAGGGAACCTCGTCCGAAATTGGAATATTCCTTTGACGAGAATGACACTGCAAGCATCTTTGAATGTTTACTCAAAAGCAATAAAATTCAGCTCCCAGACCCAAAGAAACCTGATAAAGTCGGTAAGACAGATCATCCTAAATATTGTGTCTACCACAGGTTCATTGGACATCCTACTCGAGCATGCTACGTGCTCAAGGGCAAAATTCAAGAGCTTGTCAATGCTGGTGTCGTCACTCTGCAGCAAGATGAGAAGACTGTTACTGCGAACATGGTTTCAGTCCAGTTTGGTGACTTTCCTCCGCAGATGGTACAGCACGGTGTCATTCCAATTCCCAAAGCTACTCTTGAGATTGAGAATCTCCCACTTCCACCAAATGAAGGTCTTGTTCCCTTGTCTCTTGACAACGGCAAAATTATGTGGATCCATCCCGATCTTGCTCCAGAGTTTGAGGTGCCCTCTTCTTCCAAGAAGAAAGATCGTTCTAAAAGCAAAATAAAGACTTGCAACATGGTGTCTTTTGACCCCATAGTTGATAAAGATATTCTGTTAGGCACCAGATCAGGAAAAGCCTATTTGAAAGATCATTCTGAAGTTCAAGAGAATCCTACTTCTTCTGAACCTACTCCAGCACAACCTACTTCTACTGAAGAAATCCCTTCTACATCTTCACCAGTTGTAGTGCCTATTCCTCCCAAGCCGGTGGTTGCTGACAAAGGTAAACAACAGGTCCGTTTTAACAAACCTCTGAAGAAATCATCTCCTACAGGACTTGAAAAGCTATATAATTTTGATATATTGGCTCAATTAGCCAATACACCGGCTAGGCTATCAATTTTTGAGCTCTTGTGCCTTTCCAAAGAGACTCGAGAAACTTTAAGTGAAGCTCTAATGTAGGCTGAAACTTGCCTAACTCTTCTCAAAAAGCCAGAATCAGAACCAGTCTCTTGCAGTCACTGTCATAGTGTACTGGAGTTGATTCCAAACATCACTTTCACTCAAGATGATATGCTACTGGAGGATAATAGGCATGATCGTCCTCTCTACTGTACAGGGTATGTCGATTCAATGAAAGTCGATCGTATCCTGATAGATCCAGGGTCTGCACTCAGTATTATGCCAAAGACAATGCTAGACGCGTTGAAGATACCAGTGCATAGTCTTTTAAGCACAATCACCACTATCTTGGAATTCAACCAAGGAAGAAGTGAACCTTTGGGCAAGATCCGCCTAAAACTCCAAATAGGCAATCTTCGCACAAAGGTGACCTTTTATATCATAGACAATCATGGTTGTTCTTACAATGCTCTCCTGGGAAGACCCTTTCTCCATGAACATAATATCGTTCCATCAACTCTTCATTAATGCTTCAAATATGTTGATGACAAAGGACAAGTTCACAAGGAAGTTGCAGACCTTTATCCTTTCAAAGGCGTTGAAGCATATTGCAACGATGCTCGTATGTACAAAGAAGAATTTATGAAAGTGGTATTGGCCATGGATACTGAAGAAGACCAAGAAGTAGTGCCCAAAGACACTCTTATTATACCTGTCAAAGGACGTGTTTCTCATCCTCAGTCTTCTAAACTATTGGCTATTCACTTGCCAGTCCAGAGACAATCTACTAGTGACGATCAAGATAAAAGGGAGCTCACCTCTTCTGAGCCACTTGTTATTGACTTACGTCGTAACAAGGACAAAAAGCAGCTCACTTCTTCTGAGCCTCTTGTTATTGATTTAACTCACAACAACAAAAAAAGGGAGCTCCCCTCCTCTGAGCCACTTGTTATTGACCTTCGTCGTAACAGGCCTCTTCCACGTTCTTCTTCTTCCCCTCTTATAATCAATCTGACCAAGCCTACTAAGGCTAAAGGTCCTGCTGTAAATACAGATGTACACATCAATGAAAAAGCATCTACTTTCCAGTATACTGATGTTATTTATCATACTAAATACTATTTGGATATGTTAGATAGTTTTCAGTCATTTACAATAGAAGTTGTACAATCTCTTCAAACAGAAGTTTCATGTGAACATCCAAAAGACTCATATCGTATTGTTCCTGCTCGAAAGAAAGGTGAACGTCCAATACTTTTTAGTAAAAGACCGGAACAAAAATTCAGCTACACGGATGATAGCAAAGTTAACGACACGGGACATCTTCAATTCCGTCGTTATAGTCAACAATCAAAAGACATCGTCCGAAAGATGGGTTACGACTTCAAAAGCGGCCTCAACTACGGTAAGGGAAGAAAGACTCCTCTTCGTACCGCTGTTCCACAAGGGAAGTCAGAAATGTATTACAGTATGACCAAAAGAGGTCTCGGATACGCTTCCCCTCCAATGTTATCTCCAGCAGTTTCTGATTCTGATAGCGAAGAACGTTCTAATTCTTCTGATTCCAGGTCATGGGATTCTGACACTAGCGTCGGTGAAGTCCATCGTGTAATCGTATCTTCCAATATGGTTTCTGCTGAACTTCCGGAAGGATATGATGAAGACATTGAAGAAAGTTCTGAAACAGATCCTTGGGCTCAACAGATGGATAATCAGTGGGTACACCGATTTGAACAAAGAGAACCTCCTACTGAAGATCAACTAGTTCAAGTTGATGTAGGAGAAAGCGAGTCACCTCGTCCAATCTTTATTAGCAAGAATCTTTCGGAAGCAGATAAGCAAGAGTTGATTCTTCTCATTAAAAAATATATTGACGTCTTTGCTTGGAGTTATGAAGATATGCCAGGTTTAGATCCCAAAATTGCTACTCATAAACTGAACATTCTGCTTAATGCTAAACCAGTCAAACAGCAGCAAAGGCGATTCAAGCCAGAAATGATGGACGCAATTGATGATGAAGTCAAGAAGCTTATAGCTTGCGGTTTTATCAGAGAAGAACAACATCCTGATTGGGTAGCCAACGTTGTTCCAGTCCTAAAAAAATCGACAAAGTTTGAGTCTGCATCGACTTTCGGGATCTTAATGAAGCATGTCCGAAAGATAAATTTCCTCTCCCTATCACGGACGTTATGATTGACAATACCTGTGGGTTCGAGCGAATATCTTTTATGGATGGATTCTCTGGATACAATCAGATCAAGATAAATTCCAAAGATAAAAAATACACATCTTTCCGTACTCTTCGGGGAGTCTATTGCTACACAGTGATGCCATTTGGTCTCAAGAACGCTGGTACAACTTACCAACGAGCTATGAGTACCATTTTCAAAGAACATCTTCGCAAAACTGACGAATGCTATGTTGACGATATTGCCGTCAAAAGTCGTCTAAAAGAAGATCATATCCAAGACTTGAGAACTATCTTCAATCTCATGCGTCAACATCAGCTCAAAATGAATCTCACCAAGTTATTCTTGGGTGTCTCTAGTGGTAAGTTTCTCGGATTCGTCATTACCTCTAAGGGTATACACGTGGATCCCGAGAAGATCAAAGCCATTCAAGAGATGCGTCCTCCACGCAACCTAAAAGAGCTACGAGAATTCCAAGGCCGACTTGCGTATATCAGGCGATTCATCTCGAACTTGTCTGGACGATGCAGACCATTCACTCAGCTAATGAAGAAGGGTGTATCTTTTATTTGGACTGAAGAATGTCAACAAGCATTCGACGACATCAAACGATATCTTATGAACCCACCAGTTTTGGTGCCACCAATCTCAGGCATTCCATTCTTAATGTACGTCCGTGCTATGGATCATTCATTGGGTGCTCTACTTGCCCAAAAGAATAAAGAAGGTCATGAACAAGCCATCTACTATCTCAGTCGTACTATGATTGGTGCTGAATACCGTTATAGTCCAGTTGAAAAAGAATGTCTAGCCCTTATGTTCGCTGTTCAAAAGACAAGACATTACATTATAGGTCAAACCATTCATGTTATATCCCGAGTCAATCCTCTTCGGGTACTGATGAAGAAGCCTAGCACACTCAACTCTCGGCTTGCTACATGGGCCATCCTTCTAGTCCAATATGACATGGTGTATGTTCCTCAAAAGTCTGTCAAAGGTCAAGCACTGGCAGATTTCTTGGCGGCTCATCCCGTACCGGAAACATCCAAGCTTTACGATGAAATTCCAGACGAGAAGTTGGAAGTCAACTTGATCTCTGAAGAATTTTCAACTTTGCGTCTATTCTTTGATGGAGCATCCAGAATTGGACCCAATGGTGCTATTGTAGCAGGAGTTGGAGTTGTTCTCGTTTTCCCAGAAGGATCAACTATCCAAAGAGCTTATTCTTTAGATGAATCATGTTCCAATAATGTAGCAGAGGACAATGCTCTACTCATCGGCCTTCAGCTAGCTAAACAACTAGACGTCGAGTATCTCAAAGTTTACGGCGACTCTAAGCTGGTTGTTAATCAAGTTAGAGGAACTTACGAGGTTCGTCATCAAGATCTGGTACCTTACTTTGAAGCAGCAATCAATATGGCTACATCATTCAAAGCTTTCTTTATTGAATATGTATGTCGAGCTTGCAATACTAAAGCAGATGCCTTAGCCAATCTTGCAGCAGTCTTAGTTGTTCCCATCAGAAGACAACAAGTGGTGGTTATCTCTAATCGAGAATTGTTTTGTGTTGAAAACAATCGTAACATCGAGTTCAGTAATTTTGCTGAAATTAATAATGAAGATTGGAGAACTCCTTTCATCGACTTCGTGGTTCATGACATACTCCCTGAAGATCCTAAGGAGGCTACAAGTATTCGACGACGATCTCTACAGTTCTACTACAATCAAACCACCAAGACTCTCTATCGGCGGACTTATGACGGTCTCCTTCTACGCTGTCTAGCTGGTGATGAAGCAAAACAAGTACTACGTGAAGCTCACGACGGTATCTGCGGAGCACATCAACCCGATCCTAAACTACAGGATCGCATCCGACGCATGGGTTACTATTGGCCCTCTATGGTATCAGATGCTATCGAATATTCAAGGAAATATCGAGCTTGTCAAATCCATGCAGACTTCATTCATCAACCTTCAGAATTTCTACATCCGACAGCCGCTTCCTGGCCTTTCGAAGCTTGGGGCATGGATGTCATAGGTCCTATTAATCCTCCTTCTTCTAGAGGACATCGATTCATTTTAGCAATAACGGACTACTTCTCTAAGTGGGCTGAAGCTATACCCTTGGCTGAAGTCAAGACCAGTAGTGTCATCAGCTTCGTCAAACACCACATTATTTATCGATTTGGTGTCCCTCGACGAATTATCCATGACAACGGACCGCAATTCATCAGCCAGAAATTCACCAGATTCTGTGATAATCACCGGATTGACAACGTCGCCTCGACTGCCTACAATCCTGCTGCTAATGGTTTAGCCGAAGCCTTCAACAAAACTATTATCAAGCTTCTCAAAAAGTTCGTATCCACTAACAAACGAAATTGGAGTGAAAAGCTTGGCGAATGTCTATGGGCATACCGAACTACTGTTCGTAACCCTACAGGTTTTACACCTTTCTCTCTGGTATATGGCTGTGAAGCTGTTCTTCCTCTAGAACTTCAAATTCCTTCTTTAAGGATTGCCATTGCTAACGAGCTCACTACAGAGAACAATGACCTTCTTCGACTTCAAGAATTGGAGGCACTTGATGAGAAGCGGTTAATGGCTCAACAACATATTGAGTTATACCAAGCTCGCATTTCTAAGACTTTCAACCGAAAAGTGAAGGTCAGAGCCTTTCAGCAAGGAGAACTTGTTTTAACAGTCAGATGTCCTATGACTATGACTCATATGAGCAAAGGCAAGTTTGACGCAAAGTGGGAAGGTCCCTACGTTATAAGCAAAGTCTTCTCAAATGGAGCGTATCAACTCTCAGAATTGGATGGACGAATTGCAATGATGCCTATCAATGGCAAATTTCTTTAAAAGTATTATGTATAAATGTAAGTGCTTGTAAATCATCAGACAAGTTCAAGTTCATAAATAAAATTTTATTTTATTATGAATGATAGTACACGATATTAAGGAAGGTCACTATCATCCTTCTCTACATTTGGACGCGGACCGCTGCCGTCCTTTTCAAAAACACGGTCAGCAAAAGAGCTGAGAACCTCCTTGCTGGAACCCACGAGGAACTTGCAAGCAGCTAGTCTCATGGCCTCTTCTTCTTCAGTCCTTCCTGGTTCAAGCAGAAAGTCCAGGATGTCTCGCGGTGGCTTGGGTGCAGACGAACCTTCGCCTGCTTCTGCCTCCTTTGGCTGAATTGGATCGACAGGACGTTCTTCAACGCCTTCTTCAACCTTCGGGGCAAGTTTAGTCTTCTTGAGTGCATCTCTAGACGACATTTTTATGTTGGAAAAGTGGAAGTGTTCTTTTCTGTTAAAATTTATGTTCTATTTATAGGTAAAGATTCTTCAAATAACGAAGCGACATATTCATCTGACGGTTCGTCCGTTCATTATCTCCTGACGGTTCATCCGTTCATTTAATTCACTTGACGGTTCGTCCGTTCATTACATTTATCCGATGGTTCACCCATTCACATTCATCCGACGGTTCATCCGTTCATTATCTCATGACGATTCATCCATTCATTTAATTCACTTGACGGTTCGTCCGTTCATTACATCCATCCGATGGTTCATCCATTCACATTCATCCGACGGTTCATCTGTTCATCATTTTCCCGACGGTTCGTCCGTTCATTCCATCATTTGACGGTTTTCCCGTTCATCTCATATCCACATCAGCAACTTATTGTTTTGACTAAGTTGTCAATTAAAATAATAATGTTCAGTATATTCTGCCACGTCCATATTACCTCTGAGCAGATATAATGAATATAATTATTTTCTATAAAATCATCAAGAAATATATCATGTCTTGTACCTCTGAATATATTTTCTATTTCTATTATTTATATCTGAACAAGATATGCAACAAATAATGAAGCCACAGCAAAAATGTCTTTTATTAATTGAAATATAAGACATTACAAAAACACAGATACTTCAAAAAAGGACACAAAGATACAAAGTGTTCCACTAAGATGGAGGTATTATCAAATTTTTAATCTGCTGCTTGAGAGTCTGCAGCCGTTCTTCACGGGTGGACATCACCCTCCTTCTGGCCTCTTCCATTCAAGTTTCCTCATTAAAAGCTAGCATAGTCACCATTCTGCGGGTAATCTCAGCATTATGAGCTTCGATGTACTCATCCCTCTCCTGAATCAGAGCATTATATTGTTGAGTTGTAAGTTGATAATCAGCAATTTCATCTTCTAACTCCTTTTGAAGACGAGTAATCTCTGTTCTTAGCTCAGCAGCTCTCTGTTCTTTTCTAGTAGCCATTAAGGTTACTGATTCCAGCTTTGAGTTATATTCAGCAGATTTTACAGAGAAGGCTTCTAAAAGATTATGGATATTAACCCTTTCAATATCAGCTGCTTGAGCCAGTTGCTCAAATTCTGCCTGTATTAGAGATTCTACGTCTCCCTGGTTGAGCTCTTTATAGCTTTTGACAGAAATCTCTAATTCATTCAAGATATGATCCAGGAGAGTGGCTTGAGCTTCGTCACCCTGTTCCCGGATAGCTCTTATCAAGAGAGACGTTGGACCCATAACCATGAAAAAATCGGTGCCTTCTTTCTCCATCATTCTTTTTACTAGAGGCCCCAAAGATTCAAAGAAACATCTAGTAAAAGATTGGATCACAAGATTATTAGTGGCTATAGCACCAGGAGTCGCAGCCACTCCTGTTGATGATGAGGCCGTGGGACGTTCAATCTCTTGTGTCTGGATAGCCGATTCTTTGAACAGAGGAGGCAAAGTAGAGCTAGTTGCCCCTCCTGGTTGTTCTTCTGTAAAAAGTAAAGATTGTCATTTTGCATATTGATCGCTATTGTTCAAGAAGATTAAAGATTTAAATTATCTTACCATGGGTTGATCCAGCAACGAGCATATTATCTGCTGGAGTAGACTTTGGCCGAGCAGAAGTAGCTTCAGCTATGACAGCTTGACTACTGCCCGCTTCAGAACCACAAGACAAATGATGACTGCTACTAACAACCACCGTCGTTATGGGCACTATGTCCGTGCACGTCGGAGGTGCTAGAGGAGTCTCATGATCTACAAGAAATACGAATAAAGACGTTAGTTATCAATTCAATCAAGAGGAGATTGCTAATCTCATTTTATACCTTGAGGATCATTGGCGGGAGTTTCTTCTGGGGCTTCTTCATCTATTGCTTTTTCTGGAGATATTGTTATATCAACATCCTTTTCAGGATTTGAGATATCAACAACATTTTCTGGAACCTCAACATCCTTTTCAGGATTTAAGGTATCAGCAGCATTCTCTGGAACTTCAATATCCTCTTCAGGATTTAAGATATCATTGATAGCATTCAGGGATGTGTGCACTTCATCATCTCTTTCAAGATCTTGCATGTAGTCATCAATATTCTCAGATAAAGAGTTCTCTTCATCATCTTCTTCTTCTTCTGGTGCATTTTCGCTGGTCGTCGCGGCTTGGTCACCATAGTCATCTAGAGGGCTGTAGCTGCAACCTTCTAAAGCTGCAATTACTTCACGATCTTCCTCTTCGCGAAGGGTTCTAGGAGTAGGCGGAAGTTCAACAATCTCTGTAGCAGGTAAAAGAGAGTGTACAATATTCTGCTCTTCCTTCACAGTACTTCCTCTAGGCTCTTCAGCCTCAATTCTCGGAGCCAGATCTGTCTTTTGCTCAACCTCCTCTCTATATTCGGGACTAGGAGTCTTATTCCTAGGTTCTAGAACAGGAGTAGAAGATGGCAAGATTAATCCAGCTGCAGCATCCATTACCATTGAAGACGGGACTCGATTCCTTCGGTAGGCCAGCTTCTTTCTTTTTAGTGGCCTCTCAGGGCTCTCTATATTTATAGTCTCAACTTGTTTCTGGATAGAGGTTGGTGTAGTAGCCTCTTCTTGCTGAGTTGACTCGGCCAGCTGTCGAGACTGAGATCGAGTGGTGACCTTTTCAGAAGAGTGATCCTGGATCAATTTCTTCTTTGCTGCTGGAGCAGGAGGATCTTCTCTTCTCCTCCTTTTTGCTAGAGAGCCCACCTTTAGAGAGACACATAGTGGTGCATTAACTTCTTGAGGGAACATAACATCCCTTGAGGCTTCCAAAGGTGCATCTTCTGGCTCATGTACCTCTTCATTTCCTATGAGTGATAGGACAACTCCTCCTCTCTTCAATCTTGTTGAAGATGCAAAGCTATCTGTGAGGTTGAAATTTTTAGCAAAAGTATCTAAAGATGTATAAAAGACTGTGTGTGTGAACAGCATCCGAGGGCCATGATTGCTGTTTGCAGGCATCGAGAACGTCGCTTTCGTATCTCGAGCATTATAGTAAGCCCAGGCCCGGGCTCCATCTATCAAATAACATTTTCCCTGAAGACATGTAATGGCATTCTCTACATGGAATTGGTCATAGCCGAACTGTCGAGCGAATCGACTGGGAAGATACGGCTCTAGATAACGTTCATCTTCGAACCGGTATACCAAGTGAGAAGGTCGGATTGTCTTCAACCATTCAAAAGCTACACGGCTCAGAGGATGTATCTGCGAATCAATCATATTTGTTCGCATTTGTTCGTAACCAGCAGGAGGCTTGGTACAATAAAAGTTCCATCCCTTGCTCAAGTTTAGAGCATATCTACAGTCTCTTAGAGCAGTGAATTTCTATTTACCATTGGAGTATCTTCACAAAAAGCTGCCATCTACCGGTCCCATGCTGGGGTCCATCAGAGTGGGATAGTGGAGGAGCAACCACCCAAACAGATATGTATATGGTAGTTCCAACCGAGGGAATTCTTTTTCATCCTTGGATTTCAGCATCAGGTCGACATAGAGACGAAGACCAGCATTCAGCTTACAAGTCATGGCTGACAGAAGATCCATCTTATAACCAAAGACTAATCTAACAACCGCAAAAAGAATACCGCAGTGGAAGCGGTCTACTGCACTGGATCCCGAAACTACAAATCGACAAAGCCAATGTGTCAGAAACCCTGCTAACTGGGCTTCCTTCGACATCGGTCTATATCCTACTCTCAGATAACTTTCGAGAGTATCTCCTATTTTCAAAGGAGGACACTGATAGTCATCCTTCATCTGTTTATCAAAATCACCACTTTCTTCCATCAACTTCATTACTTCTGTGTTGCTCAGTGGCTTGAAGAAATCAGGATAACATCTGTCATGTTCCTTGGTCTTTGGTTCTTGAATGTGGTTTAAGAACAAATAAGGTAGCCATTTCGAGGAATATCAAGTGTTTGATGTGGCACTCTTATAGAATAGGGAACAGATCTTGTAATGGCATAGCAGTTCCTCGAATACTGCTACTATTTCTGTATTTTCTCTCTGGAGTCTATCTAATTCATCATTGGTGGGGACGAATTCTTCATATGGAAAATCTCCCATTGGCAGAAAAGAGATATACTTCATCTCATGGAGTGCAAATCCAATTTCTCCGCCGGGAGTCATAAAGGTCCCTGTTCTCTAATAATACCTCTCTGCTAAAGCTAAGAACAGGTGAGGGTTTGGAGCAAAACCATAGACAGTGGCATGCACTGCTTGGTACAGGTTGATTTTCTGTAATTCGCCTTTGAACTTGGTCAGAATCCAATTGGCTATACAGCTCCATCTTTTAAAATCTGGATTCACCAATCCAGTTAGTCTGATGTCTTGCTCTGGATATCTTCCTTCGACTTTCGCAAATTCATTTGCAAAAATTGGGGTCCTGACGGGCATTAACAATGAAGAATTCTCCGGCAGAATGCAACCGGGTTTCAGTCCTCTCAGCAAAACACTGTACCTTTCAGAAGAACTATAGAACATATCTTTCTTATTCGGACCTTTCTTCACAAAGATTCTTCCCGGACGGGCATCTTGGAACGGAGTAAGGTTCCATTCCATCTTTCTCGGGTAACTCGCATGAGCATACCGGGATAATAGGAGGCAGCGTGGAATATTTGGTATCGAGAAAGATCTATCCGTCTGATGAACAACTCTTTCTTCCATCCTCGGTCTTGGTTGAGAACTTTTCTCAAAAGCTTCACCAAACAAGAATAATGGTTTCTTGTGTGCAACAGCATCTGCTGTTTCCAGAGGTTGTCCGTTCATTAAGCATTGCAGTGTTTCATTGTCCTGGGATACCAAAATGGCCTGACGGGAGGTCGGCAGATCATACTGAGGATAATGTACATGTGACAAGTCCTCTTTATACTCTGATTCTGAAAGGGTTCCCACAAAGTTTTCATATTCTGGGTCTTCTCTGGTATTAACTGCATTATACAGAGAAAACAAAAATTTTCAGTACAGAGTCAAAATCAAAGATTCAGGTTGAGCAAAAAAAAATCAAATTGCGCAAACATCAGATTACGCAAAATCAGATTGCACAAAATCAGATTGCGCAAACAAATAAACATCAGTTTGCGCTGATAGACTCGCACAAATCAGCAAGTTGCGCTGACTTTTGCCAGCGCAATTCAACCGATTGCGCAGAGAGTCGTTCTTCATAAAAATAAAAGGTGGACTGATTTGTGCAACCAGAACCCTAAAAAGGGTGGCACAGTATGATCCTATCTCTAAAAAGAGATGGATTATGAAAAGAACAGTGAAATCAAAACTCTAAAAAGAGTTTTTGATTAAAGGTTCTCGACCTGTCATTGCTGGGTGAGCGGTTTCATGGCGCGAAGCTCGGCGCACAGCCCGAGTTGATGATTCAGCAGGGGCTTTGCCCTTAGCGGCGGCAGAGGATCGTCGGGGAGCCATTGCAATCGTCGAAGAGGAAAGAAAGGAAGAGCTCAAAAGTTTTTTCTCTCAAAAGCACGAAGAAGACAAGTAAAGAATGATAGTGAGAAGTTTGAGAACTATTTATAGTTTTCAAAGTCGAAACGGCCGCCTTAGATTGTGCCTAAAAATGGGCTAAACCGTCAGATTACGCAGACAGCTCATTATGTGCGCAAATTGGTTTCATATTCAAAATTCAAAGTATTTCAAAATTTTGAATAAATTCAACTTTCGAAAACTTTGAAGGGGGTCTTATAGGTCCTAAAAAATCAAGTTGTACACATCAACAAAGTCAAAAAATCAAGAAATACAACTTTCAGATGAACTGCGCAGACATCAGATTGCGCACAAATCAGATTGCGTAAGATAGACTGCGCACACTTTCAAGTGCGCAGGCTGACGTGGCAAATCATCATCATTACCTGACACAAATCAAATCTTCTGACAACTGACAGTACGGAGATCGAGGCGGCCGTTCGTTTAATCGTGCAGCACGGCGCTCGAGGATAGCTGGCGGCGTAATCTATGTTGGCGTAATCCATTTCTTTCGCAAATTAAGTTGGCGCAATCCAAAGCCTGCGTAATTCAATGTGCGCATTCTATCAGTACAAATAACAAAATACACGTGGCATTCATGCCATCAATTGCTTATTTCGTGGCAAATGCCTGAGCATAATCATGCACATTTCAATCAAATGATGCCATGTGTCCAAGACAGTTAGCCCATGATCCAGCAACTGCCTGTGCAGTCCATTGCTGCGCAAACCAATTGCTGCGCAATCCATCATGCACAGTCCAGAATAACTAAAAGTTAGTTATTTCTCAGAACTCTATAAATAGAGTTTCAAGTCTCCATTCAAGGGGATAGAGAATCAATAATCAGAAATCAGAGAGATTAGACTTCAAAGTTCAGAGAGTCCAGGAGTTCTTGCCCAAGTGCTGCTGTATTCTTCCGAGGCTTTTACCTTCCACTTCCGAGGCTTTTTGCCTTCAATTCCAGAGTTGTCTTCAACTTCAGAGGCTTCGTCTTCAGAGTTCACATCGTCCAAGGGATAAAGCAATCGTCATCTAGATTGGATTCCTAAAGTTGTACCATTCCTAGAATTCAAATTGTAATCTTTTACAAAGTCTGTATCAATAAAGTTCTTCAACTTTTGTTTTTGCAAACACTCACAACATTTGGTTTCTTGAGAATAGATAGTCTCCTAGGTTGGCGTTCTGACTAAGGATAAACCCCTAATCATTCTCAAATTCAGATGGCTCGACAGTCTCAATAGTAGTTTGAGGGTTGATGGGAGAACGAGTAACTTAATCACATGACTGGCCGATGGTAGCTACACTTGTGCCTACCATTATCATAGCCATGGGAAATACTCTGTATCTCTCTACCATCACGAGCTTTCGTCTTTCCAAATCGGTGAAAGGCAAAAACAATAAAGAATTCAAGGAAGATGTTACTGAATACAAATTCGTGATTCAAGGACGAACATATAATTCAAGAGGAATTGTCAATGCAATCGCGGAGGAGATCCTAGAGACATCTACTTCTCAATCCACGTAGGTTAATCAGAGGAAGAGCGAACCAAGTGCACTACGGTTGATCAGACCGTAATACCTCGATTCTGATTAGACAATATGTTATTGGGCGTCCCCAATAAACATATATCTTGAACCAAGCTCGATAAAAGAGTAAGCTTGCAAAATTAGGCTGTGATAGCAACATTGGTCAAAGTAGTCAATTTACAAATATACAAGATTTTTGAAAGAAGGCACAAGTAGTTCGAGTTTTGTGAGAATCAAAAAAAAATTTACCAGGTGTTCTTGCTTATACAGTCTTCCTACTATCTTCATATCCACAAGGACTTGGTCGACTAATGGGTTACGACCTCTAACTTCTGTATTCTAGGTAAACCTATTAGCGTCAATCAATTTCCTCGTCAATAAGTCACAAGGACTACAGAATGCTAGGTCGAGAGACATGCTACCCAACTTACAAAACTACCACTAATATTGGCTTCGAATCTTATGGAACATGCATGGCATTGTCCTATCCTCTATGGTATCCCAAACTTGTAATTATGTTTGAAGTCCTTTCACCGCGGATTAAGCCTCGCCCGTATACTCTGGTTGTGGTAAACCCTTGGTTTCGTAACTCAACATGATACAAAATCGAATCCTTCTTAACTCTATCCGATATTGGCTCAAGGGCATCTACGGTCAAGAGGACCACTAGCTATAGTTTTAGCAATATTCTATGACCTTTTTACTTTCTTAAACCCATTTCAACTCTAGGGGTCGTGTCTCTCCAGTGCGCTGCTGGCTGCAGTGTATCTATAGTCTCCAAAATTTAATTAAATGGCGACAGTACGCTACTGTCCTGCCATTATGAGTTAACTAATATTCCTTTAACTATATCTAAAAATATTCATGAGCTTCTAGAGAATCGAACAAGTTGACCACGAACTAGAGCGTAAGCATTTGTCCTATCAATCACAACCCTTAAAATAAGGGATTGAACAGGAAAGAAATATCTGAGGACAAAAGAAATACAACATTCTAATATCTATTCATTGTGTATTCAAACCACAGAGGAAAACTTTTTGGATTGAAACTAACTCGAGGTTCGTATATGGGTAACATAATCAGAAATTATATAAAAACACTAATCCTTAGGGCAACTAGAAACTAAATGGGCCATTCGGACTAGGGTATGGGGATGATACCTAAGGGGTCAAGAGGAGGAATTGAATAATTTATCAAGGTTAGATTATTAATCCTAGAAAGTCTGATCTTACCAAGTGAATAATCTATTCACATTGGGTCATATCGTCATATCAATAGGTAATAGTGTACCTATGGGGATTTGACAAACTATCAAAATTAATAACTAGACCTCATCTAATTTGCATGGCCTATACTACCCATCGGTCAATTTGTATAAGGGACTCCTAGTCCTAGTCATTCTCGTAAATTAAATTAACTTCTAATTCGTGAATGAGTATTTCTAGTCGCAGGCTCGCAATAGTACGACTAATTTAAGTACTATCACGAGTTCGCATGATTTGCAAAGACTGACCTGCATGGGCCACCACAAAAACTTGTCACGACCCGCACCCGTTTTTTTAAACGGATACGAGACGTGTCCAAGCCAGCCTACGCCGCAGTGTCGGCGGTAGAACGCTGTCACGGCCATGAAGATCAAATCACAAATAATACTCATTCACAAAATTAATTTAATTTACAAAAAGCACAAGTTTTACATTTGTAGAAAATATAAACTTGTACAAATAAATGAATGACTACAACTCAACTATCTAGCTAGTCTCTAGGCTCTCGTCTGCAAGGATTTTCGTCACTCCCCAAGCTAAGTGAATCCACGGCTAACCTAAAAATATTGGTTTCCAGTCAGGAATGGAACGAGCACAATTCACTGAATGCAATTTCAATAAAGAAAATGACTATAAAACAAAGGTTAGACATCAATCATGAGTTTTGAAAATAAACAGTAAATCCGTAAGAAAAGACAGAAAAATCAATAGTAAATAAATAGACACATACACTTTCCCCACTGTTAGAAGTACCTTTGATATGTGATCGGTCTCGGGACAATTATGCGACACGGTCTAAAGTTACACGGTCTACAGTTACACGGTCTACAATTACACGGTCTACAGTTACACAGTCTACAGAAAATATTACAGTAAAGAAACATTGTCTACAAATAATAATCACGATCTACGCAGTTCAAATACAGTAATAATTACGGTCTACACTGTCTACTTTGCAATAAATAAATCACTGTCTACACTGTCTGCAAGAAATAAATAAATCACTGTCTACACTGTCTACAAGAAATAAATGCAATATGGTCTACACGGTCTAAGGTCAGATCACACATCGTTGGTACTTCTCATTCCCGACTCAACAATTTATAATAGAAAATAATCACATAACCAATGACTAATCAATGAAATATAGTAAAGATCAATATCGAAATACAGACAATAAACTGTACTCGCCTGTGGTCCTCTGCTGGTGAAACCGACAATCTGAACTACTCAATGTGCCATAATAGTCATAACCCGTACAACAGTCCCCGGATGCTGAAATAGACAATACCAATGATCTCAAAATAGTCAAATTAGCTAGGATTGCCTGTCCTTAAGTCCAATTCTGGACACAGAAGCAAAACGGTAATTTTGGACCAAAACGATGTCCGTCGTTGGATCCGCTTTGCACTGAAAAGCGTGCCAGAGTTAACGGTCCCTAAAGTCGTCAAACTATATGTCTACGGATCCAGTTTTTCGATACGAACCCAACCAAATGTCCAGAGTTGGATTTCGGCGGACCGTGCACAAAATTGTCCGTTGAGTCGGACCGTGGGGCCCGCAAAACGGCGTCCGATTCAATTGTCTCAGAATTGGACCAAACTTGGCATACAGGACCATAAAAATGATACGGTCCTGTTGGCGCTAGTTTCGTCTCGATCTGACGAGCGTGCACAAAGTAATGGAGAAATTTGCAAAGTGCACGATACGGTGAATTTTGACGGATACGTATCAAATTCGTCGCGCACACGCGACCAATTTGAATTTCGTCAAAGTCCACACGACCACGAAGCCGTTATGCAGCTTTTGATGCTTTCGGTTCGCGACCACGTCGTCCGGATTGGTGGGACGCACGTCGTGTGGATAAATTTTTATTGATTTTTAAACAGGCTTTTCGCCAAATTGGGAATCCGATTTCTCGACGCACAGTCGACGAAATCTGATTCCATAAAATGAAAATCAAAGCCCTATAGGTTGTCTAGGACTGTGTTCAAATAGAATTTCTAAATGGGTACTAGGTCGATCGGAATCGATCTTCCAATGTGGGTTCATGGACTGTTTCGTGTTCTGTTTTAGAACAGGATTTCTCTCGACTTCGTGTCGAATTCGTGGACAGGTCGTGCAACTTGAACAAAACCTAATTACTAGGGTTCCTAGACGGTTATATGGGCTGTCCATACGATTTACGAAATTGAAAATCGTCGCGTATACGCGAAGAAACAAAATAGTGAAGTCGGTACCTCGGTGTATACCACTGCTGCTGTTTGTCTCCTGTGCGCGCGCGCGAAACTTCCTGGCCGGCCGGCGATGCTCACGGCGGCGCACAGCGGTGGCGCGCGTGGGAAGAGGTCTCCTGGGGTCGACGTTCGCGTTTAGGAGTTAGGGTTTGTATGGGATCTTTACGATCTCTCTGTAATATACGCGTTCCCAGTGAGGGAACTCGCCGCGCGGGTCTGGGGAGTATAGGCTCGGGTTGTTCTGGCTTTACCTGGGTTGGCTTTCCATGTGGCCAGCGGCCTTTGGCCCGAGTGGGCTGACTTGAGTCTGGGCTCGGTTAGCTTGTTTTGGCTGGGATTGGAAAATGAATGGGGAGGCTTGGCTCTGTTTAGCTATCCTTTAATACTACAAGCAAGTATATATATATATGTATATTTATAAACACATAATATATATGTATATGTATATACACATGCATATTTATATATCTAGTATATTTTTATATACATACACACGTATTTATATATACGTAACCTATACACGTATTTATATATATATTTATATTTACAACCTATATACACCTATATATATATATGCATATCTATATATATATATGTATATTAGTAAATTATGAATATATATATATATATATATATATATATATATATATATATATATATATATATATATATATACTCAAATAATTTACGCTAGCATCTATTCCTGTGTATAGTCTATTTATAAATACAACTATATATATATAAATAATATTTATTCGACATTTATAATATAATTACTGCTAATAAAATACTATTATATACGAATATCCTCAATAATAATGATAATAACAATAATAATAATAATAGTAATAACAATAATAATAATATTCCATAAATCAATAATGGTGTATATAAACCATTATGTTCAGTCTAGAAATCCCGAAATATACGAGGACCTATTTTATACAGAAGTCACTAAATACCACTAATAATAATATTTCTAATATTTAAATATGAATACTTAGAAAATATTTATTAAATAAATAAAACGGAAATACCCACACTCATACCAATTTTCATCAACACAATTGTCATTGAACGTCCCGCATGACTACATGGGCTTGGCTTGTCTTGGGTCCTATCTGGACTAATTCGGTATATCCGGGTTCCCTAAAGCTCAATAATATAAATAATAAATAAATAATTCTTCGGTAAGGGTTAAGTCGTAACTTGGCCTGGTTTTTCTAGTTAGGACGTCACTCTGGCTCGGCCTTCCCTACCAGGGCTAATACACTAGTCAAAGCACACCTTTGCACTACCCGTGCCATGATTTCTAGTCACCATGCACTCCAAAACTCCATCATGGCTAAAATCATCCACCGTAATAATTAACTAAATAATTATTTATGGAAACTCAAAAATCACCATTTAATTCAATAAATAAAATATAATTCGAAATTCCGGGAAGAGGGGTTACATTTTATCTTGGAGTCGCTAAATACGTCGCTGATATGACCTATTTTGGTAGTGGGGGGGGAGGGGGAGGGTTGGGGAGAGGAGAGGGAATGGTTTGGGTTGGGGAGAGGAGAGGGGTCGCCAAGGGGGTGGGGGTCGCCGGATCGGGGTCGGGGGGGTGGGGGGGGGGAGGATGAAAGAAATTTGGGGGCAAAAATAATGGGGGGAATGAAAACTCGAACTTGACCTATATTTTCAATTTAGCGACGTCATATTAGAACGTCGGTAAACGTCGCTAATATCAGTGATATTAGCGATGAAGTAATAAATACGTCGGTAAACGTCGCTAATATCACTAATATTAGCAACGTTTACCGACTTATACGCGACGTGAGCTCTTTAAAACGCAAACGTAGTTTAAATACGTCGCAGAACGTCGCTGTCAGTCGCTAATAATGACGTCTTGCGACGTTATAAAAAAAAGTCGCTAAATTATTTTTTCCTGCGACGTTTTCTTAAAATGTCGCTAATTACGTCGGTAATATGACTTATTTTGGTAGTGTTATGTCTTTCTAATTGAATTTCTATATTACTAAATATAGTTGATACATAAAACCTTAATAAAATGACAAGTTGAATATAAATAAATATAGAGATAAAAAAGTAGAGAGATTTTTTTTAATGAGTTTCTATACGGAAAAAATGTGCCTTATTAAAAAGATTTGTCGTTTATGATAATAAATTGATAAATTTTGAGTTGCATCTCACTTGTTTATCATAATCCAAAATGTATCACTTGAAAGAGAAATTTTGAGTTGCATTACACTTATTTTACCACAATGCATGAAATTCCATATTTTTATTGGAAAACGGTGATGACTAACAATCAACTCCTTTGATCCCTCCACGTGGACACTTTTGAGATCAAAATACCATCACGATGACACTTTTGAGACCAAAATACCTTTTGGTCCTAGGTATCTTCACACTCAGATAAATATATAGGTGCTAAGTGGGAACAATTTATTGAGGATATTTTGGTCTCAAAAGTGTTCACGTTGGGGTAAAATGAGTTCATTGACGATTTAAGTTAAAAATGAAAATTTTTATGTATTATGATAAAACAAGTGATGTGAAACCCAAAATTTCTCTTTTAAACGATACGTATCTTGAATTATGATAAAACAAGTGATGTATAACTTAAAATTTCTCTTAAAAAAATATTGAAGAAGACATGAAACCCACAAATTATGCGTGATGGGGAAAAGCTGAATTGGTCGATCTGTGAAGTGGCATTTCTAGAGACAGGATGTTCACGTATATTGTTCCGTGTAGCTTTTATTTATTCCTGGTTACTTTTATTAGAATTTTCCTGGGATTTCCTTGATTCCATAGTCTTTTTGGCAAAAGAAGCTCGAGTAGGCATCTCAAGCTGGAACGTGCAGCATTCCAGATCAGAGCGAGGCCAGTCAATCTTGACGTCAGAAAATATACGGTCATACTCCTACTTTGGACTTTGATTTGTCCAACTGAAGTGTAATAAATCACCTTGAGTTGTCATATAAATATATTATATATATATCAATCTCAAATATCCTCTTCACGGTTGAAGAATATATGGTGATAGAGGCATGCAACTACATCCACACGCACTCTTCAAGTCTAGAAGAAATTGACTTCTAGATAGCAGAAGTTTCAAGGTCTTCTTGTATACCAACAGGACCGGTCCGGAGGAAAAAAGAGACAAAATTTTGAATTTGGACAATCACATTGACAACTTCTAAGCTCAATATGATCCTATAAAATATTAGGGTCACGAGTGATCCTTCAGGATCGAATCATAATAAAATTATAGACCAACTAAAATTAGCTTCGGATAGAACAACCAAACTCCTTTGGACCGGCCTGTACATACCAAGGATGTAGGAGTACGTAGCAAAGTAGATCTGTCATTTGTTATCATATGCATTTTTTTGTGTGCTTATCACACAATTGAGCATCCTGATTTTGTTTCCGTTTCAAACTGTACACTTTATAAACTCCTTTGGACCGGCCTGTACATACCAAGGAAGTAGGAGTAAGTAGCAAAGTAGATCTGTCATTTGATATCATATGCATTTTTTTTGTGCTTATCACACAATTGAGCATCCTGATTTTGTTTCCGTTTCAAACTGTACACTTTATGGAGTCAACGTATTGAGTTCAAATATTACAAGTTTTGTTTTATACAATTAGTCTAAGTTAATCTCGTGGCAATAGTTCTCTCAATATATTTTTTGGTCTATAGTTGGAACATTGTTATTGTCATTTTTGTTAATTATTAAAACTTATTATATATAAGTGGGTGTAGATTCTCTTTGATCCATATTACTAGACTTCGTGGAATGAAGGAAAAGAAAAATAATTTCTTGGCATTTTCTTTCGTATGAAAAATTATAATTTTTATTGATTTTTTTTCCGATGTTTGGAAATTTCAATAAATTTGGAAAAAAAAAAGTGAATACTTCATTGTGGAAAATTGATTTCTTCCTTGGATGGATGCAATTACTTTCTTCTCTAATTTGCCTTCCGTTGGAAATCACTTTCCTTTCCTCCTCAATTTCTTTTCTTTGGCACCCAAACGTCGTAAAGTAATTACTTTCTTTTCCCAACCCGATGATTCCGCGAACCAAACGAGGCCTTAAAGTCATTTCTACGGAGTACTGCTTAAGTGGGTTTAGAACTTGTTTGGGTCTTCCCATTGTAAGAGCTGAACGTGCTAGTAAATAATTGGATTATGTTTGGGAGCCTTGCCTATTAAGGAATCTGGGACGGTAGCCCATCCCCCCTCCTCCTGCTCCTTTCTGGACGATAGTCTTTCTGGTCTTCCATTGTAAAGGCCGACTGTGCTAGTCAGTGCCGTACTTTCGATTTTGAGACCTGAGGCGATCGAACTCTAAAAGTTGTACCCTCAAAACTTAATGTTCATATCATATTGTAGTAGTGCAAATTGATTTTTTTTTACCAAATTGTTTCGATTTTGCTTATCTAGATATGAACATTATGCAATCAAATTATATTATCATAATTTTTCAACAAATAAACAATCAAAAATAAATATAAAAAAATTATTTCTCAGTCTTTCTATTAGTTGATTTCAATCTTAATAGGAATAACTATGCAATGAAATGACAAAATTATTATTTTTAAATATATTGGTCTACCACAAACCACATTCTGCTTAGGACAACTTCTAAGCTCAATATAGTCCTATAAAATATTAGGGTCACGAGTGATCCTTCAGGATCGATACATAATAAAAAATTATAGACTAACTAAAATTAGCTTCTGATAGAACAACCAAACTCCTCTGGACCGGCCTCTACATACCAAGGATTTAGGAGTACGTAGCAAAGTAGATCTGTCATTCGTTATCATATGCATTTTTTTGTGTGCTTATCACACAATTGAGCATCCTGATTTTGTTTCCGTTTCAAACTGTACACTTTATGGAGTCAACATATTGAGTTCAAATATTACAAGTTTTGTTTTATACAATTAGTCTAAGTTAATCTCGTGGCAATAGTTCTCTCAATATATTTTTTGGTCTATAGTTCCAACATTGTTATTGTCATTTTTGTTAATTATTGAAACTTATTATATATAAGTGGGTGTAGATTCTCTTTGAACCGTATTACTAGTCTTCGTTTGGTTCGCGGAATGGAATGAAAAGAAAATTAATTTCTTGACATTTTTTTTTTTTTTTAATTATAATTTTTATTGATTTTTCTTTCCGATGTTTGGAAATGCCAATAAATTTGGAAAGAAAATTGTGAATACTTCATTGTGGAAAATTGATTTATTCCTTGGATGGAAGTAATCACTTTTTTTCCCTAATTTGACTTCCATTGTGAATCACTTTCCTTTCCTCCTCAATTTCTTTGGCACCCTAACATAGAAAAGTAATCATTTTCCTTTTCCAACCCAATGATTCTGCGAACCAAACGTGGCCTTAAAGTTATTTTTACGAAGTACTGCTTAAGTGGGTTTAGAACTGGTTTGGGTCTTCCCATTGTAAGAGCTGAATGTGCTAGTAAATAATTGGATTACGTACAAGACGAAGGTATATATATAAACACGCCAATGACCCCTAGCCTTGTGGTAGGGGTGAGGCATGTGGCCCGAAGGTATATATATATATATATATATATATATATATATATATATATATATATATATATATATATATATATATATATATATATATACTTTCTTTCAATATATATATATATATATATATATATATATATATATATATATATATATATATATATATATATATATATATACTTTCTTTCAATATATATATATATATATATATATATATATATATATATATATATATATATATATATATATACACACACTGGGGTTGTCACTTCCGTTTTTCGTTATACGTATTTTCAGTATACGTGTACGGATATCCGTTTCGTATCTTGACTTGTCTAGCATGGCTTGGTTTGGTCTTGGTTTAGCTCGACTTGGTTTATTTTGGCTTGGTTTGGGCCAAGTGGTTCATCATGACAAAGCCACCTTTATAACCCAACCCCCTTTTCTCTCTCCTCCTTTACTTTCATTTATTTCCCTCATCCACCTTCTATTCACTTATTTCTCCCAACCCTTAGGCAAGTGTCATCTTGCTTCATGGAGGAACTCCATTTTAATTATTCTATTGTCTTCCCTACAAACTTCTAATACTCTTTAGTACTTAGTATTTTTGATTTTGGTGGATTAAATCTTGTAGATCTAAGTTTTTCTCAAATCTTGGTTTTCTTGGATTTTGATCTATCAAACTTCATTATTTTCAAGTTTTGATTGTTCCATGTTGTAGAAAATATGATTTTACTCAAAATAAACCTTTGAAAACCCGGAGTTTGATTTGTTTTGAGTAATTTATTGTCATGCCCCGCTCCCGTAGGAGCCATCGTCCTCGCTAAGGCGTGATGCCGCACGAGCCTAGATTGCGCTCGTGCAAGGCGGGTTCCATAACAGCCGATTACAGCGGCTGCGACTGGGTTGTCGCACAGAAGTCCCAAGCAGAGACATTGAATAATAGCAGCAAAATTTAGAACAAAATACAAGTTGTTCAAAAGATGCATTTTATTGATATTGAAACAAGGATTACAATGGGACGCAAGGCCAAGATTACAATCACTCAAGCTCACTCTTCTCACCTTACAAGTCACTCAGCTCTCTCTCATCTTTCAATACAAGTCTTGAACCAGCGGATGCTTCGGAAGGCGATGTCCATACATTATATTCCATATAAGTCTTGACTCCACGCGGCCGTACGCTACGAATCGTCAAGGAACTCAATGCCTCGACGCATCCAAGCGAGCTCCGCACCACGAGCTTCTATATGTGCCTGCACATAAAAACTATGTGGGTGTCAATACTCAACTGTACTGGTGGAATGAGCTCCTCGCCCACCCATACAAAACTGACACGTTTGATTTACTTTGTGCAACATAGTCCCTTCTTATCAATTGTCTTTCTAGTCTTATCTTAGGATCAGTTTTAGGATAGACGCCTTGAACTATTTTGTGTCTCTAGACCATCATGTGCTTGCAACAACAACGTTTACACATATCTTGCCTTTAGACTCTTCTCGTACCAACAACGTTAACCTATCAAGTCGTGTTTGCCTTACGGCCCAAAATCAGAGACGCACCTACACGATAGACTCTATTTCCATGTGACCGTGCTACAAACCCATATTGAGGCCGTGCCACGCATTTCGGTGAGACTAAACCACATCGCCGCCTCGCGACCCTTGCTACTCTGGTTACCAACTGACCCAATCGAGACTTGTGAACTTAGTGTCACTCAATCGACTTTGCCTTACGGCGGTTTTTTGACTTAAACTCTAACGACTCAAACCAACTTATGCAACTCTATGCCAACAACTTAAGATTCGACACCACAACTCATGCCGAAGCACGTCGCCTATGTTGAAGCCAAATCTTAGGCCCAAACATTGTTTTCTAACTGCACACACATTCAACTCAACTCAATCCAAAGGCACACACGCAGATTGCCGCCCGTGCCGACCCACCTATATAAGGTCACTAGCACCACAAGCTATACTTTGGACTTATAGCTTTGTTATTCGGGACCCTTTTAGCGCAAGTAGCGATCCCCGCTGAAAGTTCCCGACTAACCTGAGCGGTACTCCTAGCTCGGCTATACCATGTTTCCTCCTAGGCCGAAACGATCCCGTGGCCCCAGGTTGTCGCTCGAGGAAACTTTCGCCCTTGTCGATAAGTTGTCCAATGACCATGCAAGACTCGACTCAAACTGACGTCTCACACAGTCACTCCTCTTCCAGTACGCCATCTCTTTCAAAACTAATATCAAGGCTTCTATCATTTGAGACCGTTTCGGTGACCCACGGTCGCGAGCATTCTTCCATGTTACCCTATCATTTTACTCAACTCAGAACAACCATTTGATAGCCCTTTTTTTTCTAAACTCGACTTGAAATCAATCGTAGCTCGTGCCTTAAACACTAAGTCTGTGCATCGTACCTTAAGCCAACTTGAACTCTATGCGACACCATCGCCCAAGACATACTCTATATGACGGGCTTTTACTATGTTGTTATACCCAGCCGTAGAACTCAAAGGACCGAGCTTGCTACTACTCCGATAGCCTAACATAACTTGCCTAACTTAACTTTGCAACAACTTGACGAGCAAAGGCTGCGTCAAACTTTGCCTTGATGGAATGTGCCATGCATGTGTCCGGCTTGAACAAACAAGTTATTTAGTTGCCTAGACTTTGCTACAAGTTGTGCAATGCAGCTTAACCAATGGGGCGAGCAAAGGCTATGCCAAGCCTTAGACAGTGGATCGTGCATGCTTTATCAAGCATTCATGCGGCCGACGCCTATGACTTAGGCTACGTTCATAACTTCGCCTACTCAACCAATTTTCCTTCTCCCAAGCCACGGGACGAAGGATCGAGTGTCATTTTCAAAGCACGTCGTGCACCAACTCTAAGCCGACCGTTGGACCTTTCCATATTCTAACTCAATTCGACCCGTCGGAATTATTCCCTTAGCTATGTGGATTCGTCTCTTTTATTATCAAGCCTACTTGTGTAAGTTGAAAACATTCAATTTATTATGTGAAGGCTAAGATGAGGCAAGTTCACCGAAACTACCCCATGTCACTTTCCGTTCCCAGAATACGTATTTTAATGCATGTACTGCTTTAATATATTTATTTAATATTTATCATGTATTGTTCTGTAGTTAAACTCCTTTAATTTTATGTTAATTAATTTTTTGTAATTTTATTTTTGCATTTTATTTCCTGCTTTTATACCCTGCTTTAGCTATACTTTGGGTTCGGCTTGGATTGGATTTAGTATGTTGTTCATCACAAACCCCACCTACCACCACCCCTTCCATTTAAAGCTATCCCCTTTCTCTCTCTTCATTACTTCACCATTAATCATCTTCTTCCTCATAACTTCTCCTCCACCTACCCAGCCGCCAGGCAAGTGCCAAACTTGCTTCTTGATGGATCACCATTATTATCGTTCCATCATCTTCCTTACTTGGTTTTGAGCCTCTTTAGTACTTAGCATTTTCAATTTCCATGGTTCATTTCTTGTAGATCTAAGTTTAATATATTTTCAGATTTCTTAGGTTTTGATCTAGTAAACTTTGTTATCTTTAAGTTTTGATGGTTCCATATTGTAGAGAATTTCGTTCTACCCTATTTTGACCTATGGAAGTTCAGATTTGGGCTTGGAATGAGGGATTTAGAGAGCTTGGAAGCAATGGTTTCCATGGTTCTGTCCTTAGAAAATTTCGGAGAAGAAGAACAGATCTTGACCGCATGACTTTTCATGCGACAAGTCTTCTTGAGCCACATAAAGTGTTGGCCGCATGAAGTATTGGCCGCATGAAGTGTTGGCCGCATGGAGTCCTGGCCACGTGGCATTTAAATTTATTCTGGCTGTATAAGGACCCGAGTCCTATCTGGCCGCATAAGTCAACCTTATCCGCATAAACTCTGAACTGTTTCGGCCGCATGAGATAATTCTTTCTCAGTCGCATAAGGCGCCTGTTGCTCACAGCTGCATGAGCTACATGTCTTCCCAGCCGTATGAGGCCTGTCATCCTCAGCCGCATAGGGCTCGTTTCAACCCTGGCCGCCTATGATAATTCGCAGCCGCATATAGACTTAATCACCCTAGCCGTATGAGCAATATTTTCTCAGCCGCATAGATTTTCTATTATTTCCTAGCCGCATAGGCACATGTTATCCTGGCCGCATAAATTTAGTTTTCTTAACCGCATAAATCAATAATTTCCCAGCCGCATGAATGCTAGCCATAATGCCCTTTGGCTGATTCTTGTTCAAATTGACATTGATTGACATTTATTATCATTTATCGACTGATTTGACATTTATTAACATTAATTATTGTCTTGGCATTAATAAACAAGGATTGTTATCTTGATTTAATAATTGATCATGCTTCCTAGTTGGAACTAAGAGACTGGCTAGTCGTCTTATTGAAATGAATGAATGAGACACGTTCATATTAACTATGAACTATTACAATCGACTGGCTAATCTCGAATATTGGCATACAGGCACATGCAGGCTTTAATTTATTTATTAATTTATTAATTTAATTATTTAATTATTTATGTATCTTACAAAGACAACATGTGTACTTTATGGTCAAGGCATGATTACTCCGTGGTTAGTTTTGATTGTTGCATTACGCTATGTAAGACCTACAACCTAACCGCACTGGTATCGTTGTAGAGTTGTGCATATCGTATGCCGTACACCAGTACTCATTCTGAATGACCATGATCCACGGCATGGGATTTCACTCAACGTAGAGAGTATTAAGTGAAATAAAATAATGATTGCATGGAGAGAATGGATTCCCGAGTTCTTACATGGCAGCCCTCTTGGGACTAGTAGTGCCCGACAGGCCGGTTGGTCCCCACAGATACTGCAAATCTGCCACACGGGTAGGGAGCGGTATCTGGTTATATTACTTATTGTATATTGTATATTGATGACGGACGTCCCGCTGGGACTCGTCTAATTCATGATTGGCGCAATTGATTGACTGGGTAAACTATCCTTGCTTGCACATAGTAAGAACTGAGGAATCCCTATTGCATAAATTCCAGGATAACTTGGAGTTCACAGTAGCAAGCCGTAGTAGTTGCATGGCCGTTTAAATTGATTTGTTTATGTACTGTACCTACTCTGTTACCTAACTGAGATGATCAGAATGTCAGGACATGACGGGCCAACTTCTGTCCTTGTTTGGTTGGGAGGTTGGTTTGAAGTGTCGTGATGTTATGTGAATCCTAGTAGATAGCAGAGATCTATTTATTATGTTTCCTATTACTAGTTTCATTCCTCATATCGTGCTCCCTTGCGGTACTTGCTATTAGAGGTCTAACCTCTCTGGTTTTGTAAGGCCAGATTTAGAGCCGGTCCCGAGGATCCAGCTTACTTCTACCTCCAAGATGGTCAACACTAGAGGGATGATCGCAGGAGGACTCGAGTGGGTTTCTTACTTCCTCGCTCGTTTTGTTATCTACTTTATACCTTGTCGTTTGGCACCAACATGTTAGTCGATTGTCTTGTATTTACTTTTACATAATTGTAACTACGTTAGGCTGCAGCTGATAACAATTGTGTATATTTACTACATCATCTGGCTGTATTTTGTAAAGCCAGATATCAAAAACATTTTGACTGAGCATTTGGGACGCCTTACTGCTTTATCTCACATGTTCTCTATTTCTGTTTCTTGTTTGAATGATTGAGACAATAGATGTAGAGTGACCATAGAGAGACTTTTATGTAGTATGTACCCCCTTGTCTTATTAGATAGCATTGATCGTATTATACGGTATTCTTCTACCGTAATACGTAGCTGGCTGAGTCATTCCCCCGCTCTCCAGTATTCTGGTTCTGGGGCGTGATACCCCACCTGATTCGAGGAGTCGCCTCAACCGAGTGGTGTCTTTGAGTCGTCGTTGCAAGGCTAAGTCCGAACGCCGTCGGCGGTTCGATTCCTCCGATTGACTGAGCGGGATAGGGCACTACATTTATGAACTTGGAAAGTTCATGGGTTCCATGAACTCATCTTCTCGGATTGGGAAACACTACTAAAATCTGTCAATTCAGCGACGCGCCAAGACGTCGCTAAAAAGGGCAAATACGTCGCTAGTTTCTATTAGCGACGTATTTAGCGACGTTTTCAAGTAGTCCCAATTAAGCTAGTCGCTAAACAAGAAAACGTCGCCAAACGTCGCTATTGCGACGATCTTTAGCGACGTTCCCACGTCGTTAATTTAGCGACTGCCAGCGACATAAAACGTCATAATTTACCGACGTAACCTAGCGACGTTGAGCGACTTGAAATGCATCGATGCTGACCTGGCTTTAGAGCCAAATGGCGACGTTCTGCGACTTTATAACGTCACTATATTACCGACATAAAGCGACGTTTAGCGACGTCCATGTAGCGACGTTTAGTGACGATTAGCGACGGTAATCATTAATATTAGCGACGTACTTAGCGACGTTTTTATCGTCGCTGTACGTCGCTGATAGTCGCTGAACATCGCTAATCTTAAAAAAAAAATTAAAAAAAATTACAGCAATTGCAGCATTTGCAGAATTTACAGCACCATTTGACAACAACGACTGTGTATCACGAACACAGTATCAAACAACACATACACACAATCACGAACACGTTTGAAACACAATGTGTCCACAATCAACACAGATTTATGAAAATTTGTAACAATGTCAAACATAATATGTCCACATAAGAATAAAGTATGTAAAACCACATAAAAGACCCAACAATGGGCCATCACACAACAATGTATATGCCGACTATAACTGATCAGGAGGAGCATCACCGCTCCTATCACCGCTCCTGGAAAGAAGGTAAGCATACTGCTCCGGTGTAAGAACCACCGACGACGATGAAGGAGGAGGCAATGCAACCGCTGGAGAAGGAGGCAGTGTAACCGCTGGAGATGGGTGCGTCCGCGTCTCCTCTAGGGCTCGGAGTCTGGCGCTGTATTGCTCCATGCAAGTCGCTATCCTGGTAACGGTGTCGTGAATGGACTCCTGTGTCCCCTATACTTGCTGCACGGTGCGCTCGAGCTCGTCAAAGCGTGCGGTGACCGACGCAGCATCCTCTTGCTCCTGAGGCCCTTGCTGCTCAGCAATCCTCCTCAGCATATCGTCGCGCAGCTCAGCAATCTGGCGGACAATGGTCTCCTCGACTCGGGACGACTCGGCCTGTGACGGCTGTGAATGCGCACTGGAAGAGGGAGCCCTGGATGCCTGCATCGTAACAAATGCACCGTAGGACCCCGTACCGTAGTACGTACCCCTCTGAAGACCACCAACAGCGGTCTTCCAGAGCTCGTCCTCCGACTGGGACGGAGAGGGTTGCGATGTACCAACCCCTCCCTCTGCCTGTGCACTAGCACTCGCACGCTCATCACGTAGCCTAACATACTCTTCCTAGAAATCATTGTGCATCTCTATACATCAGTACTTACCTAAATTAGCCTAATGAACATCTAAAATATTTAATTATTATTAAGTATATGGTTATCTGTATATTCTTCAAGTTGTGTTAAAAATTAACGAAATCTAAATTAGTACTTACATAGCTCTGAGTAGCCCGGTCGTCGATGAGCTTCCCGTCCTTTCGATGGGTGGCCAGGAAGAAGGTCACCATGTTTGCGTCCTCACCCCTCTTCACCTGCGTGTTTGTTATATTTTATTCTTTAGTAAAATAGAAAATTATATACTCCTACTATCAATAAATTCTTATATTTGACAATAAATTACCTACCAGACGACGGAAATGCTCCGTCATAGGAATCGATCCACCACACCACTTTCCGGCCATCGTCCTAGCCGCCTTCGCCTTCTCCGACCGCTCTTTGTACTCGGGCACCTCAAATCGAGCCCTCATCGTGACCCACTGGTCAGGTGTGATCCAACCAGCAATCGGCTTTCCGGAGCGGTGACGTTTTTTCTGATCGTCAATAGCATCACGGATCAACTTGGCGGCGACGGCAGGAAACTGCCTCTCAATCTGCTCGACGCGGTGTGGTGGATAAAAATAAGTCCTCTACAAGAATTATAAATTAAAATAATTAGTTCTAAAAAATACTTAAATTTATATTAATCATACTAAATTAACTATCTTTAGTTACCTTGAAGTGGGCAAACCAGAATGCCTTCCTCTCTTCCGAGGCATCCGAGTAGTTGATCCACGGACCCCCATAGTTGGACCTTAGAAACAGGCCCAACGCTCTCTGTACCGACGAGGGACGATATCTATATACAACGATAACCGACGTACTAATGAATATATATAGATATACAGCCATGCATAAAATATTGATTTAACTTACTTCGTAGGACCGTCGGCCCAAATCTCCATCCTCGTCTCGCCCTGAGGTGCACATGCAGGGTCGCTCTGGTATGGATCCGCCCGGGCGGGACGGACGGGAGTAGGGTCTACCTCCTCCACCTGCTCCCCATCCGCCATGCTGCTGTCAGCGCTAGGAAGGCTAGGGGAAGTAGTATGCTTAGCAAGCCTGGAACTGCTCGTCGCAGGTGCACTGCCACCCGGACCTGAGACCGTATGGTACAATGGAGTGCTCGGGCCAGAGGATGGTCCAGAGCCATCCTCCTGTAACGGAGCTCTCTGCCCACCTAAGGACACGGATCGTGCTGGCCTATCTCCGCGTCGTCCGGAGGTGCCTCCGCGTCGTCCTGCCATGCTGATAATAACATTAGAGTTCATAATTTAAGACTACAGAAATATGAATACATCGAAATCACAGTTATGGTTGAAAATATAAATAAATACAATGACAGTTTAGAAATATCTGCATATATACATTGGAATTCATAATTTAAGTTTTCAAAAGTGATCATAGTTCATAATTTAAGATTACAGAAGTATGAATACATCAAAATCACAGTTTCTCAATCATCCTCTAAAAATTCATCTTTTTCGTTTGCCTCCTCCTCCTCGTCCTCTTCCTCTTCCTCCTCATCGTCACTAGCATCTCCTTCGTCTTCCCCTTCGGATACTTGTACCTCTTCTACACAAGTAGATATTGAATAGGGAACTTATGCTGAGTCGACATCAACTGTATTAGGTACAAGAGGCAGCTCGTCCTCCTGATAAGCCACTTCGTCGACGTCGTAGGTATTTCTGGCTTTAGTCTTGCATACTGTCCACCAGTCGTACCTCGTTGTTCCCCGTCTAGGATATGTTGTAAAATATACGAGTTGAGCTTGACTTGTTAGGATAAATGGTTCGTATCCTTGGTATCGACGACGGTAGTTAATATCTACAAGACCATGTTTGTCAATTTTCCATCCTTGATCTTGTATGGGATCGAACCAATCAACTTTGAACAACACGATCTTGGCAGGCTCTATGCCATAGTTGTACGTCAATTCCACGATCTCACGTAAGATGCCATAGAAATCATTGTCTGGAGTGACATCTTTGTAGTTTGTAGATTTGATACACAAGCAACTGTTTTTTGTGGAATCAAGATCCAGGAAGCTATCTCTGATGACAGCATTTGTTGACTTGAACTTAAACCCATTCACGCAATAACTTGGCCATACTTTGACGGCATAAATTGGTCCCTTGGCAAGAGTTCTAATAGATTCATTCTCAAGAATGACGTCCGGACGATCGACCTAAACACGAAAAGATACGAAATTAAGTTTAATGTTAAGTTATTTCTTATGCAGTTAATGGAGGAAGATTCTAACTAGCTTCTTACGTACATATGCAGTCAACCAAGACGGGAAATGAAGTCTCATTTCTTCTTCTACTTCTTCATCTGCAATGTATGGTCTACTTGACCTCACCTCATCATTAAATTTGCTGAAAACCAATAAATATCGATCGGGATATACTCGTTAAATTATAATAACGGAATCAACAAATAGATGACTTGAATGTTGAAGATTTTCACTTACCACTCTAGCTTTTCCATTTCATCCTCCTCGCAGTTGAGTAATATATATAATTGGGCCGCCTTTAGTTCCTCATCATTCAAATATCTCTTTTTCAGTTTTCCTGAAGGCTTTCCAAGAGCATTGAAGACTTTCAATAATGCATCATTATATTCTATATCTCCATCGTCGTTCCTCGGAGCTCTTGTTCTATTTGTAGCAATATGAGGCTTGAAATACATTGAACAGAAGTTTGTAATCTCCTCAAGGACATAGGCTTCACAAATAGAACCCTCGACCCGTGCCTTATTTTTTACCTTCCTCTTCAGGTGGTTTAGATGGCGCTCGAACGGGTACATCCACCGATAACCGACGGGCCCACCAACACGTGTCTCATATAAAAGATGAATTGGCAAATGCTCCATAGAGTCGAAGAATCCAGGAGGGAACACCCTCTCAAGCTTACACAATGTTACTGCAATGTCCTTCTCCTGCTTTTCAAGCCGATCGACGAGCAACTTAGTAGAACAAAGATCTCTGAAGAATATGCTAAGCTCTGTCAGTGGATCCCAAACGACATGAGGTAAGAATTCCCGAAATGCAATCGGGATTAACCTCCCCATAAAAACGTGACAGTCGTGGCTCTTCATACCCTGGAGTTTGTTCTCCTTCGGGTCAACACATCTTCTCAAATTCGATACGTACCCGTCTGGAAATTTTAGGCCCTGGATCCACCTACAAAGTTTACCTTTGTCCTCCTTGTCCAGTGAGAAAATGGCCCTGGGCTGCTTATACTTCCCACTGCCTTCCTTTATCAAATGCAACTCTGGACGTCTGCATATTTCTTCTAAGTCTAACCTGGCCTTGGGATTGTCTTTCGTCTTCCTCTTTACGTCTATCACAGTATTTATTATATTGTCAAATACATTCTTCTCGATATGCATGACATCCAGGTTATGTCTGAGCAGATGGTCACTCCAATATGGCAGGTCCCAGAATATACTCCTCTTCGTCTAGTTGTGAGCGCGGCCAAATCCATCACACTTGTACCCCGCTGTAGGCTCTTCAATAGCACTTGACAATTTTTTAACTTCTTCCCATATCGTGTCCCCAGACCACCGTGGCGGTGGACTGGACTTCTCTACCACGCCAGCATGAAAAGCATTCCTGTTCCTCTGGTACGGATGATCCTTTGGCAAGAACTGTCGATGACAATCAAAGAAGTACGGTTTTCCTTCGTGTTTCAAACGGAAAGCCTTAGTGCGATCCATGCAATACGGACATGCGAGACGACCATGGGTGCTCCAACCCGATAACATTCCATAGGCTGGAAAATCATTGATGGTCCACATTAGTGCGGCCCTCATCTGAAAGTTCTGCTTTCTGGAAACATCATATGTGGTTGCACCTACTTCCCACAACTGATTCAGCTCATCTACCAAGGGCTGTAAGTACACATCGATGTTCCTCTTCGTATTCTTCGGACCTGGAATAATAACAGTTAGGAACATGTAAGGAGTCTTCATACACATCCAAGGCGGCAAGTTGTACGGAGTAACAATCACTGGCCAACAGGAATATTGTGAGCCCGAAAGTCCAAATGGGGTAAAACCGTCGGAGGAAAGCCCCAATCTGACATTACGCGGCTCCGAAGCAAAATCGGGATACACTCGATCAAGGTGCTTCCATGCTTCCCCGTCGGAGGGATGATCCAGTACTCCATCTATTTGTTCCCGCTTGTGCCAACTCATATTATCAGCTATCTCCTTTGCCATAAACAACCTCTACAACCGCGGCGTCAAAGGCAAATAGTGCATCGAATCTGTTGGCTTGCGTGCACCAGAAGTCCTTGTTGTACTAGTTGCCTTGAAGCGATCGGCACCACAAAATCTGCAGGCGTCTTCATCCTTGTCGTCCTTATAGTACAACATGCATCCGTTGCGACATGCATCAATTTTTTCATACCCCATCCAGAGCGATCTCACCATTCTCTTGGATCGGTAGAAGTCTTTAGGTAACTTGCCACCCTCCGACAATATATCTATAATTAACTCCAGGATTCGGTTGTAGCATTCTTGAGACATGTTAAAATCTGATTTTATGCTCAACAATCTTGTAACCACCTCCAATGGTGAATGGTCATCACAACCAGGATATAAAGGAGTCCTTGCATTCTTCAGCAACTCCATGAACTTTGCAGCATTAGCATTCGGTGCCTCCTCAGCTGCATATTGATTGTTCGGATCGAAACTAGGCCCCGCAGCATCGAAAACCATGTTCGTCCACCCTTGGTCGTAATCAGCATGCTCGTGGACATCTACATAAGGCTCCACATAAGGCTCCGGCTCGGAGGCTAAAGACACAAGTTCTCCGTGTACGGTCCACTGATAATAATTTGGCATGAAACTCCTCGAATATAAATGATATGTCACATCCACTTCCGAATGATATTTCAAGTTGCGACATCTCATACATGGACACTTAATTTTTGTACGGTCCATGTACTGAGGGAACGCCTTGGCAAACTGCAGGAACTGTTGTACACCCTGTATAAATTCATCCCGCACACCGCACATGTCATCAGGATGACGATTGTACATCCACAAACGGTTCCGCAGATAGTAATTCATATCCATTTTAAGATAATTCTGCAAAGATTGACACAGATAATAATTCATCAGGATGACTCCTGTATATCCACAAACGGTTCTGCATAATTGCCAAGTGTGGGGACGAATGGCTCAGAACACAACCCAAAATGCATTCTAGCATACATTAGTTTGAATCATCTATGTTCTGTACACATTGTGTAGTATATGTTCTTATCGAATCTAGTATCTAAAGGATGTAACAGAATCAAGATGAACCCACATAATGTAATACTAAGACATTATCTACTACTAAAAGATGTAGTGATAGGTTGTCGTATCATCATTGCCGAGGGATGGAGATAGGAGGACAGTCAACTTTATCTACGGCTACATAGTTTATGCCTCGCCAGTCGAATGGCTGCAGGGACTATGTCCTGATCACGATGTCGTACCATAGATTATCTACTACTAATTAAGACTTTCAACTAAGCAGTCAAAAGGTACTGAACAAAAAGTCTAATTATAAGACTTTCAACTAAGCAGCGTTGTAGGATTTAAAATATGGTATTCAGGATTAGTATCCATCCTTCGTGACATAGCTGACTCTGCCAAAACCTGACCAACATATCCTACACTAATCATTCCATATTTCAGTAATGTCAGTGAGCTAAATCATTCTCAACTGTCGAGAATACTTAGGAGAAAACTCATTCACAGGATTAGTATCCATCCTTCGTGACATAGCTAAAATTTTATAGAGCTCGATAATAATTATTAGACAATTTATTCATCATTTCAAAACCCTGAAAAAGCCCAAAAATAACTCCCAGTATCACACTGTGAGTCTCGTATCCACACAGTGGGACACGACGTGTCCAAACCAACAAAATAGGTGTCACACGAACTAGAAGCGAGTCCACTGTGAGTCCCGTGTCCACACAGTGGGACACGACGTGTCCAAACCAACAAAATAGGTGTCATACGAACTAGAAGCGAGTCCACTGTGAGTCTCGTGTCCATACAGTAGGACACGACGTGTCCAAACCAACAAAATAGGTGTCACACGAACTAGAAACGAGTCCACTGTGAGTCTCGTGTCCACACAGTGGGATACGACGTGTCCAAACCAAAAAAATAGGTGTCACACGAACTAGAAGCGAGTCCATTGTGATTCTCGTGTCCACACAGTGGGACACGACGTGTCCAAACCAAAAAAATAGGTGTCACACGAACTAGAAGCGAGTCCACTGTGAGTCTCGTGTCCACACAGTGGGACACGACGTGTCCAAACCAAAAAAAATAGGTGTCACACGAATTAGAAGCGAGTCCACTGTGAGTCTCGTGTCCCCGGCAGCGAGTCCACGCTCTCGTGGACACGAACTACAAGCGAGTGTTTTCCATAAAGAAATTCTCTTTATTTGTTGTGTTTCTAGGAAAATTACAACTGTGGGAATCCGATCTAGAAGACGATCGCTTTATCCCTTGGACTATGCGAAGAAGAAAAGCTCTCAAAATTTTGACAGTAGATATCAATGTATCTGTACAATGAATGAGAAAAAGAACTCTATTTATAGAGTCAAAAAACTGAAAAGATAACTGTCTTCACAGCCTATGCCTAGTTAAAAATCACGCAGGATTTAACATACACAAGGCTGTGAGCAGTTACTGGACGTGGCCTATAACTGTTGGACACATGGCAATCATGCATGAGTCGTGTGCAAGTTACAGGACACGCAGGCGAGAGATCAGTGGCATGGCTGCCACGTACTCCAATTTGATGAAATCCACGCAGACTTGTTGAAGACGAAATCCACGCAGACTCGGGGTAGAAAGCTTCAAAATCCACGCAAACTTGGGGCAAGAAGCTTCAGAATCCATGCAGACTTGGTGAAGACGAAATCCACGCAGACTCGGGATAGAAAGCTTCAAAATCCACGCAAACTTGGGGCAAGAAGCTTCAGAATCTACGCAGACTTTGATGAAGAAAACTTCAGAATCCACGCAGACTCGGGATAGAAAGCTTCAAAATCCACGCAAACTTGGGGCAAGAAGCTTCAGAATCTACGCAGACTTTGATGAAGAAAACTTCAGAATCCACGCAGACTTGAGATAGAACTGCCAGCTGTCTTGATTCAGCGTGCCTCGACTGACACAAAATCTCTGGTAGTGATTGCTTTTGTCAGTCACATTAAATGACAAGAAGCTCTTTTGGTACGCCAACTTGACGAAGGTTGAGTCTTGCTGAAGAAGATTTCGAAAATCACGCCATAGACGGCTGTGATCTCTCGAATTCTGTGCATACGTGGCATACGAAAAGACATTCTTCGACTGTTGTGCTGTCAGTCATAATTACTCTCTGACAAATGATGAGCTGTCTCTCCAGCGTGATTTGTAAATATTGTCTGGATCAACTGAGCGTGACTTTTGACTCTGTCCTGATCAACTCAGCGTGACTGTCTTTTTAAAGGCCTACAAGACCCCCTTCAAAGTTTTCGAAAAATTGAAAAGACTTCAAAATTTTCGAAATACTTTGAAAATAAGATGATAAAATGAAATCAGTCACGCTGAGATGACTTCAAATTTTTTGGAAGTCGGAAAGACTTCGAAGTTCTTTGAGAATATCCAAATGAACTTATTAAATGTCATGATGACTCTTCATTTTCCGAGACTGATTACATCCAGTTTATGGTGGAATATGAACCGCGGGCGAGCTCTGTTATATAAACAGGGAGAGGATTCATTTAATCTTCATCTTACGTCAATATGACACCAAAAGAGAAGAAGCTGAGGAAGAAGCACGCAAGTTGGGCTTTTGTTCCCATGGTGACCCCACTTTTGGGGGTGAAAAGCCAGAGCCCCTTGTCTTCGAGCTCAAAGATTTGTATTTGTGGATGAATTGTGGACATGATAGATAATGAAATCTTCTTTTCTGTTTTAGAGTATATGATATTATCAGAGGTATTATGGACGTGATAATATGTAGGAACTCAAAAGAAAATAGATTGATTTCTATGCAGAGGTCAAAACATGACAAATGAGTAAGTAGATTCGGAATTGATTCAGAGGTTATGAAAACATGATAAATAACGAATCCCCCCTTAATAAAATTGATAGAAGATTATGAACGGATGAACCGTTAGGAAATGATGAACAGATGAACTGTCGAGTGAATGTGATAAATGAACGGATGAACCGTCAAGTATTAATGAATATGTGAAACGTCGGATGAATGAGGAACTTCTGCCTATAAATATAGCAGAAATCTGGCGAGAACGAATACTTCTACTCCTCAACATAAAAATGTCATCTGGAGAAGCATCCAAGAAGACTGAGATAGCCTCAAAGGTTCAGAAAGGCACTGAAGAACGCCCTGCTGGTCCAGTCAAAACGAAGAAGACGGAAGCAGGCGAAGGCTCGTCTGCACCCAAGCCACCAAGGGACATTCTGGATTTTCTGCTCGAACCAGGAAGGACTGAAGAAGAGGAAGCCATGAGGATGGCCGCTTGCAAATTCCTCGTGGGTTCTAGCAAGGAGGTTCTCGGCTCTTTTGCTGATCACATCTTCGAAAAGGACGGTAGTGGCCCACGTCCAAAAGTAGAGAAGGATGATAGTGATCTTTCTTAATATCATATATCATCATTCATGAAAATAAAATAAAAATTTTATTTTTAAACATGAATTTGTCTGATGATTACAAGTATTTACATTTATATATAGTACTTTTTAAGGAATTTGCCATTAATAGGCATCAAAACTTTGCGACCATCCAATTCTGAGAGTTGATAAGCTTCATTTGAGAAAACTTTGCTCACAATATAGGGACCTTCCCACTTTGCGTCAAATTTGCCTTACTCATATGAGTCATAGTCATAGGACGTCTGACTGTTAGAACAAGTTCTCCTTTTTGATATGATCGAACTCTGACTTTTTTATTAAAAGCTCTTGAAATTCTAGCTTGATAGAATTAAATATTCTGTTGAGCAGATAATCGCTTTTCATCCAGAGCTTCTAATTCCTGAAGTCGAAGACGATCGTTATTTTCAGCAGTGAGTTCATTAGCGATTGCTATCCTTAAAGAAGAAATTTGAATCTCTAATGGAAGAACAGCTTCGCAACCATACACCAGAGAGAAAGGTGTACATTTGGTAGCATTACGAACTGTAGTGCAATAAGCCCACAAATATTCCCCGAGCTTGTCACTCCAATTACGTTTGTTAGTGGAGACAAACTTCTTTAGGAGTTTGATGATAGTCTTGTTGAAAGCTTCTGCTAATCCATTAGCTGCTGGATTATATGCGGTAGAAGCCACATTATTGATCCGGTGATCGTCACAGAATCGAGTAAATTTCTGGCTGACGAACTGTGGTCCGTTATCATGAACAATGCGTTGAGGAACACCAAATCTGTAGATGACGTGGTCCTTAATAAAGCTGATGACATTAGACGTCTTAACTTCAGATAAAGGAATGGCTTCGGCCCATTTGGAGAAGTAATCGGTTATTGCGAGAATGAACCGATGACCTTTAGATGACGGTGGATTGATCGGGCCGACAATGTCCATGCCCCAAGCTTCGAAGGGCCATGATGCTGCCGTCGGATGTAGAAATTCCGAGGGTTGATGAATAAAATCTGCATGGATTTGACAAGCTTTACACTTCTTTGCATATTCGATGGCATCAGATACCATGGTGGGCCAATAATAACCCATACGTCGAATACGGTCTTGAAGTTTTGGTCTTGGCTGATGTGCTCCACAAATTCCATCATGTGCTTCGCGAATGATTTGTTGAGCCTCGTCACCGGCAACACATCGAAGGAGTAAACCATCATAAGCTCGACGATATAAGGTCTTTGTTGTATGATTGTAGTAGAATCTGAGTGATCGTCGTCTGATAGATGCTGCCTCACTCGGATCATTCGGAAGAATATCATATAATACGAGATCTAAGAAAGGAAGTCTCCAATCTTTATCCGTATTCTGATTCTCAGTCAAGTTACTGAAGATGAATTCCATGCTGGAATCGGATAAAGATGACATCGATTTACGACTGAATCCAAATCCTCTTGTTGTGTTGACGTCATGAGATATTGATTCTTCAATGTCAACTGGAAGTCCTAGAGTCAAATTATTTTCAAGATGAAATAATTCTCGATTACGAACAACGATCATTTGTTGCCGTCTGATTGGAATAGCCAGCACCGCCCTGATCTGATTGACAATGAGTTTAGAGTCTCCGTACGCCTCCAAATGTTGAATATTCAGATGTTTAGCGAGTTGAAGACCAATAAGTAATACGTTGTACTCAGCTACATTGTTTGAACACGGCTGATCGAGAGAATAAGCTCTTTGGATAGCAAGACCTTCTGGCGATACAAGAACGATTCCAACTCCAGCGACAATATCACCATTAGGACCAATTCTTGATGCTCCATCAAAGAATAAACGCCAAGTAGGATCTTCTTTAGCAATTTGATTTGAATCTAGGACTTTATCTGGGATTTCATCATAGAGTTTTGAATTTTCTGGAATTGAGTGAGCAGCCAGAAAATCAGCTAAAGCTTGTCCTTTGACTGATTTCTGAGGAATATAGTGCATGTCATACTGAGCAAGTAGGATTCCCCAGTTAGCCAATCGAGAATTCAAAACACTGGGTTTCTTCATCATGATCCGTATAGGATTGATCCTGGAGATGACATGAATAGTCTGGCCAATGATATAATGACGTATCTTTTGGACAGCAAACATCAAGGCTAGACATTCTTTTTCAACCGGTGAATATCGAGGTTCAGCTCCGGTCATAGTGCGGCTGAGATAATAAATGGCTTGTTCATGGCCATTTTGATTCTTTTGAGCGAGTAATGCACCCAATGAATGACTCATTGCTCGAGTATAGAGGAGGAACGGTCTTCCTGCGACGGGAGGTACCAATACTGGAGGGCTCATTAGATATTGTTTTATATTATCGAATGCTTTCTGACATTCATCATTCCAGACAAAAGAGACACCTTTCTTCATAAGTTTGTTGAATGGTCTGCAGCGTCCTGATAAATTAGAGATGAATCTCCTGATATAAGCGATTCTTCCTTGAAATCCTCGTAGCTCTTTTAAGGTGCGTGGAGGACGCATCTCTTGGATGGCTTTGATCTTCTCGGGATCCACGTGTATACCTTTAGAGGTAATGACGAAGCCAAGAAATTTACCACTAGAGACGCCTAAGAAGGACTTAGTAGGGTTCATCTTTAATTGATGCTTACGTATTAGATCAAATATAGTCTTCAAATCTTGGATATGATCCTCCTTTTGTCGACTTTTGACTGCAATATCATCAACATAGCATTCGACTATTTTTCGCAAATGTTCACGGAATATAGTGCTCATAGCTCGTTGATAAGTTGCTCCTACGTTCTTGAGACCGAATGGCATAACTGTATAACAGTATGTACCAATCGACGTTCTGAGAGAAGTGTGCTTCTCGTCCTCTGGAAACATTTTGATCTGATTGTACCCAGAATACCCGTCCATGAATGACATTCGTTCAAATCCACAGGTATTATCAACCATGACATCAGTGATTGGTAGAGGAAATTCGTCTTTAGGACATGCCGCATTGAGATTGCGGAAGTCTATGCATACTCTGATCTTGCCAGTCTTTTTAAGAACAAGAACAATATTAGCCACCCAATCGGGATGTTGTTCCTCTCTAATAAACCCAGAGGTAATGAGTTTATTGACTTCAGCTTCAATTGCATCCATGATGTCTGGACGAAATCGTCGCTGTTGTTGTTTGACCGTTTTAGCATTTGGCAAGATATTGAGCTTGTGAGTTGCAATTTGAGGATCAAGCCCCGGCATATCTTCATAACTCCAAGCAAAGACATCGATGTAATCATGAATGAGTTTGATCATGTCTTTCTTATCAGTTTCTGAAAGACTTTCACTGATGAATATTGGTTTGGGAGATCCCTCTTCACCAACATCTATTTGAACAAGTTTATCTTCAGTCGGAGGTTCTTTTTGCCCGAAACGGAACTCCCATTGATTATCTAATCTTTGGGCCCACTGTTCCGATTCAGGTGAGATTTCAAACTCTTCTTCGTCTTCATCACTTTCTTCAGAATGGTCAATGGAAACCATGTTGGAAGATAAAATGTTGCAGTAGAAGTCCCCGATACTTGTATCGGAATTCCAAGAAGTGGTACTAGAAGAATCAGATCTCTTATCTTCGTCAGACTCGGGATCTTCATGGATAATATTGATAAAAGGAGTAGGAGCTATATAGCCCAATCCGCATTTCGTCCTTCCATATTTCAGAGGAGGAATACGAACAGGCATTTTTCTTCCTTTTCTACTATTGAGGCCAGTCCTGAAGTCATAGCCCATATTTTTGATGATGTCTTTAGATTGCTGACTATAACGACGTAGTTGTAATCTTCCAGTATCATCATTTTTGTCATCATCTTCAAGATCAGAAGGATTTTGAGGCCCTTTATAGAAGAATATTGGAATGTCTCCTGGCTTTCTGCTGGGAACTAGAAAGTATGAAGATTGTACAGGTTCTAGGGATACATCTGTATGAACAGTCTGTACAACTCCTATGGTTATTGTGTTCAAGTCATCTAACAGATGTAAATAACTATGAACATAATTACACACATCAACGTACTGCAAAGGTGGAGACTGTAAAAGCAGCAGTATTTACATTAGGAGAAGGCTGAGCCTTAGAGATTTTAGCCAAGTCAATGACTAAAGGGGAAAAAGAAGAAGAAGCTTTGTTTCGATTAAGATCGATAACAAATAGCTCAGAAGAGGTGAGCGCTCTTGAAGTTTGAGTAGGAATAGTAGTTCGCCCTCCAACTGGAATTAGCAGAGTATCTTGTGAAGATACAGGAACTGTAGTACGCCCACTGACAGGAATGATCAGTGTATTTTGAGTAGATGACTGAGGTAACGGAGAGATCCGTCCACTCACTGGAATGATGAAAGAATCTTCTCCAGAGGGTTTAGGAGATTGTTGCTGAGTAGTTCGACCTTTAACAGGGATTATTAAAGTCTCACTTTGTGTATCTTCTTTCTCCATAGCTTGTATGATCCTTGTATACTCTTCTTTGTACATTCGAGAATCGTTGAAATAAGCTTCAACCCCATAGAAGGGATTTATATCAGCAACTTCTTTTTGTACTCTTCCATTGCTATTAATGTATTTAAAACATTGATGAAGAGTAGAGGGCACCACATTATTTTCATGAAGAAAGGGCCTCCCCAGAAGAAGATTATAGGATCCCGCGATCTCGATCACATAGAAAGTGACTTTAGATCTGAAATCGCCTATCTGAAGCTTCAGATGAATCTTTCCCAAAGGCTCACTTCGGCTTTGATTGAATCCCAAGATAGTAGTAACCGTCTTGGAGAGCTTGTGGAGAGGGATTTTTAGTTCATCTAACAGACTCTTTGGCATTATGCTTATAGCAGACCCTGGATCAATGAGGATACGATCTATCTTCATTGTGTCGATATAACCGGTGTAGTAGAGAGGCCGATCATGTCGATTATCCTCCAATAGCATGTCGTCTTGTGTAAAGGTGATATTTGGGATAATCTCCAGTACACTGTTGCAATGTAAGCAAGTGGCAGGTTCTGCATCTGGCTTCTTCAATTGTGCAAGACAAGAGTCAGCTTGTAGAAGTGCTTCACTTAATGTCTCCCGAGTCTCTTTGGAAAGACGTAGAAGTTCAAAGAGGGACATTCTAGCTGGAGTATTAGCAAGTTGAGCCAAAATGTCGAAGTTGTAAGGCTTCTGAAGTCCAAGAGGAGAGGACTTCTTGATTGGCTTATCAAACCGAGCCTGTTGTTTGCCTTTCTCCAGAGCTGTAGGCTTGGGAGGAACAGGTTCAACTGGTGTAGTTGAAGGAACAGGTGCAGTAGATGATTCTTCTCCAGGAGCAACATTAGAAGCATCTTTATCAGCTGGAGGGATATCAGGAGTATCTTCAGGATTCTTGGAATAATCCTTTAGATAAGGTTTCCCCGTTCGAGTAGCACTAACAAGTGCTTCTTCTTTCTCTTTTGGCTCTATGTCAGGAATAGATTCAAGAGAAGTCATATGACATAATTTAATCTTTCCAGCCTTCTTGGACTTTCGAGAAGAAATCTTTTGAGGAAAAGGAGATTCAAAATCTGCCACTAGATCAGGATGGATCCACATGATTTCTCCAGTCTCCAAAGTGATTGGCACTAATCCTTCAGACCGTGGAGGAGGAAGATTCACTATGTCAAGAGTTGCCTTGGGAATAGGAACGATCCCACCTTCAAGGAGTTGAGAAGGGAAATCTCCGAATTGCATAGAGACGACGTTGGAGGTGACGGTCTTCTCTTTTGGAGTAAGAGAGATAGCTCCAGATTTAGTCATTTCTTGGATCTTTCCTTTCAGTACATAACATGTACGAATTGTATGACCCAGCATTCTGTGATATGGGCAGTATTTGGGATGATCTGTTTTACCAGCTTCATCAGGTTTCTTGATCTCAGGTAATTGTATTTTATTACCTTTCAGCAGACATTCAAAGATACCAAGGACATCGTCGTCATCAAAAGAATATTCTTCTTTGGGGCGAGGTGTTCTTGATTGTTGAGTTGTAGAGGCAGAAGTTTGAACATTTGATGCATCTTTGCTCTGAAGATTAACTTCAAGAGTTTCTTTTCCCTTGCGAGCATTATTTTTATTGTTAGCACCTTGTCCTGTTTCTTTAGGAGTCATCTGCACTCCTAAACCTTTGAAGGTTTCAGTACTGATTTCTGCAGCTTTGGCACTGACTATGAAGGAAGGCCAATCTTGAAATTGAGTGGACCCTGTCCACATACTGATGATTGGCAACAGGTTTGATTTGCACGTGTCAATGGTGACAGCATCAGGAGTTCCAAGAGGCATCTTCAGAGCTTCTCTTCGAAACCGTTCAATGTATTCCTCTGTAGATTTATTATTTTTCTGCTTGATTCTAATAAGAGCAGACATAGTCATGTCATTAAGCCCTTCATAGAACCTTTCAAGAAACATCTGTTTGAAACCAGCAAATGAGGTAATGCTCCCATCTGGGAGACTCCTATACCATTCATAAGCCGTTCCATTGAGACATCCAATAAATACCCGAGTAAGGAGGGCATCACTTGGTTGCAGTTGATCAGTCATCACTTCAAAGTGATTAATAAACTGACTTGGAGAAGTGGTTCCATCATAGAATGAGATAGTAGGAGGCTTGTATTTAGGAGGATATGATACTTGCTTCCATTCTATCGGATAAGGCTGCTTAATGCCTAACCTTTGTAAACCATCCTTCTGTTTGAATGCCTCGAATTGAGTTTTGAGATTCTTCAATTCTTCAGAGACAACTCCCGAAGATTGTGGAGTTGTGGCTTGTAGAGAATAGTTGGGAGGAGGAACAGCATTGTAAGCACTACCCCCAGCTCCAGAGAGACTAGGATTTGGTTGAGCTGGTCCAGGAGTATTAGATTGTACTGCTGGAGAAACTTGTACTGGACTCATATCAGTGTCAGTTGGTATGGCATCTGGTACAGTCTGTCGATTTTGCATCTGTGTTGCCATGAGTTCATACATCGACTTCATAGTATCAGCCATAGACTTCATTTGTTGTTCCAAAGAAGCAATTCTTTGATCTTGAGGAGAATAAGGTTCATCAGTATTCCCATCAACCATATAAGTTGTGATTGTACGAGGAATTATTGATGAACTGGTAGATGTTGTTTGTTCTGAATCATTGCTTCGTGCATCAAAGTCAATTATAGGAGAACTACCCCCAGTAGGAAGAGGTGGGAAGTTAGATTCTCCAAGGAATTCAGAATCAATTTCAGGGATCAAATTTCTTTGACTAGAAGCCAGGACTCTTGCTCTGGTGTTTCTATATACTCCATCTGGACTATCAACTCTACCCCCGGTGTCCCGAGAAGTCATGTTGACAGAGGCAAACAAAGGCTCATCTTCATCAGGCATAGGTTCATACTGAATCCTATTGAAGACAGACTGTCGTTTAATTTGACATCTGCATTGCATTGTGGCTCTTGGCTGGAAGTCACATTCATGATCACCATGGTCTTGAACCGTTGATTGATATCTGCACTGAATTATGACTCTTAGATAGAAGTCACATTCAGCATGTTCCTTTGACATAGAATTACTCCTTCTCTTCTGTTGAAGATATTCCCGTAAATCTGTTTGTGAAGATTGAGGAGTATACTTCCTGTTCTTGGGTCTTAATGGCTCTTGATTATACAAAGGGTGATTAATGTGAGCCACATAATTTCTTACATACTCTGCATCTGGATCTTTTATCTTCATATCCAATTGGTATGGTTTCTTAACACCAGAAGTGCTGAGTTTTGTTCTTAAATCAGTGGAAGGTAACACATTAATTTTGGAAACATGGAGTTTTCCCTCCATTTATCTGGATATTTGCAGAGAAGGAAGAGTTGAACCACTCCTTTGATTAGGAGTTGGTAACAGACCCTCTTTAATGGACAGATTCTGTGTCCAATTTGAAGAAGTCATAGGAGAAGATATTAAGGAATATTTCTTCTTAGACTCAATCAGATTTTGAGACATAGAATGTCCAGAAGGAAGAGTAGTCAAAAGACCATCTCCTTTCCTTTGACTAACAAAAGTATCAGTCAAAGCTGTTCCTGAAGTAAAAAACTACAGGAGCAGAAGAAACAACTAAAGAGTTATTCCTTTTCGAAGGGACTTTGTGTGGAAGACCACCCCCAGTTCTAGTAGAACTCGGTAAAGAAGAAGAGATAACTAAGGAGTTATTCTTCTCTGATGAAATACACGCTGAAACGGATTTGGCTAAGGAACCAGTAATGTCAGCGTGACTTTTAATTTTAGAATTACACGCTAGAACAGATTTGGCTAAGGAGCCAGTACTGTCAGCGTGACTTTTAGGGTTGAATTCGCACGCTGGAACAGATTTGGCTAAGAAGCCAGTACTGTCAACGTGACTTTTAGGGTTGAATTTGCACGCTGGAACAGATTTGGCTAAGGAGCCAGTACTGTCAGCGTGACTTTTAGGGTTGAATTTGTACGCTGGAACAGATTTGGCTAAGGAGCCAGTACTGTCAGCATGACTTTTGGGGTTAAATTTGCACGCTGGAACAGATTTGGCTAAGGAGCCAGTACTGTTAGCGTCACTTTTGGGGTTGAATTTGCACGCTGGAACAGATTTGGCTAAGGAGCCAGTACTGTCAGCGTGACTTTTGGGATTGAATTTGCACGCTGGAACAGATTTGGCTAAGGAGCCAGTACTGTCAACGTGACTTTTGATTACTGTCATCTTCGAACGCACAAGAGTGTGCGTGCTTGCAGTGGAGTTCTTGCCAGAGGTAGAAGTAGACACTGTGGCAGAGACTTCACCATTGACTGCCAACCGATTCTTAGGGACATAGACAGAGTGTCCCTTCGACTTGGCAGTGATGATGGAGGCTGGAGTGGGCTTGCCACCCTTAGCCTGCTGCATTTCTTCATAGGCGAGTTGATCGAATTTGATCGTCATCACCTTCTTTGTCGAGCCGATTGACGAAGTGTCGTATTGAGTTGTTACCATCTCAGAAGAGGAGATAGTTTTCCCCAGCAGAGTCGCCAATTTGTTTTCCATAAAGAAATTCTCTTTATTTGTTGTGTTTCTGGGAAAATTACAACTGTGGGAATCCGATCTAGAAGACGATCGCTTTATCCCTTGGACTATGCGAAGAAGAAAAGCTCTCAAAATTTTGACAGTAGATATCAATGTATCTGTACAATGAATGAGAAAAAGAACTCTATTTATAGAGTCGAAAAACTGAAAAGATAACTGTCTTCACAGCCTATGCCTAGTTAAAAATCACGCAGGATTTAACATACACAAGGCTGTGAGCAGTTACTGGACGTGGCCTGTAACTGTTGGACACATGGCAATCATGCATGAGTCGTGTGCAAGTTACAGAACACGCAGGCGAAAGATCAGTGGCATGGCTGCCACGTACTCCAATTTGATGAAATCCACGCAGACTTGTTGAAGACGAAATCCACGCAGACTCGGGGTAGAAAGCTTCAAAATCCACGCAAACTTGGGGCAAGAAGCTTCAGAATCCATGCAGACTTGGTGAAGACGAAATCCACGCAGACTCGGGGTAGAAAGCTTCAAAATCCACGCAAACTTGGGGCAAGAAGCTTCAGAATCTACGCAGATTTTGATGAAGAAAACTTCAGAATCCACGCAGACTCGGGGTAGAAAGCTTCAAAATCCACGCAAACTTGGGGCAAGAAGCTTCAGAATCTACGCAGACTTTGATGAAAAAAACTTCAGAATCCACGCAGACTTGAGATAGAACTGCCAGCTGTCTTGATTCAGCGTGCCTCGACTGACACAAAATCTCTGGTTGTGATTGCTTTTGTCAGTCATATTAAATGACAAGAAGCTCTTTTGGTACGCCAACTTGACGAAGGTTGAGTCTTGCTGAAGAAGATTTCGAAAATCACGCGATAGACGGCTGTGATCTCTTGAATTCTGTGCATACGTGGCATACGAAAAGACATTCTTCGACTGTTGTGCTGTCAGTCATAATTACTCTCTGACAAATGATGAGCTGTCTCCCCAGCGTGATTTGTAAATATTGTCTGGATCAACTGAGCGTAACTTTTGACTCTGTCCTGATCAACTCAGCGTGACTGTCTTTTTTAAAGGCCTACAGCGAGAGAGAGAGCTAGAAGTCGAGGAGAAACTGGAAAGCGGGGGGGGGGGGGAAGAGTTACCTGATCCGGAGCTACCTGAGGAAGGAGGGGGAGGAGAAGAAGGAGGGAGATCGCCGGAGAAGCACCGCGGAGGAGGAGGCCGGATGAGGGAAATCGCCGGAGGGGCGTCGTGCGTCGCGGAGGGAAATTTTGGGGAAATCGTCGGAGGGAACGAAATATTTGGGGGGAAATTTTGTGGAAGATCGAAAAGCGAAACCCTTGCTATATGAAAATATTAGCGACGTAATTCTAGAACGTCGCTAAACGTCGCTGGTATTTATGAAACGGCGACGCTACTTAAATTGCGTCGCTACACGTCGCTGCTTCAGCGACGTGTACCGACGAACTTGCGACGCCTTTTCTCATTTAACAAATTGCAGCCGCTAGACGTCGCTATTAGTCGCTGTCAGCGACAAACAGCGATGTCATACATAAACGTCGCTAAAACCCCAAAAAATAGCGACGTTTTTGTAAGGAGTCGCTAAATACGTCGCTGATATGACTTATTTTGGTAGTGAAAGAAGAACAGTGCTGGGTGCATAGTATTTCATGCGCCCACAACAGTATTCCTTTGGGCGCATAGCCATTTGTATGCGCCCAAGGCCTCATGCTCCCTGCTTGGGCGCATAGCCCTATATATGCGCCCAAGGACTCCCATGCCTAGGTGCATAGCCTTTATATGCGGCCAAGTGCACCCCATATTCCCTGCTTGGGCGGATACTTTTCTTTATGCGGCCACTTGTCATGAAAGATGGCCTCCAAACTTATCTTCCAAGTATATCCTGACTCTACCATGTGGGCGCATAGCTATTGTTATATGCCCACTTAGCCAGTGGAGATAGTGTCCAGACTTATCTTCCAATGCACCCTGTCTCACTCATGTGGGCGCATGCATGCGGGCGCATAGACCATGGGTGCATACATATGGGCACATAGCCCTGGGCACATGCTCTCCATGTCACCCCATTGACCCCTTGTGCCTTCTTTTGCAATTATCCATGTTTGTCCCCATGGTCCTTAGTGTGAGTTGTGACTTTGCTTGTACTCTTTACTTGACTGGTCCTATAATATTATTTTCCATGTTGCACATATACTCTGAGTTTTAAACACGATCTTGGTATGGCACGTACACTCTCTAATAACTCCTTGATAGTGGTCCGCCGTGGTGCACTTACATGAACACGACATGACAATGTAACTTTACATGATAACTTCCGACAGTGACCCGACAGTGACCCGTCGTGGTGCACTCTTGACAAGCAACGTGACATGAATAGACTTGATACTGGCCCGCTGAGGCGCACTCTTGACAAGTAACCTAACATGATAATCTTGATATGCTGTTGCGACGGCTATTTTGACTTGCCAAATAACTCTTGTCTTGACACCGTAGGTGTTTGTGCTTGTATAAGCTACATGCCTCGTCTTGCATCATGCCTAGGATATGGATTCCTGGTTACGATGGTCAGGGATTCGTCACTACAAGAAATGCAGGTTTCCGTGACGAGTAATTTGTGACAAGGGTCAAACTTGTCACTGAAATTGATACTTTTGTGAGAAATAATTTTTGTTGTCACTCATAATTTGATTCTGCGACAATAGTTTTTTTTTGTCACATAGTTAAATCATTTAGTGACAATGTGTTTATTGGTCGTCACTTAATGTTGTCACTGAAATAAAATTTAAATTTTAGACTTATGTCAAAGACAAGTTATGTGTGATAAGTGAAAATACTTATCACTTAAGGGTTTTTTATAGTTACAAGAAAATATTATTGTCACATAAAAGTATTAGGCACAAGATTAAAATTTTATTTTTGTCACTTTAAAGTTTCTTTTAGTTACCAAATAATTATATGTAACACAAAAGTATTAGTCACAAAGAAGAAATTTATTTCTTGTAACAAAAACTTAAAAGTAATTTAAAAAAAGTTAAATAAACAAAATATTCAGATTTTGATACTATTTTGACATTAATATTTAAATTGTAACCGAATTTGACCATACAAAAAATATTCATATGAAAATCATAATTCTAATCTGGCTATAACATGTTTTGCCTATACAAAAATTTAAAATATAATCTACTCCCATATTATACTATTATATATAATTTAAAATACAATTTAAAATATCATCTGGCTGTAACATATTTCAATTGTAACTTAAGTCCTAACAGAATTTTCCCAAAATTAAAAACCCTATCAGTCCGTTATCCCCTCCCAAATCTTCTCTTCTCCAAAATCTTAATTTCTTCTCTATCTGCACCTCCTCTCCCATGGCGGATCCCCTCTGTCCCATGAACCCCTCTCCTATTGTGGAACCCTCTATTCTGTTCGACCTCCTCCTTAGTGATGGGTCATGTACGAGGGCGATTGGCACCGCGACAAGTCCTCGGAGGTTGGGACTTTTGTATGTTCGTCGTCGTGCGAGAGGGGATCGTGGGACAGAGGGGATCCACGAACCCCTCGCACGGATCTTCACCAAAACCCAGTAAGTTCATCTTCGATTCGTGGCCGATGGTGATCGTTCTTGTGCTCTGTCAATTTGACGGGATCAGACCGAGGTTCTCCGGATCCCAGTAATTTCACATCTTTTTCTTTGCTAATTTCGACTCGATTTTGCTTTTTGTTATTCTTTTAATTCGAACTTGTTTTTTTTCTAATCAATCTATTAAAATCAATTGAACTCTGAACTATTCTTGTTCAATCCGCTTACCATGTGTATGTTGATATGTCTCAGAGGAGGTTCATGAGTTCAAATTTGTCAAACTTCGGGCTGAGGATTCGAGGATCATTGTTTTTTGCGGTTATAAATAGGTAAGATCCCAGAACACTTCATATTTTCTGTTCTTGATTGTCGATCGAGTTAGGCCAGTTTAATGGTTTGGTGACCTAGCTTTTTAGTCATGCATTTTAAGCTCGTGCAACCAAGGCACACCCTCCAAGTTTCCCTAAATCATTAGAGGCTTAGTACGAAGAGTCTGTATGGTAAATTTGCTATTGGGAAGTTCATCCACCTCCATGGCATGTTACGCCAAAGAGAGCAAAGGAAGGATTATCCCTATAAGATAAACAAAGAGGCTTACACTAGTTCTAGCATACTCTTTCTTAGCTCTTAATGCTGCATTGCTCAGTTTTGTGTTAAAGTGATCCATACTTGTGCAATGCTTACAAAGGTTCACATCCAAAATTTAGCTAGTGCCTTACCAAGTAATTAGCACCATTTTCTTGTTTATGGTATTAACTGAATGAACGATACCTGTTTGCCAGTAAACATTTGGTGAAAGGATTAGTTTGACATGTATACTTGTGCAATGCTTACGAAGGTTCAGATCAAAATTGTAGCTAGTGTTTTACCATGTAATTAGCACCATTTTCTTGTTTAAGATATTAATTGAAAGAATGATACATGTTTGCCAGTAAACATCTGGTGGAAGGATTAGTTTGACATGTATAAATGTAAATTTTGTATCAGTGATGCTGCTCACTTTGGATGTATTTCTTGTATGTTAATTGAACTGTCCGTTTTGCTGCAATTAACTGTCGTATTGGCTGACATGTTTCTTTTTGGATGCAGGGCACATATTTGTATCATAAAGAACTTAAAGCTGCCCAGGGTGTCAAAATTTCAGCACAGGGACTCGAACATGCCATAGCTGGCACTGCGTTGTATGTGGTTGGTCCTAATGCTGACGCAGAACATATTAAGGCAACTGTAATGCAAGATATGAACAGAGTGATGAGTCAGATTGATAAGAGTGGGGAGGGTGTCTATGTGCAGGCTTCTACCCTTGGTTCCTTGGAAGCACTTACCGAATTCTTGAAAAGCCCTGCTGTAAACATTCCCTTTAGTGATTTTAATATTGGTCCGATGCACAAGAAGGATGTTGTGAAGGCTAGTGTTATGCTTGATAAGAAGAAAGAATATGCGACCATCTTGGCTTTTGATGTCAAGATCATGCCTGATGCTCGGGAGCTTGTAAATGAAAGTGGTGTCAGAATTTTTGAAGCAGATATCTTGTATCACCTATTTCACCAATTCAAGGCCTACATTGACAATCTAAGGGAAGAAAAGAAGAAGGAAAGTGCGGAAGAGGCAGTGTTCCTTTGTGTTCTTAAGATCATGCCGAACTGTGTATTCAACAAGAAGGACCCAATTATATTGGGTGTCGATGTCGCCGAAGGCATTCTCAAGGTAATAATTTCATTGTAAAATTTATTTCACATCGGAATTGTTCATTACAGCTCTTTCTCATCTTTACTAATGCACTTACATCGGAATTCAGGTGGGCACTCCCATTTGGGGAAGAATTTTGTCACTATTTTATTTTAATGTGTCCTTCTATTACCTGCAGATTGTTAACAATAGTTCTGAGGAACAGCAAAAAATGTATGGGCGTCATTTTGAGATTGATGATGAGCTTGTTAGCCACATTACAAGGAGATCAATAGACATACTGAAGGCAGATTATAAGGTAAATTCTTATATAACCTCATCTTTTGTGGTGGTACTGCTTAACAAAACATTAATAATTTCTGTTCAATTGATATTTGTTAGTGTAGTAGGCTTACACTCCTCAATCAGCATCACTTTAGTTGTTAGATTCAGCCACCTGGAGGTAGAGAAATGTTAGCAACCTGAGTTAAGGTATAGTTCAGGTGCTTGTTTATATAATTGTGCAGGTTAGACTCAGATTGATATGCTTATTTATACTGTACAGTACGAGGTTGCGCTTGACCATGCATGTTCGGACATAGTTATCAACAACAATCTGAATTCCTTCTTGTCTTTGGATACATTAGATGCATGCCTATTTAGACAAAACCAAGCTATTGAATTGAAAAGTTGTTTGAAGTTTGAACAATTGGAGGAAATACCACCCCCATTTTTCATCACCATAGGTGCTTAAAAATCAGTAATTCTTTGTCTACTTATGGATGGAATTACTAGGCATATTTGGGATGAGGTTCCATTCTTCCATGGTGTCTTTGTTGCCAATGATATCATGTTTTAGTTGACTAGAGTTGATAAGGATTAGCCTCTAAAGTTAGAATCATGTACAAAAATTTAGAATCTCAAGTGTTTGAAGTTTGGAAATTAAATATAGTGTGTAGTAGAACTACAACACAAGTTCAAACAGAAATGAGAGAATATTGATGGACAAGAGATACCTAAGAAAATCATCAGGTGTGCCCGCAGTTAGCATATTATTTAGAGGAGCTGCTGGAACTAGGGGTAGGCCTAATGAACTTGGATTGAGGCTGTAAAAAAGGACACGGTATTTGCAAATGTTACAAAGTAGATACCTCTAACAACATTGAATGGAAGAAAATAATTCAAATCCGACCACAAGAAAATGGGTCCATTCTGTTGTTATTGTTGTTTTATAGTCTGGTTTTATGAAAAAGGTTATTTAGATTGCGAAGATTACTTGTGACCGTTTATACCTAATATCCTTCAAGCCCATAATTCGTAACGACAAACTATGAAGTATGAATGTCACAATAAAATTATTCGATTAAATTTAACATCTTTGACTATATAATTAAATGTAAATCGACTTGAACTGCTTGAGCTGGGCTTGTAAGTGTTATGTTTGACCTGTTAAGTTTACTGAATCAGCAATTATCTTGCACTCACTGAACTTCCTGTTCAGATATGCTACTATGCTCGAATTGGACCGTGAAACTACCTTTTGATGTTTGCTCAATAGGTGTATTACGGATTTGAGTATTGGTCCAACTTTGAGAACCTTATGATTAGTGAACTACTCAATATGAACCTAGTATCAAATTCCTAAGCTAAATATCCATCTAACAATACAATCCATCTAGTCCATAGAGAGAAATTTACTAAGAATGGTAATGTCATACCTGCAATACATTCAAGCATAATGCAGCTATGGAGGAATTCTTCAGCCTCTTAAAGCTTTGTAGTCAGAGGTGAGACGAAATTGAGGATTTGCTATGGCAACCATCTCGCGTTCGAGTCACAAAATATACATTAATAGCTTTATTAACCTGAATAGTCTGTTTCCATTTCTTCTATGAAAGATAGGAGTCTTTAAACAAATTGACGATGGTGTTATGACACATATGATTCCAAAAAAGTTCAGAAATACCTCAACAAAGTGCTATACATGCTGCAGGTTATAAATGTTACTTGATCACTGCGATACTCTTCTGGGGCGTTCTTTAATAGAATCGGATCTAAATTTTTTACGTAGTCATCAAGTGACTGCACAACTATTGATAAATACTATGTTTACTTGAGTATTACTATGTCAAAAGGGACCATTTGTTTTTCAGATTCCTTAACATACCAACTACTAGTTGTATTTTTTTCTTTTGATTTAGTCATAGGTATGGCACAAAATAAATCTTCTATTCACTTAAATAATTTTCAGGTCATAGGAGAGTAGGAGGAAAAATATGAAGTATCTAACATAGAAAAGGAAAAGAAGAAGAAGAGACTATATAAAAATATGTATCTTTATTTTTTCTCTTTTAAGCTGAGGTATCATTGTTTCATCCTTTCCTATGTTGAGCATATGTTCCTTAAATTCTATATATTTACAGTTCTTTAATTCTAAAAACTTTGCCCATCATGCAGCTTCAACAACAAGAAAACAAATGTTTATCCGTAGTGTTAGTCAAATATGAACATTTTATTCTATGTTTGTTTGCTAGATTGCTCATACTGTGCGAGTGCTTCTACCTAGATTTACTTATGATTTGTAGGGAAATGCTGATGTTGTTATCAGAACTACTACAACTCATTCAACAGTAACTCTGCAGGTATCTTTTTGCTAAAATTCAATTGCTTACTAGGTTCATGTTAATGATTAAACACGTAATGGTTTTTTCATTTGTGAAGTAGGATATCCAAGGACTTGTGACCTAGGTTATTCTATGTTTCTTTTCCTTCTCTTGGATCGATATTGTCCTGCATCCTCAAAGGGATGCACAGATATTTTTACAGGCTCAGTCTTGGAGAATCAGGTATATTGTTGTCCTGTCCTTGATTATCCCTTGCACCCTTGGTATCTGTAATGATGATCAGGTATCCATATTAGGACTGTTCAGTGATTCTTGATCTGATCAGAGTTTTGTTCAAACATTCCCAGGTTCAGTCCTTTACCTTCACATCTCACATTTGATGCTCAGTTAGATCTGGATTTGTCCTACATCCATGAGCTCTTTTTTATGTTCTGATACATTCCATTTGGATTCAGTTGGAACCAGTCCATATTAAGTATACATTATATATATAGGTTGACAGATGGTTGTGGTATTGGCCTTGAGATATCAGCCTTTAGTATAGCTTTGATTTGCAGCCCAAGTTGATGTCCTACATTTGGGACAAATCTTTTAGACAAATGTTTAGTCTTCATACCCTTTACATGTTCAGTTAATACATATACTTCTGTCCATTCCTATTTGATCGCAGCCTACATTGTGATGCCTGCACTTCTCATTCCTGATGCTTAATGTACCAGTCACCTCTCCTTCATATCTGTTCTATCCATATGTTAAGTATCTTGACCCATATCATATTGATCTATCCCTAGCTTAGAGATTCATTGTGTATCTAATGTCCTGATAATTCACTGTTATACTCATGACTGTCCTTTGGCACTTGGTGTCCAGGTATACTTAGAATCCAGATCCCTTTTCTTTTGTTTAGTTATGCAGTGATGCCCATATTGTTCTATATGTTGACGCTTTAGTCAGTTTGTAGTTTGACATCCCAATTGGTTGATAGTCAATTCAATTGAACTTTAAACCCAGCATACTTATGATCAGTCATTCTTGGTCCAGATAACAAGTTAGCCGACTTGGTTGCAAGCAGCACTTGCTAGATCATTGGTGCAGACCCTATGGGTCTTTATGTTCAGTGTTCCAGATATTTGAGTATAATATTTAGAGTAGCCAAGGTTTAGATGATAGTCTCTATAGGTTGATGAATAGGATGAAGGTTTGTAAATATATGTAGTTGGTAAGAGTTATAGGATATGTACCCTATAGCTTAATATATATATATATATATATATATATATATATATATATATATATATATATATATATATATATATATATATGTGTGTGTATCTTTATTTTTTCTCTTTTAAGCTGAGGTATCATTGTTTCATCTTTTCCTATGTTGAGCATATGTTCCTTAAATTCTATATATTTACAGTTCTTTAATTCTAAAAACTTTGCCCATCATGCAGCTTCAACAACAAGAAAACAAATGTTTATCCGTAGTGTTAGTCAAATATGAACATTTTATTCTATGTTTGTTTGCTAGATTGCTCATACTGTGCGAGTGCTTCTACCTAGCTTTACTTATGATTTTGTAGGGAAATGCTAATGTTGTTATCAGAACTACTACAACTCATTCAACAGTAACTCCGCAGGTATCTTTTTGCTAAAATTCAATTGCTTACTAGGTTCATGTTAATGATTAAACACGTAATGTATTTTTCATTTGTGAAGTAGGATATCCAAGGACTTGTGACCTAGATTATTCTATGTTTCTTTTCCTTCTCTTGGATCGATATTGTTCTGCTACTTTTTGGTTTATATTTAATTTTTTTTGTTATTTTATATTGTCAAATGATGAATATTCTTCATGGCTTGTTGCAAGTCAGAGGAGCCTCCTTGAGATTATGGCCGAATTTCCTTGAGTCAAGCCTATCAAGCCTCCACTAGGTGTTTTCTTTTGTAGCCATAGCACCCGGCTTGCAGCTTAGATATTACTTTATATCATCATCACTAAGGTGAGCAAAAATTTAAGGATGTGTCATTATTTTGTTTTGTCTATGTCAGCTAATATTCATTAATTACCATCTTGTTGGTCAATATTAGTTTCACATAATATGAAGGTGGTCTAATTGCAGGATGGCACCAACAGAGTTCATGTCCCATGTGCTTTGGTGTATGGACTCTATGGACCAACAACCACATGAAGGATTCTCAAAGGAGTCTGCTCAACCTCGATGTAGGTTCCCCAAACAACCGCCTAAATTCTCTCATGTTTATTTCTATTTCTATAATATTATGAAGCTATTTTCTTTTTTATATTATTTTAAAGATGCATTTATGGTCTCTGTTCTTTTATGTTTTTTTTTTCATTCCTACATAGAGAAGTCCACACATTTCTGGTTATAGAATACATACAAAAAGTGCCCACCAAGCATGGCTTATTTGTAGAGGCCGTAGCACCTACTAACTATTAGTTGCTTGGAAATGGGTTCTTTAATCTGACAAAATAATAAGAAAGAGAATTCATTGAGAGCTTTGAATATACGGTGGACCCTTATTTCATTTACTTTTCATTAGGGCTGTAAATGAACAGAGCAGCTCAAAAACTCGACTCGGATTTCTTAACGAGTCGAGCTTGAGCAAAATTGAGCTCTATTGCATACAAATTGGAAGTTGCACACATCAGATGAAGTGATATCATACTTTGGACATATCTTGACTTTTTCTTCTTTACTCTCATAATTATGTTATCTTCCTATGATTTTCCATTAACGTGATACATGGTTATTTTTGTTGTTAACTTTCAATTATCACATTTACGTCTGTTGAATTTTTTTAGTGAAGGGAATAATATCCAGATAAAATGGATTGTTCTTCCAGCATATTCTGACATAATTTCCAATACGTCGACAATGGTAATTTTCTGATCTTATTGCTCTTTTAACGGCTTTCTACAAACTTGCTCAGTCTATTTTATTTACTAAAAATTTGGATTATATGCAGAGAATAATAGCTTGCTTAACTGAGCACCGAGTTCGCTTGCCGGAATTTTTATATTCTAATATGTGGAATAGAAGACCTGAAGCACATCGATGGTACACGAGTTCCTTGCAGCATACACGTTGAGGGCATTCGATGGTACACGAGTTTCTTGCAGCATACATGTTGAGGGCAATCGACGGTACACGAGTTCCTTGCAGCATATATGCTGAGGGCAGTCGATGGTACACAAGTTCCTTGCCCCGATTCCGTAGAATCGATAGTCGTCCCCCGGGCGTGATGTCGTGCGAACCTAAGTTGCGATCGCACAAGGCATAGTCATAAGGTTATCCGAAACACAATATCAAATTAGAGTACGCAGAGAAATTGAATGACACATTTGAAATAGAAATAGACTTTTTCATTGATGATAATAAAACTTTACATAGACTCCTTTACAATCATTGTCGCGCGGGCTACAACATGACTCGACTTACAAAATGAACGCCGATGAGATAGTCGTTCCATACATTACATCCCTTTTTACAAGCAAAATATAACATCTTTCCACCTGCTATCGAGGCGAGTCGAGCCGCCATCTTCTTTTGGACTGAGTGCGGGTCTTCTTCAAAAGGAATCCAGGAACAAGCCTTTACACACGGACGAGGCTTCAAAAGGGTTCACTTCGCCTTGAGCTTTCAAGTGGCACGCCCTTCGTAGTTCGGGGTACCTGCGTGGAGAGCGAGGATCAGTACATTACACTTTGTACTGGTGCGTTGCTATTTAAGATTCCAAGCTCTCATTTGGTTGAATGAGTTTATATGACTTAGTTCATGAATGTTTCTAACCATCCTAATGAATTTCGAGCGAGAATGACAAGCATAATATAATTTACTTCGGAACTTACCCCCGGCGGACCGTGCCGCGCCTTTGAGACTTACAATGTTCTTCCCTGTCAGTTGTTATCATTTTCGTATACAAATTTTGTGTTCGTGAAGGTCACTGGCATCACAAGCCATATTTGGACTATAGCTGGGTTAGACGGCGACACTTTCAGCACGGGTAGCGAGCCCCACTGCAAGTTCTCCCGACTAACCATATTTTTGCTTTCGTCGAGCACAGCTATCTTTTACTTCCTCCTAGGCCGAAACGGTCCCGTGTCTCGGGGTATCGCTCGAGGAAGCCGTTCCTCGTGCACGAGTTGTCCAATGACCGTGCAAAGACAATTCTTTTTAGTTATGAAGATATAGCCTACATTCTCTTTGAAACTTGTTCATTTTCATCGTGTTCATGCCCTTGCATTCATTGTTTCATCCGCAACAACACTATCAATTTGCCTAAGAAGGGGTCGAGAAGAGAAGGGTCAGCCACTCACCTTGAGTTTACTTCGGCGAGAGAACTTCTTGGTCGCGCTAGACGTCGCCTACGCGATTACCTGAAATCGCACAAGCAACCGATTAGAACACTGCATTATTCAAGGAGTTCGATAGAAAATGCGAGTTCGAAACGTAAGCCCTGAAAACCATCGAAAAATTCACGAAAACGCATTCAGAAAACAAAGCCAAAACCAACGCAAGCGGCATGAAAAGCAGAGCAACGGGAGGTCTCTCCCGACTCAGCCGCAGAGTCAATCCTCGAGGTGCAGCCCGCTGAATATGGGACTTGGTTCCGAAGAAGACATTCCATAACGAGGAATGGATCTTAATTCAACCGTTCCCGTTCGATCGACTCGGTCGATCCCGACCTATCGGTCCCGACCGAATCGATAGCGACAGTGTTCCTTTCTCGCGCACCCCGTTGACAGAGTACGGGACACGATGTAGGGACGGGACACTACACCATAACCAACTAACAAAAAGTTTCGTCCTCGAAACTTAAAATAGAACCTACCTCTACAAGAACAATGAAGGAAACTTTTCCTTCATTTCTGACTCAAGCTCCCATGTCGACTCTTCGATCGAATGGTTTCTCCAGAGGACGCGGACTAGTGGAATAGCACGGTTGCGGAGAAGTTTATCCTTGCGCTCCAAGATTTGCACCGGCTCTTCGACATATGATAAGTCCGCCTTCAGGTCCAGCTTACCCAAATCTACCACATGTCCCGGATCGTGCACGTACTTCCGCAATTGCGAGACGTGGAAGACGTCATGTACCTCTGACAATGCAGGCGGCAAGGCAATTTGGTAAGCTACCGGGGCGGCTCGCTTGAATATTTCGAACGGGCCAACAAATCTTGGACTCAACTTTCCTTTCGCACCAAACCGAAAAACTCCACGCATAGGCATCACCTTCAGGAATACATGGTCGCCTTCCGAGAACTCGAGGGGGCGTCGGTACGTGTCGGCATAGCTTTTCTGTCGACTTTGTGCTATCTTAAATCTTTCTCGTATCAACTTGACCTTCTGCACAGTCTGCTCCACCAGCTCCGGACCAAGTATCTGCCGTTCCCCGACTTCATCCCAGCAAATGGGCAATCTATACTTCCGGCCGTACAAAGCTTCATACGGTGCCATTTGGATGCTGGACTGATAGCTGTTGTTGTATGCAAACTCGGCCAGCGGTAGATGGACGTCCCAACTTGACTTCAAGTCGATCGCACAGAGTCGCAATATGTCTTCGAGAATTTGGTTTACCCGCTCTGTTTGGCCGTCAGTCTGAGGATGATAAGCTGAGCTGAACTTCAACTTGGTCCCCAACGCTGAATGTAGACTACTCCAGAAGCGCGCTACGAACCGTCCATCCCGATCGGAGACGATAGAAACTGGGACCCCGTGCAGCCGAACTATTTCATCAAGGTATATCTGAGCAAGGCGGTCGACGCTCCAAGTAACTTTGATGGTGATAAAGTACGCTGACTTGGTTAGTCGATCGACGATGACCCAGACGGCGTCGTTTCCCCGCGGCGTCCTCGGCAAGCCAACAACGAAGTCCATAGTGATGTGATCTCACTTCCACTCTGGAATGACGAGGTTCTGTATCTCCCCGCCCGGTCGCTGGTGCTCTGCTTTGACTTGCTGACAGGCCATACATTTTGACACAAAGAGCGCTACGTCCCTCTTCATGCCGTGCCACTAAAAGACAATACGGAGGTCCTTATACATCTTGGTGCTGCCAGGATGCCAGGAATATTTTGCATAGTGCGCCTCCGTCATTATCTCCTTTCTAAGTTCTGTGTCGTCCGGTACGCAGAGCCGTCCCTTCACGCGCAACACTCCCGACTCGTCCTCTGCAAAGTCAGACGCTTTCCCTGTCGATATCAACTTCCGCATCTTCTCCAGCTCCAGGTAGGGGTCGTCCTTCTGTGCAGACTTGATCCTCTCCAGTAGGCTCGGTTCCACCCGCAGTTGCGCCAGTTTCATGTCTATGAAACGAACTCGGAGCTCGATGCCCATTCCTTCTAAGTCACGCAGCAGTCAGTCGTTGATACATAATGAAGCCAAGTACTTCCGGCTTAGCGCATTCGCTACCACATTTCCCTTGCCCGGCGTGTAGTCGATTGGTAAGTCATAGTCTTTGATTAGTTCGAGCCATCGCCTCCGCCGCAAATTCAGTTCTTTCTGGGTGAAGAGATACTTGAGGCTTTTGTGGTCCGTATAAATCCTGTACGCCACGCCATAGAGATAGTGACGCCACAGCTTCAACGCGAACACAATTGCCGCTAGTTCTAGGTCGTGCGTAGGGTAGTTCTTCTCGTGCGGCTGCAACTGCCGGGAAGCAAAAGATATCACCTTATCCCGCTGCATGAGCACACACCCCAAGCCCTGGCCAGAAGCATCGCTAAAGATTTGAAATCCCTACGTCCCGTCAGGAAGAGCAAGTATCGGGGCCGAAACGAGTCGTTGTTTGAGCTCCTGGAATGAAGCTTCACAGTCGTCTGACCACTTGAATGCGACTCCTTTCTGGGTGAGGCGAGTCAACGGCGATGCGATCTTCGCAAAGTCCTTCAGGAAGCGTCGGTAGTATCCCGCCAAGCCCAGGAAGGTTCGAATTTCGCTAACTGATGCGGGCCGTTTCCAATCAGCAACTGCTTCGACTTTCTTCGGATCGACTGCGATGCCCGTGGCGGAGATGATGTGCCCAAGGAATGAGACGCTGTTCAGCCAGAATTTGCACTTGCTCATCTTCGCGTACAACTGATTCTCTCGAAGGGTTTGGAGTACCATCCGTAGATGCTCTGTATGTTGTGCTCGATTCTTCGAGTAGACGAGGATATCGTCGATGAAGACTACTACGAACTTGTCAACGAACGGACGGAACACCCGATTCATTAGGTCCATGAAGACGGCAGGGGCGTTTGTCAGACCGAACGGCATTACCAAGAACTCGTAGTGGCCATAGCGAGTGCGGAAGGCAGACTTCGGCAAGTCATCTGGCTTGACTTTGAGTTGGTGATAACCCGATCGTAGATCAATCTTCGAAAACACCGTTGCACCTTGGAGCTGGTCGAACAAGTCATCGATGCGGGACAGGGGGTATTAGTTTCGGACGGTGGCTTTATTCAATTCTCGATAGTCGATGCAGAGTCGCATCGATCCATCCTTCTTCTTCACGAACAGCACGGGCGCACCCCACGGCAAGACACTCGAACGGATAAACCCTCTATCGAGCAATTCCTGAAGTTGTGCCTTCAATTCTTTCAATTCTGCAGGGGCTATTCTGTACGGAGCCTTCGAGATCGGCCGGGTGTCGGGGAATGTGTCGATGGTGAACTCTATTTCTCGATCGGGCGGCATACCGGGTAGCTCGTCCGGGAACACGTCTGGGAATTTTGCCACAATGTCGGTCTGACCCGCATTTGTACCATCCTATCGCATGTCTCGAACGGAAGCTAGATAGCCTTCGCACCCGGAATGCAGCATCCGTCGAGCAGATATTGCAGAGATCACCATGCAGGTCGGCGACGCCTCACCACACGAGTAACAGAATTCAGGCACTCCAGGCATGCGGAATGTGACCCTCTTTTCAGCGCAGTCTATGGTTGCGTTGCACGGCCCGAGCCAATCCATTCCCAGAATGATGTCAAAGTCCTTCATGTCTAGAACTATCACATCCAGACCGATCTTTTGACCGCCGATACAGATAATCCCGCCGGCGCAAGCTAAGTTTGTGAGAATTGGTGTGCCCGAAGGCGTGCTTACGCTAAGGTCGAGATCTAATGATATTACAGGAAATTTGTGCTCGACGGTAAAGTCTGCCGATATAAAACTATGTGAAGCGCCTGAATCAAATAACACACGAGCAGGCACATTATTGAATTTTAGTATACCTGACACTACGGTATCTGACGCCAGCGCTTCGTCTCGAGTCATGGCGTAGACGCGGCCCTGAGTGTTGGGACGACGATCTTGGCCATATTGCAGTGCAGGTTGAGTGGGCGGAGGAGGTCGAGGAACTGGGCCTCGATTTTGATGATTTGATTGTGGCAGCGCATCTTGTCGTTGCGGTCGGGAACGACAATCTTTAGCATAGTGTCCCTTTTTCTCGCAAGAGTGACAGTCGATGTTCAGGGTACGGCACTCGCTGGCATCGTGTTCGACGTAATTACATTTTGTGCAACGAGACCTAGTGCTTTGTCCTTGGTAGCCCCCGTTGTTCGGACGCTTTGCTGTGTGGTTGTTGCCTCCCGTATAGCTAGGACGTTTGTGATTTGAGTGGCGCACAACGTCGTCAGCACCGGAAGGATGCAGTTTCTCAAGGCGGAGCGCGTGATTCAGAGCCTCGTCCACGGTCTTGTACTCCGGGACCCCGACAGGCGCACCGATAGAGTGTCGCAGACCCACTTCGAACCGTCGCACACGGCACTCCTCTGTAGGCAGAAACGCACTAGCAAACTTTGACAACTTATTGAATTCTGCGGCATACTGTTCTACTGTCCGATTTCCCTGCCTCAACTGCATGAATTCATTCTCCTTCGCTTGACAAACGGCTGACGGAAGGTACTCGACTTCAAAGGCTTTGCGGAACGTGGCCCAAGAGATCGGCGATGAGTTATTGTCGCGTCGGATCGCTCGCTTATGCACGGCCCACCAGTCGTGCGCGTTCAACCGTAGTTGAAGTTGTGCGCAGGCGACTTACTTGGATTCTTCAATGCCGAGCAGATCGAAGTGATCTTCCAGCTCTTCCAACCAGTCGATTTCCATGGAGGGACCCTCGGTGCCGCTGAAGGAAGTGCGACACGCCTTCTTAAATTCTGACACTTCAAAGTTGTACTTTTTCAGTGCCGCTGGTTGATGCTCGGGCTCCACCGTGTCGACTTCAATGGGTTGGATCGTCGGCCCGGTGGCAGTAGGTGCGGAGACGGTAGGCACAGTCGCAGAATTTCCATTGGCCGCCATTGTTTGGACGATCTGCTGCAGGGTATCCAGCTGTTTTTGTTGAAGTTTTGCGTGCGCGTCGAAGCGAGCTTCGAACTGGGCCTGTCGTTCCTCTACCTGTTGATGCCAGTTCTCGGACTGGGTTCGCTGCGCCTCCATCATGCGCAGCATCCTTTCGATGGTATCGTTGGAAGGTCCGGCCCGCGGACGATGCGAACTACTAGAGCCACTAGAAGCGCTCTGTTCTTGCTCGGCCGTGGGCTCCGTCACTTCTGCGATACGAAGGAAAATGCATCAGTCATAAAATATTACGGACTCATTGTATGGAACAACTTATCTCATCGATGCGAGGTCAAAGGTTTGGAACTCTAGACGCAAGGCCAAAGGATGTAAAGTCGTGCTCTGATACCATTATGTCACGCCCCGATTCCGTAGAATCGATAGTCGTCCCCCGGGCGTGATGCCGTGCGAACCTAAGTTGCGATCGCATAAGGCATAGTCATAAGGTTATCCGAAACACAACATCAAATTAGAGTACGCAGAGAAATTGAATGACACATTTGAAATAGAAATAGACTTTTTCATTGATGATAATAAAACTTTACATAGACTCCTTTACAATCATTGCCGCGCGGGCTACAACATGACTCGACTTACAAAATGAACGCCGATGAGATAGTCGTTCCACACATTACATCCTTTTTTACAAGCAAAATATAACATCTTTCCACCTGCTATCGAGGCGAGTCGAGCCGCCATCTTCTTTTGGACTGAGTGCGGGTCTTCTTCAAAAGGAATCCAGGAACAAGCCTTTACACGCGGACGAGGCTTCAAAAGGGTTCACTTCGCCTTGAGCTTTCAAGTGGCACGCCCTTCGTAGTTCGGGGTACCTGCGTGGAGAGCGAGGATCAGTACATTACACTTTGTACTGGTGCGTGGCTATTTAAGATTGCAAGCTCTCATTTGGTTGAATGAGTTTATATGACTTAGTTCATGAATGTTTCTAACCATCCTAATGAATTTCAAGCGAGAATGACAAGCATAATATAATTTACTTCGGAACTTATCCCCGGCGGACCGTGTCGTGCCTTTGAGACTTACAATGTTCTTCCCTGTCAGTTGTTATCATTTTCGTATGCAAATTTTGTGTTCGTGAAGGTCACTGGCATCACAAGCCATATTTGGACTATAGCTGGGTTAGACGGCAACACTTTCAGCGCGGGTAGCGAGCCCCACTGCAAGTTCTTCCGACTAACCATATTTTTGCTTTCGTCGAGCACAGCTATCTTTTACTTCATCCTAGGCCGAAACGATCCCGTGTCTCGGGGTATCGCTCGAGGAAGCCGTTCCTCGTGCACGAGTTGTCCAATGACCGTGCAAAGACAATTCTTTTTAGTTATGAAGATATAGCCTACATTCTCTTTGAAACTTGTTCATTTTCATCGTGTTCGTGCCCTTGCATTCATTGTTTCATCCGCAACAACACTATCGATTTGCCTAAGAAGGGGTTGAGAAGAGAAGGGTCAGCCACTCACCTTGAGTTTACTTCGGCGAGAGAACTTGTTGGTCGCGCTAGACGTCGCCTACGCGATTACCTGAAATCGCACAAGCAACCGATTAGAACACTGCATTATTCAAGGAGTTCGATAGGAAATACGAGTTCGAAACGTAAGCTATGAAAACCATCGAAAACATTCACGAAAACGCATTCAGAAAATAAAGCCAAAACCAACGCAAGCGGCGTGAAAAATAGAGCAACGGGAGGTCTCTCCCGACTCAGCCGCAGGGTCAATCCTCGAGGTGCAGCCCGCTGAATATGGGACTTGGTTCCGAAGAAGATATTCCATAACGAGGAATGGATCTTAATTCAACCGTTCCCGTTCGATCGACTCGGTCGATCCCGACCTATCGGTCCCGACCGAATCGATAGCGACAGTGTTCCTTTCTCGTGCACCCCGTGGACAAAGTACGGGGCACGATGTAGGGACGGGGCACTACACTTCCATGGCTTAACTAGTCATTTAGAGGCTTAATTAGTCAATTTGGAGTTAAACCAAACCAAGTCTAATGTGTTTGCAGGCCTGATGGGTCTCCACCCAAACCCATTAAGACCCCCATGGCCGGCCATGTATAGGCAAAACCCCCTCCCTTTACTTCACTCCAAAGTAAACTCTCTCTCTCTCTTCATTTCATTCTTTCTTTTGAAGCTTCTTCTCTCTCAGGAAACCAATTCTAGGTATGCTCATTAACCCTCATTAATTTCCTCTCTTGCATTTATTCCTTCACAATAAATGTGGAGGCGACCATTCTCTACTTAATGACCATAGCTTTTATAGGTTTTCCAAAAACCTAGTTTAAGGATTTATTAGGGGTTTTCCTTTTTAGAGAGATATATATATGTGTATATATATATATATTCCTATATGTGTGTGTGAGTGTCTATATATATATATGTAGATGGGCATATGTGTTTGTGAGTTTATATATATACATATATAGATATGGATGTGTGTGTGTGATTTTAGAGGAAGAGAATGAGAGTTTGGGAGAGAGAATAGAAGTAGAAGAAGAAGGAATAAGAAATAGCAGCAGCAGCAGTAGGAAGTAGAGCAACAGCAGTAGTAGGAAGTGGCAGCAGCAGCATAAGCCCAGTAGCAGCAGCAGCAGTTTAGGCATTAGGAGCAGCAGTGGTAATAAGAAGGAAACGGAGAATAATAAGAAGGAGACGGAGAATAAGGAGAAGGAGATAGAGAATAATAAGAAGGAGACGGAGAATAAGGAGAAGGAGACGGAGAATAATAAGAAGGAGACGGAGAATAAGGAGAAGGAGACGGAGAATAATAAGAAGGAGACGGAGAATAAGGAGAAGGAGACGGAGAATAAGGAGAAGAAGACGGAGAATAATAAGAATAAGACGGAGAATAAGGAGAGGGAGATGGAGAATAAGGAGAATAAGACGGAGAATAATAAGGATAAAACAGAGAATAAGGAGAAGGAGACGGAGAATAAGGAGAATAAGACGGAGAATAAGGAGAAGGAGACGGAGAATAAGGAGAAGGGTAAATGTAGGAAATATGGTATTGATGAGATATTAAGTTAGACTTCTAAGATGGGATTAGAAATAAGTTGTCTTGGTAGGTAATGACTAGATGAGGGTAGTTTAGGCTAGTCTTGACCTCCGTTGACCAAGAGTTAACTTTTTGACCAAAAGTCAACTTCAAGTCAACACTTGACTTAGAATTGACCAAAACCAAACCAGAGTTGACTGAAAATCAACTGTTAGTCAACATTTGACTTGTTTGACCTAGGGTTGACTCAGTGTTGACCAAAGTTGACTTTTTGACCAAAAGTTAACTGTAAGTCAACCTTGACCCCAATTGATCTAGTTTGACTTAGATTGACTTCATGTGACCTTGTTTGACCTTGGTTGTCCTAGTGTGACCTAGTTTAGCTTGGTGTAACTTAGTTTGACCTAGTTTTGACTTAGACTTGCATATCATGATTAGATTAGCTTTCCTTTCATTATTAAACCATGTTTTGACTTGTAGTATCTCATTTTTAGGTCTGTGATTACTCTGAGCGTCTGTTCACCTTATCAGCTCAGGACCACAGGCGAGTACATTCACTGATAGTTTTCATTATCTTGATATCTGCTATATCCGATTCAGTTGTAGTGTCTTACTTGATTCCAGTCACGATAGTTCACGGACTAGTATACGTTGGATCATGACATGAGATGTTGTTCCTGGATTTTCTTGGTATATATGTACATTTTCTGTCTTGTTTCCTGTACTTGTATAGATACCGATTCCTGAGAGGGAGTAGCTATCATCTTAGGAAATTCCGTGTCATAACGTGTTATGTCTGGATCCATTATACTATTCGGGGATGGAGAATTATTAGGGGCTATGTGATCAAAGCCACCATATCACTATTTTGCTTGCGCCACTCTCACCTCACGTAGGGTGTAGCAGATACCTCCATGTCCATGTTATCCAGGTTGGTCGACATGACTTTCCGTTGAGGTCACCGCGGATTGCCGGGCCAAGTGGATAACCCTACCATGATTTCCTTGCCGATCACATAACGCTCTAATAATTCAAGGCACATTTTATATTTACTTATCTTATCATATATCATGTTCTGTTCTACATTCAGTACTTTCTCGCCATGCTATGATATTCAGTTACTCACATGTTCTACATGCCTTTATATTGTACCTTGATTGGAGACTAAGTTCTGCTTGGGAGAAGGGTTACAACCCCGGTCCTTGTTTGGTTTAAGGATTGTAACTCAGCTTCTGAACGGTTCCCAAGTCTTCATATATCTTTGTCTTGTAGTTCATTATATTGTCTCTTATAGAATTTGTCAATTCACATGGAACTGCTGTTAGTGCTTGTACTTGCTCATTTTCCTGACATGATACCGTTATGATATATTACAGATGATTCTGAGGCAGACTGCTCGACCTATTATGGGCTCGAGCTAGATGGAGTAGTCTAGGACCGTGGCCTTATAGTAGAGCCACTAGACTTTGTACTCCCAGAGTAGTGTAGATTAGCTAGATTTGTCTGGACTGCGATCCAGCTAGCATTATCAGACTGTAGCTTCTATGTTATATTTTGAGACCCTGTGATGTTGTATATATATCTAGGTTTGTGTTGGATCTTGGACTTATTCCCTTTTCATCTATCATATTTCTTTTCCATGCTATCTACCTTAGTTTGCTTTGTGATTGAGACTGTATTGCTATGTCACCTCCATTCGGAGTGTATATACTGTACATGTACCTTTATCTGTTTTAGTCGTAGTATTTACAGTCCCTATATACAGCGTTCTACCGCCGATACTGCGGCATAGGCTGGACGTACCCACTTCTCGTGCCCCTGATCAGGGTGCGGGTCGTGACAACAGAGCTCCCGCGGGGCTCCGCGGACGGGGCTCCCCATCCGAATCAAAAGTCATGCGTGTGTATATATATATATATATATATATATATGTTCTGAAAATGTAATGGAGTGTGTTGGTTAAGAGCATCTCCAACCCTATTGTCTTGTTTTGTGTTGTGATTCATATGTGACATGAGGCACAAGACAATGTCTTTCCTATGTGGCAAGATGATATTCACACAAGACAATGAGATAAAAAAAAATGTTCTCCAATGCAAAAGTATTGAGAAGACAATAAAATGTATTATTTCCAACTTCCAAGACAACTCCTCTGCTTCTTTATTTTTATTTCTATTCATAATTGATGATGTGGAGACAAAGGCAATGTGAAGTGCATTGTCTAGATCTAGACAACCAACTTCACATTGTTCTTGCCATGTCAACTTTATGGTTTATTCTACATTTGCATTGGAGAATGATTTTTGAAATGAAAGCTTGTCATTTCTATGTGGTAACCATTTTTTCTAAACTCACAGTAGGGTTGGAGATGCTCTAATGGTGTCCTACAGTCCAACGTGTATTTCTGTGTCCTAAGGTCCAATATGTATTTTTCGTGAGGATTTATTTCACAACCATTTGCAATGTTTGATACTAGATGTCTTCTGTCTAATATGACTTTTATTAAAGAAGAAACATGAGTACAATTGTTTGTTTTATGATCCTAACTGAAAAAAAAAAAAAACCAATAGAAAACTTATTTTGTGCTACAATCATACACTAAAAACAAAAAGAATTACAGAAGTGATCGCCAATATAACTAACCTACTTGTGCATTCACATTTTGCCAAAATAACGTCATTATCTTTTAATCTGGAACTGGGATTCAAACATTAAAGCTATGCGATATTAAACTCAAATTATACCAATTGAATGATTGATGTATGATTTGGAAGTGGTTGCTGAATATTCTCTAAATGTGAATGTAACAACTAACAGTCTATAAACCTATGTATAGTTTCCAAAGTGACAATAACTCCCATTGGACCATTGCCTTCTGGAAATCTTCAAAAGGCTCTCCAGAAGCGACTGACTTTAGCCCTTGACTTCTACTTCAATGACACACACTCACTCTCTCTCTCTCTCTCTCTCTCTCTCTCTCTCTCTCTCACAGATAGGTGTAGGTCGTGGGCTTTGCTTCCATGTAGACCTGTCAATTGGGCCGGGCCGGTCCAGCCTGGCACGAATTCGGCCTGAAAAATTGGCCCATCTGTCGGCTCAATCCGATTAATCATGGGCCCAGTCCGGCCCAGTCCTGTATATTGATTTGTGCCGGACCACGTATATTGGCCTATAATATAGGCCCAGTCCGAAGTCCAAGGCCGACCCAGCCTGGCCCAAGGTCCGGCCCGAAGCTCGACCCGGTTACAACATCCTCTGTACAATCTCTTTGATTTGTCCCAAATCCTAGCAGCTAACAATCTCTTTGATTTGTACAATCTCTGCCCAATCTCTTTGATTTGTACAATCTCTTTGATTTGTCCCAAATCCTAGCAGCTAACAACAGTGTTGTCGCTTTCATAAGGAAAAGAAAAGAAATATATGTACACAACAAGCACTCTGCCCTCCAAATATGATTTGTACCACTGCCTAAAGCAACAAGTGCAAGTGGTGGTGGCCTCTGATTATATAGTGTAGTAGTGAATTGAATTGAAATGAAATGAAATGAAATGAATGTTTGAACTGAATTGAATTGAAATTCAATTCAATTCATTTCAATATATATTAGTTGCAAGTTGCTGCAACAACATACATGCATGCATCCATGAATGATATATGTATATACTGGACTGAATTGAACTAAAATGATGGCCTCCAGTGCGACCGACCCAATCCCTTATATTGGGTCGCGTCCGGCCCAGCCCGGCCCGACCCGACCCGAAGTCCACCGTGTCGTGGGTCATGTACCGGACTGGACTTAATATTTTTATCCATAGCCCGGCCCGACCCGAACCCGGCCCACTTGACAGCTCTACTTCCATGTTCTGAACTAACATACGTTGCGCTCAGGCCATGTGTCGTCCCTCCATTGGAGGGGGACACGAAATTTATGGACATGGACCCGGTAGATGCAGGAGAGGGCCAATGAGAGATGATACGTTGGCGTGCGGTCATGTATAATCATTCCCTGCGGATAAAATAGAACTTCCGAACAAAATTTGAGCACCCACAAAATTCAAGTTCAATCTTATTTTATTTCATTTTTTCCAGATTAAACAAATCTATAGCTCAAGAGATCCAATCTCCCTCTAATTGATGTGCAGATTCTTTATAGCTCCGTTTATATGTATAGGCACCAACAGACCAACTGGTGGTTGACTATACAGATGAGGATACCACCACATCATCCTTGTTCAAAGATTCAAAATAAAATTCAGAGGTGATCATGTGACAGATTGGAAGAAAAGTACAATATTGCTACATCATCAAAACCCATTAACCTGTGTGATAAAAGTGCAAAAATAAAACAAAAAACTCTGCTTGGCAATTATCGGGATAACGGTTATGAGGTGTTTTGAGGGGTCCGATTTAGCGACTTTTAAACCAGTTCAATCCATACTTGATAATTCACTAACGAGCGGTTCTGAAAGTTTTTTTACACGAATAAGTTAAATAGGGAAGGGTATCTGTAGTTATAATTATATCTATTTTTGAGGATATAAATAGAATAAAAAAATAAAACCGCTCAAAACCCGTCGATTTGGGGTGTTTACAAAGCCACCCAAAAATACATTACACCGATTTTGGGGGATTTTTGAGCCGACGAAAACCAGTGCCTCAAAAAATTAACAAGCAGGGATTTTCATAAACGGTCGGTTTAAAAACACCCCAAAACCGGTGAAAACACCATTACCAAGCAGACCCTAAGGCTATTTATAAGAGCACATCAAAAATTGATCATTTGAGAAAAAAGTTATTCAGGACATTCTATTTTTTTTACTCATTGAACTGTCTCAACCCAACACCACTAACCCCCCCCCCCCCCCCCTCCCTCCAAACCCAAAATTTGAGCTTCATTTTAATATTTCACTATCTCCCTTCCAAAATCCTAGCTTTCTTCTTCTTCTTCTTCTCCACCATTTTTCTCTTTCCCAAGTTACATCTTCTTCTTCATCTTAACCCCTACCCCAAGCTCTCATTCCCAAATTTGATGGCACCTCCCAAAACCCTAGTTTTCCTGTCATATTTTTTTTGTAATGTTTATTCCCAAAACCCAAGTATAAATTATCATGATGGAAAACATACAATGTAATGTTTATTTCAATTATTTATAACCAATTTCACAATCGAAGTAAACCCTAACAATATTCGGCCAAGTCGACTTTAGGACTGCCATAGTTTGTGGCAGTCCTAAATACTGATAGGACTGCCAGAATTTATGGCAGTCCTGATGTACATCAAGTACTTCCAGGACTGCCACAATTTCTGGCAGTCTTAGAAGTATTAAGGACTGTCAGAAATTGTGGCAGTCCTGATGTACAACAAGTGTATTTTAGGACTGTCACAATTCCTGACAGTTTTAGAAGGATTGAGCACTGCCAGAAATTGGGGCAGTCCTGAAATAGATTTAAAATTTTGAGTTTTTTAAATAGATTTTAAATAGATATATTTTAAATAAATAGATTTTAAATAAATAGATAAAGTTTGAGTTTTTTTAAGTAGATTTTAAATTGAGAGACTTAATCTCTAAAATAGGACGACCAAAATTAGATTTATCTATAAGATAGATTTAAAATTGATAGATTTATCTATGAAGAAAATTAAGAGATTTATCTATAAGATATATTTAAAATTTAGAATTTTTTTAAACTGAGTTGATAATTGAGAGACCCTAAAATATATTTAAAATTGAGAGACTCATCTCTAAACTAGGTTTATTTTGAAATGAATAAAAATGAGAGATTTATCTCTAAAATATAGTTATACCTAAAATAGATTTTTTGGATGGTCAAGACTGCTCAAATTTCTGGCAGTCCTAGAATTATTTTGGACTGCCAGAAATTGTGGCAGTCCTAAAGTCGACTTGGTTGATCTTAGAACTGCCAAAATAAGGTGTTGTCGGCCGGCGAGTTAACCGAGACTGCTTTACAAAAAATGTCGTGTTCACCCACCAAAGGGTTTGTACATTGTTTGTTTACCCACCAATATTAGGGTTTGTACATTATTTGTGTGGAGCCTTTGGACGCCATCGAAATTGGGAATGAGAAGGAAACTAGGATTTTGATGGAGATGGTGAGGATGAAAATGATGGAGAAGAAGAAGATGAGAAGAAAATCCATCCCACATTCTTCTTCTTCTTCTTGGATGTGTTGAGGAAGGAGACAAGATGAAAAAAGAAAAAAATGACTTATATACCTAGAGTTGGACTAGCCCTGAGTAATTTTTTTAATGACAAACTTGTAAATAAATCAAAGTTAGATTTGGGCTAGCCCTGAGTAAATTTTGATGTGCCCTTATAAAAAGCCAAAACTGATCATATATAGAAGCAGAGGTTTTTCCAATACCCGGATAAAGCACATACTTAATAACGGGTTAGTGACGGCCTACCGACAACCTCCTGACAAAAAAAAAATCGTCTCTAATTCTGTGTGATATACAAATAGGGTAAAGTGCAAAAAATCCCTCGTTAAATATGTGTCTTTTGCGTAGAAAGACCTTTTAGAATTTTTTGTCAGTTTACCCCTCCTTAGATTATATATCCGCTCGATTAGGCCCCTTCAGCCAAATTTTAAAAAATTTATACCGAAAATATCCCTCCCCCCCCCCTTTGGCGGCGCCGGCGCCGGCGAGCCCCCAACCCCCCCCCCCCCCCCCACCCATCGCCGGCGATCCCCCAGGCCCCCCGACCCCCCCGATCCCCCCCCCCCCCGCCCCCCCCCCCCCCCCCGCCCCCCCCCCCCCCCCCCCCCCCCCCGCCGGCGAGCCCCCAGCCCCACCCTCCTCGCCGGCGAGCGCTCCCCCGACCCACCCTCCCTCCTCCTCCCTCGCCGGCCTCGCCCCCCCCCCCTCCTCCTCCTTCGCCGGCACCGACCCCCCCGCTCCCTCGTCGGCCCCGACCCCCGGCTCCCTCGCCGGCCCCGACCCCCCTGCTCCTCCTCGCCGGCGAGCGACCACCCGACCCCGACCCTCCCCCCCCCCCCCCCCCGACCCCCACCCCCCCCCCCCCCCGACCCCCACCCCGACCCCCCCCCCCCTCCGCCTCCGTCGCCGGCGAACACAGCCGAAGAAGGAGGGGGGGAGGGAGGGGTAAAATTGTCATTTGGGGGCAAAATGAGCATATTTCATACTTTTGAAAATTTTAAGAACATGGGATCTTTAGTGCAAAAGGCACATATTTAACGAGGAATTTTTTTGCACTTTACCCTATACAAATAGTATCAAAAAGAGTCACATTTTCGTAGCTAAGTTAGTCGTTGACTTAGCAACATATCTGTCGCTCCGTCCCTAGTCAGTAGCTGAATTTTCGTCCTATTTTCGTCGTTGATCCATCGATCTAGCAACTGACCAAAGACGAAAAATAAATAGCAACATTCGTTGTAGCGACACAAATTTGCAGTTGATGTCCTGTCGCTATTGCTGTTGAACGAAAAGAAAAAGCTATATAGTGATGAAAATTTTCGTCCCTATTTTGCTGCATTTTTTTAAGTAATTTTCGTCCCTATTAATTAAAATGTCCTTACTAATTTGGTTAAAATGAACTTTACAATGGTATGTACAAGATGCCCATAAAATGACTGCGGTCGACCCATAGGACAATTGAGCTCGACATTCTTTCATTAGGTATCAATATTATTGTCGGGTTGCAAAAATAACGTACACATTTCTACTATTGAGTATTAAAAATGTCAAAAATATTGATATCAATAGATTGGTTAGTTGCTGCCACTAGAATGGAAACTGTGGTGAACTACATCATTGACAACAGTGTAACAACAATGCAAAAGGATTATGCCCGGCCAGTAGCAAGTAGATTGCCGTGACGCGACGGTGGGAGGGTGGGTCGATACGAGTCGATGAAGTTAGCGAATGTACCACGAAGGAAGTGAGAACCCTGCGGAGGAAGATGACGAAACAATACCAAAAACAAAAGATGAGATGCTGGAAGGTTATGTTTGGTTTGCAAAATCAGGACCTTAAAAAAAAAAAAAAAAGTCATTCAATGAGTATTTGGATGTAAAAAAAAATGAGTAACAAAAAAAATTAATTCCAGAGAAAAATAGTTGCCCCACCAATCAAATGATTCACTTTCTCCGTTTAAGTAAACCAACCCAATTTTTTGACATTTTAAAACACCGAAAATAAAATTGATTGAATTGTAATTTTCCGAAGAATATGATTTTTTTTTTCCTTTTCCGCGAACCAAAGAGTAAAAGAAGAAGGTGGAGGAAGAAGCACTTTCTTTACAATTTGAATAGATATTGATGTCCTTATTCATTATGGCCCATGAGGACAGATAGGACTGAGATGGGCTTACAAATATGGGTTTTGGAAGAATACGGAATGGATTATGCCAGCACATGACGAACTAGTTATGGGATCGACTCGCTCATGGATACAACACCCACCAGGTGAGCTGGACCCTTGTTAGCAATCACCCAAATAAAACTGGTATTATATGCAAAAAAATTTCGTATTTTTCAGAAACTTATTGTTGGGGCACCCTACTTTTGAACTTTTTCCTTCACGTATAATATTTGCGTACTTTTGAAAGATTCGAATCACTACGTAAATTTAAAGCATGCGAAATTTTAAACGTGTTTCGTATAGATTATTGAAAATTTTGGCCAAAAAAACGTGGTGGAAACCTGCTCATAACCAAATTTGATAACATATTTAACAATGGGAAATTTCTAACCTCATTCATTTTTCTAATATTTGACCTAACGCATTTTATTTGGACAGAGCTGATTTATACTCGTACTTTTGCCGTCCTGAATTTTCTGTGATTGCCGAATTGCTAACATGGAGCTGGACCGAGTGAACAACCTGGGTAACGAGTCCTTAGGCTAGTGGACCAGCTGAATCTCCTTCATAGCTGCAACTGGAACCACCCCCTTGAGGGGGACAATTTGAACCTCCGTAGGTTCTCTTAGGACCTCCATGACCTCTTCATGAATCACATCCCCTGACGGATCTGGACAAACTGCCTTCGCGTGTCCGATGCATTGACACGAGACGCACATCGGTAGAATCCACTCAAAGAGGAGATAGTTGTCCGAATTTACTACCATATTGAAGCTGGACTGGAGCTACTGCTAGAAGATCTTTGCGAGCAGTTATCTCCACCAAGAATCTTGCAAACGCAAGCCTCCTCGGAGGAGAGTCGTTGTCGTGTCCATCGACAACGGATGCCAAAAACACTAGCAAGTTTACTAAGTGCCGACGCATTACATAATTGGAGAGTAAAATGCAGAAACTGAACACATACCGATGCCGTAGCGAACATATCACATTTCAAAGAGATCGGGGACTCCCATTTTTCTTCACAATGATCAATCGCCTATCGAACATCCAAGATCGCTATTAAGAACCATATCAAGCTCTCTTCTCCCGAGAACTTAATGAAGAAGCTGCCAAGTTCCAATTCTGTCGAACCGATAAGTCGTCACGGTGATGCTGTAGAAATCTAAGTTTTGCTTGTACAAGCCATACTGAGTCATATATATTTATAAACTAGATAATACTTTGAGTAGAAGTTTACAACATATAAACAGAAAAATTGAATGAAAACATAACACATAAGAAAATAATTCTTTATTGGTAATTTACAGTATATACGTAAGGCGTTCTCAAACAACCAAGTAGAAGGGTGCAAAACTTGGCGTACAATAAAATGAGATATATCGTTTCATACAAGTATTGACGTTCTATATCGTATATTGGTATACCACCGGTATATTGGTCTACTTGACTGAGCCAAGATCAGGTTTTTGGATCATGTTTGATCACGTATTGAGTCCTATATCGTCTAAGATACTAGGGAAGATTATATTGTTATTCCTTGATCTAATTAAAAATATAGGTGTGTGAATTACACAAAGAGTGCAAATTTCAAGAAGATGAAGATGGAGATTGTGAGAGTATCTTGGGTAACTTGCTATTTTTTCCATGATCTATCAGTGGAAGAAGTTGGAAATGAGTTGGTATATTCTTCTATTCTAGCATGGAGTTGGACTCTCACCGTCACACGTTTTTCTTCCATATTGAATTTCTATGAAAAAATCGTTATCATGTTTGTGATTGTTTTTTTTGCAGGCTATTTTACATGATACTGTGGGTCGAGAATGGTTTGTTATTTGGTCGCACTCCGTTCCCAACCCATTAATCCTTATAAATCTGGAGTCAAATTTTGGTTAGAGATAGATTTGGATATAGAAAGTATGACCAAATTTAAATTTTGGATTTGGAAGAAAGAGAAAATTAAATTTGGGAGAAAAAAAAAATAGTTATTTTTTAAAATAATTTAATAATTAATTATTTTATTTTATTAATCATAACTATAATTATAATAATTAATTAATTAATAATTTATTTATTTATTAATTAATTAATTAATTAATATATTATTATTATAATTATTAATCATAATTATAGTTTACAAAATCCTATGTTTGGTTGGAGTTGGATTTGAATTTGGATTTGGATTTGAAAATTCATGATTTGGATTTGAATTTTGGGTTTCCAAATCCAAATCCAAATCCAAATCCTTGTTACCAAACAAGCCCTTAGTGTAGGAACCCTAGAGGGGGGGTGAATAGGGTCAAGCTAACTAATCAAGCACTTAGCACAAGCTAATTGACAATTTAAAAATATAAGTGCAAGAGAAGAAGCAATAACAATACCGACACCCGATGTATCCTGGTATCCTACCTAGAGGCAATCCAGTCCCGGAACTCTCTCCGGATTTAATCCACTATTTGAGCAAATAGTTACACACGAGTTTGGATCCGAAGAACTCGCCAACTTCTTACACGAGAGCTTTAATCCGAAGGCCTCTCCGACTTCAACCGAGAGTTTGGATACGAAGACTCTCCAACTTCAACCTTTCACAATAGGTTTTGATCTCCTAATACAATAAGATGAAGATCTTACTTTTCAACTCAATAACTCTAACACAATTTGTGGATGGCAAATGAAAGCTTTGTAGAGTTGTTTGTGGATAGGCTTTGGTGGTTTAGAAATTTTTAGGCTCAAAGCATCAACCTTGAATGAAGGGGTTCAAGGCTATTTATAACCAAAGCATTGAAAAGAGCCAAAGGCAACTTTTTAGTCAGCGACCGGCATACCGCCGGTATGAGTCGGCATACCGTCGGTATACCGGTCTGGGATTGCAACGGCTCGAAATATAGCCGTTGGGATCATTTAATGCTGGAAATCCGACCGTTGGACTTTCAACGTTACTGAACCGGTATACCGTCGGTATGAACCGGTATACCGTCGGTATGCCGATTGTAGACAGAAAACTTTCTGTGAACAAAATCGGTATACCGTCGGTATAGACCGGTATACCGTCGGTATGCCGGTTTACATCCGAAAATGATTCTGGGCTAATTTCTACCATAGCTTTCGATTTTGCCATCCATTTTTTGTGTTTACAATTATTCCTAAGACTCATTACAAACTCCAGATATACTGTAGCAGGTGCAGGCTTCTTCAGAGTCTTGAAATGATGATGGCATGGCTTGGCTTCTTCCTTTAATAGGTGCTGGCTTTTTCCCTTGGCGGCAGCTGTTCAAAGATCCAGTTTGCGAAAACTGAATACCTTTCGGGGGCTTCGCCCCTGAACCCCCGACGAGGGGCGCTGCCCCCTCGACCCCCGTCCGCTGACTGGGCAGCGGAACCCCCGAGTGCGTGGCTCCGGAGATGTCGTCGGGTGGTTCAGAGAAATCTTGTGGGATCCGTCGTCTTTGGCCCACCATGATTTTTTCATTGCATATGTCCACATTGATCTTGCTTATTGCTTTTCTGCATGTACATGTTAGACGAACAAAGCAATATACATAGAAGCAAGTATGATAAGTTTAATGCACATTAGGACAATGCTGAGTTTAAGTATAAGTACTAAGGTGATAGCATAAATGTTAGTGATATCATAATGATTAAAAATTAATTGAATAACCAAAATCAAAAACATAGTTTTGATTTTGGCAACCCGATTAAATTTAAGATAGATAAGCTCGTATCACTAATATGTAAACCAATAGGCACATATCACCAAAGATATAAGTATAAGTAGAAATGCTATAGCGATAGTATGAAGATTAGTGATAGTGAAATGCTAAACTTAACAGATTAAACATATTCAAAAATATGATACAATCATTGGGCCAACACTTAGAACATCTACGGTGGAAGAAATTTCAAGTGCTGCATTTTAATTTTTAGTTAAATTTTTGTCGCACTTGAATGCTGCAATGGACACTTGCACATACTTGAAAATTACTAAAAAGCTAAGAGACACTCCAAATTTGAAGCATGTCTTAGAGCATCCCTATTGTGAGTTTAGAAAAAATGGTTGCCACATAGGAATGACAAGCTTTTATTTCAAAAATATTTCTCCAATGCAAATGTAGAATAAATCATGAAGTTGACATGGCAAGGACAATGTGAAGTTGGTTGTCTAGATCTAGACAATGTACTTCACAATGACTTTGTCTCCACATCATCAATTATGAATAGAAATATTTATAAAAAAAATTGAAGAAGTGAAGGAGCTGTCTTGGAAGTTGAAAAAAAATACTTTTTATTGTCTTTTCAATACTTTTGCATTGGAGAACATTTTTTTTATCTCGTTGTCTTGTGTGAATATCATTTTGTCATATAGGAAAGACATTGTCTTGTGTCTCATGCCACATAGGAATTACAACACAAAACAAAACAATAGAGTTGGAGATGCTCTTAGCTCCACTACATTAATTTATGGGCCTTCCAAATTAATTGTTCTTACCAAACGGAAAAGAAAAATAAAGAGCAAAAAGAGGGAGGAAAAAAATTTCCAAACAAGGAAGGAAATTAAAGAGAAAAAATGAAGCATGTTAATTTAGAGTATTTGTTTGAGAGTACCATTGTATGTCAATATCAAGAAAACGCTCAAAAAGTAATAATTTACACAATTTTTAATAATTTAAAGTATGTGTTTGGAGTGTATCAATAGTGCATGTTCTTAGCACTTGTTTTGCATGTCGGTGTAACGTTGGAGGCTTTTTTGTACAGACTGCATTGTATATCTTTTGGATCCACTATCTCCAACCTCTACCATAAATGAAAAGAATAATATATTTTCGTAGTTCGATCCACCGATCTTCCATCATCCAATCATAATTTTTACTTCTCTTCGCTCTGACCACAAGGGTTTCGACTGAGGAGCCTTAATTCATGATGTTAACATAATGATATAAGTGTATAAGCAAATACGAAAGTTTCTGGGATCAATGTCTGAATTGACAGAATTTTCAATACAAAAAAGCTTTTTGGTGGCCGGGAACGGCGCTAGCTGCACGGCCGGGGATGACGCTGTTGGTGCGCCTCCTGTTGGTGCGCCTCCAAGAAGGCCGATGCGTGCTTTTCCTCCTCCTGCTCCGGCGTGCCTCCTCCTCCGCCGGTGCCAACACTTCAGCCCTCCCCCCTCTATTGCTCCGGTGGCATTTTTCGGCAGTACCTCCTCCTCCTCCGGCGACGTTCCCTCGCTACCACTCTGTCCTCCTCTCCCTACCGTGCCGTTGTTCTCGGCCGCGCGTGCACCGGCTGTGCACACGCTTGTGCCAAATAGCAGTTCTGTGTTTTTTTTTGTTTTTTTTATTTTTACTTTAAGGAAAAGGACATTGGCATTATGAAAGAGTGTGACTCATATCATGAAAAACATGAGTCGAAATACAGTCTGGAGTTTCTCCAAAGACAGATATTACATTTGAGTGATTATAAAGGAGAGTATGAGAAGCTAAGTGGTGAGCTGCTTGATTAGAGCTTCTGTGGGCATAAATGAATGTAATATCATTAGCTTTCTCCTTTATTTTTTTTGCATCTTCTGTGATATGTCTCGCTCGCCATGGTGGAGAAGTATCGTCGTTGTTAATGGAGTCGATCAAAGGTTTACAATCACCTTCAATAGTGACACAATGTATGTTTTGTCTGGTGCAGATCTCCATTGCCAATTGTAGTCCCATGGATTCAGCTTCAATCGGAGATCCTCTTTCTTCATATTTGGCAAGAGCAGTCATGAATTGTCCTTGAGCATCTCGTAGAATCGCAGCGGCCGCCATCTTTCCATCAAGAAATGCTCCGTCGAAATTGATCTTCCAGTTGCCGGGATTAGGTGGAATCCAGTGTGTCAAATGTTGATGATTGTGTACAGAGGTAGCAGAATTGATAGTCCCATTATGGCAGGCTTCAAATTTATCCTTCAATCGCTTGGCCTTTGTAAATATATAGCTAGCAGAGATTTGTTTGTCTTCAAAAATTGATTTGTTCCTTGACTTCCATATGATCCACATTTGGTAGAGACTATGTGCAATCTTTTCACGATCACCTTCCTTCAGGAGATTAGTGACAAACTTGGAAACTAAGGTATATGAATTGCAAGTTGAGGATGATGCAACCATGATGTTCCTGTTACATGACAATAAAAAATTAGATGGTCAAGAGTTTCAATATGTACCTTACATAGTGGACACATTGCATCAATATGTCTGATACGTTGGTGGATATTGAGCTTGGTTGGTAGGGAATTGGTAAGGGCTCTCCAGGAAAACATGAGAACTCTTGGACAAATGTGATTAAGAGACCATAACTTTCGCCACTCCTTGAATTCGATATCATTGTTGCTGCTTTGTAGAGTGTGGATTTTTCATGTATGACCCGATACGTAGATTTAGTTGTCAACACCCCATCATTAGTGTATATCCACTTCAATTGATCTTGCAAACAATTGGGAGATAAGGGAATTTTCAATATTGCAGATGCCTCCACAGGTGGAAATAATATGTGAATAAGGTTTTCCTTCCATCGATTTGTATCTTTGTTAATAAGTTCACCGACATGAGAAGCCAAAAGGTTGAGATACAGTTGTCTCATAATAATATCCAATTTCTTTGAGAAGAAAATTGAGGATTTGTCAAAACTAATACGTTGTCCTGACCATTCTTCAAATTTTTGGATGATGTTCTGTTTTCAATATCAGCATTTGTAACAGTAATTGAGTTTAATTAGAACAATCTAATTCTTTTGCAGAATTGACTAAATGTTGCTCTGCATGTCTACGTGGAAAGAAATTGAATTTACTTACAACAATCTAAAAACAAATTTAGATCAACTTTTGGTACGTACTACTTACTCTCTGGTTTAAGGACAACCTAACATTCCCTTAGCCATTTATTGAAAGGCCTAGCAAATGTATAGGAATGGTACGAAATGTTATAACCGGAAAGTTGGAAGGACTTCCCATCCCCTACAATTTCCATAACCTGCATCCTTTACCCTCCTTGCTCGGCCCCTGACATAGATATTCCGATCAACTACCGGCAGCGACCCGAGGACGCCAATCGGGCAATCGATATGGCCGACGCAAAGGCTGCTGGCTCTGCATTAATCCATATCGTCGTGGTGGTCACGTTGCTGCTCGCTGCAGGCTGCGTGTCGCCTGCGGCCGCCGGCTACCCCTACGGCTGTGTCATTAACTGCATCGAGTCATGCTCCAGGGGCAACATTGTAGACAAGTGCAGTGTCTGGTGCAACGACGACTGCCACGCCAACCCTAAAGCCGGGTGGGAGGCCAGGGAGCATGCCAAGTCCACCTTGACCAACATGGTTCGCTAGGTTTTTTTTAAAAAAATGCCCAGACGATACGCACGGGTGCACACTGTATTGCAGAATAATATGCTCCCGTGACTCGATTTACTGATCGTTCGCTAGTTACATAGAGCCCTCGTGTCCCGTGTCAAAAGGGATCATAAAGGGTCTCTTTTCATTTCAAGTTAGGAAAGAAGGACGACCGAGGCTACCAATTAGAGAATCATCTCATTTTGCGTAGTTGTATAACTTGTATTATTGCACCTGATATTCATAATGAAAATTGATTTATGGTCCCTAGTAATGCTCTATTAACGCCTCACAAAGGTCGATTGAGTATTGATTGTATGGGTCTGTCAGTCCGGAATTTACATCCTCATTTCAAAAGTACTTCTAAATGAACTTATAATTAAAATATATAATTTCTAAAGGTATTATACATTTTACTCCAAGGCAGCTTATTAGGGCTGCCAACAAAGTTGGCAGTCCTAACATTAAGGAGGACTGCCAACTTCGTTCACAGTTTATCTTAATATTCAAAAAATTTAGCACTGCCAACTTTTATATACTTTACGTTAGAACTGCCAACAAGTTGGTGGACTGTCCTGGAGTTAAATGTGAAATGCCTTCAGAAATTAACGACGATGATGGTGTCATTTGGTGGTTCAAGAGCTGGGAGAACGAGTCACAAACATATTTTCTTCAAGTTGTCCCCTTTTCTCTGACTCACTTTTGAATCTTCGTTGTTTCTTCAAAGGGGGAGTTAACCGTAGCAAGCTAATTCCCTCCCAAGCAATTTGAAATATTATGCAATGACATTGCCTCATTATTCGCTTTGGCATTGGGTTCCATACAAAACCCTTGAGTAGAGCTCCGTTCCTTCACACCCTGTGGCATGTTGTAGCAACCAACGGTGTCTTCCTACAATGTCAACAAACCCATCTTTTTTGTATCGCTTTAAATGGTTCTTTTAATTTTCCTTGGAAATAATTAAGAAAATAGAATTTCAGTACAACAATGTGTGTTGTAGAACTGAACCTTTTTTTTTTTTGATGATTTTATATTGGTTATGTTTAATAGGTTAAATGTTAATCCTGCAATTATAGAAGATCGTACAAATGTCGTACTATAATGCAATTTGAAGATTACAACAAATTGCAAATTCAAGAATACAAACTAATTGATGGAAATAGAAACATGAAAGCAGCAATAAAGCAACCACATTGCTATCACACGAAAACAGAATGTAAGATGTTTGAAAAAGACAACTTGCTGGGATGATGAAGATCACTGATGCTTTAAGCAAAATTCAGCCTATTCGGTCGATCTGCTCTCATGAACCAGCAAGTTTATGGTATTGAATTGGACTCCATTGTCAATCTTCAAATGGACTTCACCACGGACGCACACTTCGTGGATTTAACCTGCTGTTGTTAACTCTCCTCTCATAGCATACACGCTGACGTTCATCTAAGTTCTACCCAAGAGTAAAAAAATGGGAGTATGTATAGAAAGACAAGCCCCTTAACAGCCATAAACCCCTATTAAGATAGTGGACAAAAAATGAGAGAATAACTTTACATAAAGTGGACAATTACAATATTAACTTCCGTGAAGTGGACAATTATGAAGTTGTAACGCCACGTTGAACTCCACAGAAGCATTCGCACGAAAATCCAACTTCCACGTGAGCACGAGTCATGCGGAACTGCGACTTCCGCGTGCACCTAGGCCACGCATCACTGCAATTTTTGGGTGCATCCAGGTCGCACGGAATTTCTGCTTTTGCCTGAGCACCAGTCACACGAAACCTAGCACGTCTCGCAGAACTCCAAGTTGGACGCATGAAACCGCACAGAACAACAACTCTCCTCCTACCCTTAGTTCTGAGTACCCCCGGCAAGATACCCAGAAGTTACATCCTCATTTCAAAAGTACTCTTAATAGACTCGATAAACACGACTAAGATGATGTCATTTGGTGGTTCAAGAGCTAGGAGGACGAGTCGCCAACATTTTCTACAACTTCTCCCCTTTTTCTTGATTCTCACTTTTGACTACAATTTCAGTACAACGTAACTTTGGCGCATTTTAGAACTAAACTTTTTTTTTTAATGATTTGATATGGGTTGTGTTTGATAGATTTAATGTTAATCTCGTGGTTACATAAGATCGTACAAATGCCGTACGACTTATGGATTACAATTTGAAGATTACAACAATTTGCAAATTCAAGATTACAAACTACTTGATGGAAATAGAAACATGAAAGCGACAATAAAAAAAAAATCAAGTTGTTATTACACGAAAACAAAATGCAAGATGCTTGAAAAAAACAGTTTGTTTGGACGATGACGACCACCTATGCTCAAAGCAACATTCGACCTTGTTCCTTCGATCTGCTCTCAGGAACCAGTAAATTTACGGTGTTGAACTTCTAGAACACTCCAATGTCACTCTCTGATTAGACTCTACGACGGACAACACTTTGTAGATTTAACCTACTATGATTAATTCTCCTCCAGTAGCATACACACTCACGTCCTTCTTTCCAGGAGTGAAAAAATAATCGAGAGTATATATACAGAAAATCAAGCCCCCTAACAGCTATAATAGTGGGAGAAACGAAGGGAATAACTACCCATAAAGTCCAGAAATACAGCTTTCGTGTGAGAACCAGTCAGTCGAAAATCCAGTACGCCCCGCAAAACTAACACACAGAACGGCATAATGACCTAATACTCTTCTTTGTTATTCTTAGTGTTAGAACTTGGTATTATCGAAAGTAAAAAAAAAAAAAAAATCGCTACCATTAAATTAGTGCTAGCTAGTTACCAGTGTGCACTCGATCATCTGCATCTAAAATTGCAATAGGATTTAATTCAGTAGTTCTCAATTTCTGCTACAGGCTCAAATTTCCTCGGAGAAGGAAAAGAAAACATAATAAAAATTATAAATTACTGACACAGGTGCACATCTGCTTATTCAAGTATATAAAATATGGTATAGAAATCGCGCCAGTGGGACGCAAATATATACTTAAGGTGGTTGTTCTAGTTGCTGTTCATCCAGAACTGTACTTAAGGTGGTTGTTCTAGTTGCTGTTCATCCAGAACTGAGCCTGGAGCCAATCCACCGTCTTCTTCTCCAACATAAACGCCTTGGCAAGCACGTCATCCGAGACAGGCGGCTTCGACCCGAAGACGGCGTTGGCCACGGTGACCGTGCCGGGGTTCTGGCTACTCAGTGCGGCGATCGCCACCGCGCGGCGGTCTCCTCCGGAGTTGAGCTGGAAGTGCACGAGCCCCTGGGGGAACACGAAGACGTCCCCCTCGCGAAGGACCTTGGCGAAGAGCTTGTTGTCGGGGTTGGACGTGACGAAGCCGACGTAGAGGGAGCCTTCCACCACGGTCAGGACCTCGGTGGCCCGTGGGTGGGTGTGGGGCGGGTTGAGTCCGTAGGGCTCGAAGTCGATGCGGGCCATGGAGATGCCGAGGGTGTTCAGGCCCGGAAGCTGGGCCGCGGAGACCAGCGTGACGTTGGACCCCTGCGGGTTGCTCGTGTTGCCGGGCCTGTCGAGGCCGGCAAAGAAGAAGTCGTCTGGTTTTGCTTGCTTCGGGTCCTTGCAGACTAATCCGTTCACAAACACTGCAACATGCATATAAACGTATATATACAGAAGACATTATATATAATTATGCAGAAAATTGTACACGGTGCATACAAGTTACTATTTATTGCGTAAAAAGCATATAGCCTTCTTTTTTTACGTCTGGTTTCATATTCCTTTTTTCATCAATAAATTAGTAAAAACTAATTAGATGTTAATTTGTAAATTCTGATCAACATTGGCTCGGAGTAGTGAATCTCTGTAAGTTATTAAACAACCTAGAATAGTTTTAAGAAAACATAAGGTTTGCTTCGAACTCCTGACCACTCGGACCGCATGCATCTCTCTTAACCACTAGGCTAGAGGTCATCTGTATATATATATATATATATATATATATATATATATATATATATATATATATATATATATATATATATATATATATAGAGAGAGAGAGAGAGAGAGAGAGAGAGAGAGAGAGAGAGAGAGAGAGAGAGAGAGAGAGACCCAATGACCCTCTAGTCTAGTGGTAGTGATGAGGCATGCGGCCTGAGTAGTCAGGAGATCAATTTCCAGTAGGAACGTTCGCCACAATTATATATATATATATATATATATATATATATATATATATATATATAAACATACACTCCTCTCCTCTCTCTGCTGCCAGGGTAATTAATATATATATATATATATATATATATATATATATATATATATATATATATATATATATATATATATATATATATATATATATATATATGGGGATTAATTATCCTGGCAGTAGAGAGCGGAGAGGAGTGTATGTATAGGACATAAATTCTTAATTACGATTTAATTACATTTTAACCACGGAAAGAAGACATCTTAACTGTGGAGAGAAGATTTTAAAAATAAAAATAATAAATATACGTCCTTTTATGGCATAAATTTACTAAATGTATTTTAAGTCCTCTTTTTAGGACGTATTGGGAGCTTTTACGCAATAAACAATTACTTTTTATGTTTTGTATACAATTTTCTGATAATTATAATTTATATTATTATTCACACGTAGACATACCTAGACATACAAAAGTGTGGTGCAGTGCATGCATGCGAAAATGAGACTTGGAACTGGATGGTAAATGGGACATGTATCAACAATAAAATAATTTATAGTTCTATGTATATATCCTTTGCTTGGGACGCAAAGTATGAATGAAACCCATGATTTTGGTGTTCAACAAACTGAACGCCACTAGCTACATAAAGAATGAGTACATAAAGGTTATTTATAACGGAGCTGACAAGACCGTCGGCTGACGTGACGGACGGCCATTGGTCCTCTGATCCGAGTGGAATTCGGAAATAGCAAAGAGGACCAATGACCGACCGTCACGTCGACCGGTGGTCACGTCCGTGATTACAAACCGCGAACAAAATTTCATTTTGGTATTTATAAAGGCTTAACTATCATTGTTAAGTGACAGTAACTATCATAGATTTTGTAGAAAAAAAAAAGTTATGGACTAGCTACAAAATTGATTGGAGCAACAAATTGTCTTTTCTCACCCTTGGTCTACTTCCTGCTTTCTTCTTCCCAACTCACTTCATCTTTTCTTTCCAACCCACTTAACACACAACAAGACTGTTTCTAATCATGTTAATATTTCTATTTATCTTCTTCTTCTCTAATTTTTAACAATATTAATTTTTTCTTTTCTAATTTTAAGGTTTTTTTTTTGGAGTTTTTGTTTATATATGATTTTTTAAACATTACTTATTAGATTTTAGTTTAATAATTTTCTAATGAGTTTTTTCAAAGTTTAGAATTCAAAATTAGAGTTTTCAACCTTTCGACACAGTTCCGTTTGGGACGATAAATTAAAGGACTATTAGGATCTTGACAACCATAACAATAGTCAAGACTGCCAGAATTCTGACAATTGCAACTGTTGTCAGGACTGTCAGAATTTTGACAGTATTGAGACAGAGAACTATCTGTCTTATGACTATGTAATGTCCCCTAACACCTCAATATATATATATATATATATATATATATATATATATATATATATATATATATATTTTTTTTTTTTTTTTATTTTTTTTGAAGCAATGGGTACTTGTGGCGTAGCTGCTAGCGCTTAGGCCTCTTACTAACCCTTGCTATAGCTAGCATTGGGCCTTCCTCGCGGTATACTTACTTACTTGACTATATTTATAGCATGTGGTCGCGCTACCTATGCTAGCTTTGGTCCCGCTATCTTAGCTCCTTTGGTTCGGAGCTATCTCTTACTCTCTCTCTTCTTTTTAGCACCCCTTTCCTTCTGCGGCTTAGGTGCCCTATTGGCTTCTTTCTCATCCAGCTTCATATACTTAGAAATCCTCTGTAATGGAAATCAAAGCGAAACTCTTTGCTTCCTCTTCTATGCACTGCCTTTTTTCAGTTGCTCGACGAGAAGTCTTTAGCGGAAGGCTCAGAAATAACTCATTTACTTCCTCCCCGGCCCCGGATTCATTTCAACCAGATTCAACCGACAGGTGATTCCAACTTCGGAGGTCTTTCATCAACCCATCGACCCTCAAAGAAGGGCGCCTTCACCTGACCTGCCTTTGATGCCTGCCCTGCCTCTACTCCTTCCCTTTGTTGTCAATCGGGAAATCAATCAAGGCAAAGAATGCATTCTATTCCCATTATATTAAGTCAAACAACATATTCTATTCCCCTACCGAGTTCTTCCTTATCATCAAGACAGGCATTCAACATCGGTTGACGCTCGAAAAGAGGGCCGCAGGCGTGTAGACATCTCAACGAACTCATGTGGACACTCCTCAGCCCGAGGACAATCTCTCAAATACACATGAATGTTGACCAGTTTTTCTTTTCTTTGCTGATTCCTCTCAATGAAATTTGCCATGTTTCACTAAGTTACTTACGGATGTATGCATGCAGTCCGGGAACACTTTGGGGTGAACACCCATCCGAACAAGTAGGGTCAATAGTTCAGCATTTAGGCCGTAACATTTAGCAAAAAACAAATCTTTAACCCAACAAGTGCTCTCCGAACCAAGCTAGATAGTCTCCTATCACTAGGCTCACCAACCAACCTGGACTTTGATTCTTATTATTCTTACCGGATATCAAAAGAATAAGGATTGTTTCCAGCCATGAGTTCCCATATGACATAAGCGCTCTTGGGTGGAGTGGGCCATCATTCGCCAGGTCTTTGAGTGCCCGTCGTACCACGTGGTTGGTGCACTAGGCTGATCGAGACTCGACTTTTAGGATCTGGCACCTGCGCCCGGCCCGGTCTACCAGTGAAGGCTCTACGTCCGGTCGTGCGTGGTATGTTCGCGATTCGTACAAATGGAACGCATCGCGTACGTGAACCTTCTGGGTCCATCAAAGATTTGAGAAGGGGCCCAATCTCGTATTTGATGGTCGGCGTGGCAATAGGCTTCACTTCGTAGACTGGTTTCCCAGCTGTTGCAAAGACTTCGCGAGAACGGTCAGAGGCGGCGCGGGGATGCGATTCGCCAAGCTGGGGCAAACAAAGCCGTTCGGCCCTACCGGATTAGGAATGCGAAGGCCTTTCCTTCGAAAGGAGACCGGGGAAAGAGCTATGCTATTGACTGACCGACCCTTTCGTAGTTACTTCGAATCAATAGGCCTCTCATTTTTCATGAGGCGGGCCAAATAGAGAATGAAATGCAGAAATAGGGGAAGGGGGGATGGTCGCGCCTTTGATTTTGTTTAAGGCGATGAAATCCCTACTTAAGTACCAAAGGCTTTCGGGGCTTACACCCCCCTTCGAATCTAAGCCCTTTGAAGCGCCAGTAGTTGTAGCTGTGGCCACACCAACCCTTTCGTTCCACTCGCTCCGGGTTCCGATCTATATGACCTCCGGGCGGTACAAAGTACACCTCTTCCGTAGAGGCAGGTAGTAACCTAACCTTTAAGAGTCGGGGGAGCCGAGCCCTCAACTCTATCAATGGAAAGATCTCCGTGCGTGGCGTGAGTTGGAATCCTAGAAAAGATCGATTGAGACCCGCCCACTATTACTACGAAAAAGCCCTGCCCTGGCACCTTCGCTAGACGGAGAGTACGCGACTTCTATTAGCGCCGGACCGTCGAGTCGAATTGATCGTGTCATGTGCAACATCCATCAATGATGGTTCATTAATGTCCATTGATTTAGACTCCTTCCCCCTTCCCTTATACGAAAAATGTCGAGAGGGGCCCGAACCAGAACGGAAACAGATTCGACTCACTCTCGTATGGCTCGCCCTCGAGCCCTGGGCGGGTCGGCCGGGTCTTTTCCTGTTGTTCTGTTCCCGCCACGATAAAGACGCACGGAAGAGGTATGCCCAGCGCGTGGAGGATCCGTTGAGAGTGTCAACGGTCTATCAATGCTGCCTTATTTTGTTCCATTTCCTGTTAAAGATACTCCAGATGTAGAGACAGATCAAGAGCCATCGAGATCGAGTAGCTATAGCAGCTTAGAGATCGGAACCCCGTTCCGGGTACACCCATTTAAGTAGCAACTGCCCCTAAGCCGGTGGGTCTCGTTCAAAAGCCACTTTAGTGGATGTGTCCCAATCCATGTGCTCGGTGATGATGTTGTCATCGCTCGTGAAGGAAAAGTCACTCGCCCGCTCGACGGGAAGGGAAAGCGCAATAGCAACCCATAAGCTTTACTAAACTAATAAGGGCATTCTATTGATATTGATAACGATAGAAAGAGCGATCCACGGAAGCCATTAAAACCAACAAGCTTGATAGGATAAGAGCACTCTAAGACGAACAGGACCTGGTCAGACATCGACCTACTAGATAAAAAAGGTTGAGGAGGGGGATGTCCGTAATGAACTACAACTACTTATTCCCTAATCACTTACTTAAAGAAGTAAGGCGCCAGCAAGGAAAATAATTGACCAAAAAGAACTCATTCTAGAAGACAATAAAAAGAAAAATGGGTACTTGTACGTCCCAGCAGCATGGCAATGCGGAGGTGCCCTAGAAACTAAGACACCCGGGGAAAGAAAATAGTCGATTTCCCACGTTCCTTTTTTCTCGGGCATATCGAGAGGTTGGTGTAGTACAAGAATGAGAAAGCCACAACAGCAGGGAACAGTCAGACACTGCGCGTAAGAAAATGTTTTCTTTTGACTCAAATATAGTCTTAGAATCTTGTTCTGGTTGAGGCGAGCGAAGTGAGCTAATACTGAATAATCGAAGTGAGGCTAACGCAGTGAGAAGGGAGCTAGTGAGGACCCAAAACCGTAGGGAGGAAGCCTTCGAAGCAATCTCTGGAGTTTGCCCTTATCCGAACGGGTCTTGCAAGAAAGACGAATTTCATATTGAGCTCCAAATATACGCTATTGGGATGGAATGGCTCAACCGACGTCCTCCCCCCCTAAGAACCGCACGTGCGAGTTCCCCCGCATACGGCTCAAGTGGCGAAGGCCCTTTCCTTCGCGTTTGGTAAGCGCTTCGCTGTAGCCAAGCTTACTGCTAGCCTATCGGCTAGAGCCAAGCTTCGACCGCGACTGCTCGTCGCTTCTGGCCGCCTTATTCCGTCACCCGAGATCCAAGTCAGCACCGGCTCCATTACCTCCCTATCGGTCACCGCCCCGTGGGTTTGTTCGCCTCCGGGCGCCTCGCGGCCGGGCCGGCTTTCCAGCAACTGTCGCCTATCTCACCCGGCACTTTGAAGGGTGAGCCTTCGCTTTTTGGATCGTCTTCTGCCCAATGCGGTAGCCTCCCGTTTTTTTGTTCCCATCCCATTGGGTTTACCTTGTTCACAGGTTGACCCCATGGCAGCAAGAAAAGGCGATCTTGTGCTATACTCCGGTGATCTCTTGCCTACCGAGGCACGCTAACTCCCATCGTGTCCCAGATCACATTCCGTGAATCGAAAGGGGAAGCCCACTCATCCATCCTCTCGTAGATGCGGTGCGGTTTTACGAAGCGTCTAAGCACAGTTCACTCGCGTTGATCAATTAATGTTGAGTTTTGCCGCCACTCCTTAAGTTTACATGTTGTATCATACACTTCTTACATAGTTTCCCACGCTTCATACCTCCCCTCCTCTTCTTAAGGTAAAGGGCTAGGCATGGTGGGGTAGGAGCATCCAGTCGGCAAGATTTTTGGCCTGACCATTCTTATGTCCTCCGAGTCGCACGGCGTTTTAACCGAAAGAACTTTTTGCGCAATTCATGCGTTTCCGTTTTTATGACCAGAAATTGTTTCTTGATTTCCATTTCAAATTGTTCTCTGGACTTTTTATCAATATGAGGTGATCGTAACACAGTATATAAGACTCGTGATTCAGGCAATCCTATCTTCCGTGTGTCACGCGTAAGCCCCCCCAAATGGTAGTTTTCCAAAAAAGGGTTATCAAAAGATCGAATCACTATGTGTATCTTGCAGGTCGTGACCTTTGGTGGTATTTCTTTTCTCCTCTTCCTGTTCTATTGATCAGAAGGCAGTGCCACGCCGGTTTAGAATTCCTCCCGGCACGGTCGCCTCCCTTTTTCGTAACAAAAAAAGAAGAAGTAGGCGAGCGGAGTGAGGTCGAAGAAGAAGCCTGAGCACTGGACGAAGTGTTTTCCGTTGTATGACGAAGAAGAAGAAGAAAGGATGGGCTGGATCGACAACGGTACCGCAAGCAAATGCAATGCTCCTCTGCTGACCTGATGAAAGAGCCATCGGTGACAACAACTCTGAGAGAAGACCCCCAAGAATGCACATTTTCTCTTATTAAATGAAGCCGAAGATCAACTGGGCGGATCTCTATGTTATGTTCCAAGACCGCCGGAGCCGCCGTTGGACCAATCATTCACCAGGGCCGCATCCCTGCGGATGCCAGGTTCTTTTTAGCGAGGAGATGGAAATCGATCTGGAGGACAAGTGGTGGTTACAGCTTGAAGAGGACCACTCACTCAGTCCTTCCGAAAAAAGAGAAGAAGCCACCCAAGCGAGTGAGTGAAAGGCGTGGCAAGAGAGCGAGTTCGACTCGCGAACGATCGATCCGCAAGTGAAGGACCGACCCTATCCTCATGTGTGGAGGAAGGATCGGTCCTGTGGACACTGACGCATACCACTCAACATAGTCCTCGCGGTCGGTCAAATGCATCTCGATTCTCCTCCAGCATTGAAGTGCCTAATCTGATCTCTGAAAGTGTAAAGTAAGCTATATCTAGCAGCTCCACCTGTCCGCGATGCATGGAAGGATTGGGGTGGCGGATCAGGAACCGGCTGATCAATCCCAAACTGCCGTAACACTCTCTCACCCAGGTACCACTCGACGTGGTCCAGTATATCAGCTCCACTCGGGCAAGGAGAACAAAGTGAGGCGACCGTTTAGGGAGCTAATAGAAGGAAGGAGTCGGGTAGAGCGGGGAAGAAAGGACGTCAAGTCAATTGAATAGTGGATTCCATCAGCAGGGTGGCCGGGACAAAGAAGTCCGAAAACATGGTATTTGGCCGATCAGCCAAGCCAGCCCTACTCGTCTTTGTCTACCCTGGAAAAGGGTTAGCTCATACCCTTTTGTAAGCCGAATAGTAGTTCTTGGACCGGAAGCCATAGTAGAAGTGCAGCCCCCGTTGAGACAATAAGTTAGACATTGGTTCATAGGTGGTACCCCTCACTCAAAGTGAGTGGAAGGGTTCTTCGACCTCGAGCCATCACGCTCTTTTGGACCTGAAGAAGGGAATTCAACCGGCGAGTAGGGCTTGTGCCCATTAGTCTATGTCCTGCCCTGGTTAGAAAAGAACTATATCTCGGATAAAGGCGAGCGTTAGTGAGGGCTTACAGCGCCTTGATTAAGGTTCCTCTCCCAAGACTTTTGTGGAGGCGATGGAATCCCAGGGCATAGGCTCGCTACCCAAGCACCAATGAAAGTCGTCTGGTGGGCAGGACGGAAGAGGTCCACTCAACAAACCAAAAAGGATCCAATCCTATCCCGTCGAGAAAGGCCAATCTCTTATCTTTTCTTTGCTTGCGGATGATCAGCTGTGAATCCCCGTAGACGATTAGAGGGTCGATGCGCATATCGAACGCAAGCTCTAGGCCGATGATAAGGGACTCGTATTCTGCTGTGTTGTTCGATGTCGCCGATGTGAGGGAAAATGAATAGGGCAGGAGGATCTGGGGTGACAAACACGATTCCTGCTCCAGCACCGGATCCTCGGGAAGTACCATCGAAATTTATCAAGGCTTCAGAATTTCGACTGCCATGACCTCCTCATCTGGGAAGTAGTGTGAGAGAGGAGAGTTATCGGGGACGGGGGGTGTGCCTTGAGATAATGCCTGAGCTTCTGAACGGCAAAGATCAGGGGTTTGTTTTCTCGATCGGAGTGTTATTCTGCCCCTGTACGACTTAAGAAAATAGTAGAGAGCATTTTCCTTTCCCTCTTCTTTTGGGCCAAGAGAGCTCCCAAGGATCCCTCCAATGCGGCGATGTAGAGGATAGCCTTTGATTTAGTCGGAGCGCTCGTTATCCTTACTGTTCTCTCTGCTGGGCCCCCCTCCTATTGCTCTAGCCATAAGCTATGGCAGCTCCAGCTCGCACCCACTCTGGCCCGCCCTGCGAGGCCAGAGTGAGCTCAGCGGTCAGCCCCTGACGTTAGGGGGCCTTTCGCTTTTGCCAGATCTATAGAGATATTACGAGTCCTCCGTCCCAGATTCCCTCGCCGCGGCCATCTGGTTCACCGGTACTACCAAAAAGTCTCATGCTTTTGTTACTGTGACTTATATATAAGTCTTATCTCGGACCACGAAGACCCCGGTCGTGCTTCTGGTTTCCATTCCCATCATCATATTGAAGGAAACTCCTCGTGCTCTGCCATAAGAACTTGGAGTCCGTATCATGGTGAAGGTAAGGTAACGCTGTGATTCTTGCTCAAAAAACTGACCGAACGCGTTCGAGTTATTGGCTCGTCCGACCCGGCTGCATTCATGAGTCGCTCGTTCAACTGTCCCTCGGAGACACGGTCGAGAAGTGCCATGCATGGTCGCCCCCCGTCCTTTCTTTCTCTCGGTCCCACCCGGGCCCCTCTGGGGTAATAAAGAAATGGATCAAAAAAGGGGACTTCTGCTACGGGCTATGCCACCCATTACTGATGAGGGAAGTTGCATCTGTCCCATCGCAAGCACCTACAATGTCATGATCACATTGGTTTACCCTTTTTTGGTAGTTCAACGGACGGTCGCCCCTCCAACAAGAAAAGGTAGAAATATGGAAACTTCTCTGCCATTTGGATCGGAGAATTTATGGAGGAAATCGGGTTTTAAATTCCCAGAAACCGCACGATTATATAGCCAAAGGGAATACGCCGCGCCTAAAATCATCCCAAGCGCAGCTAATGTGGCTACTAAGCTATTTCTTTGGAAAGCTCCTACTGAGATTGGAAATTCCCCTATAAAGCTGCTAGTGCCAGGTGAACTCATATTGGCCAAAGTGGAAGAGAAGGAAATGGTAGGGAGATTCGGCATTGTGCTCACTGAACCTCCATAATATCTAACAAGTCGAGTCTTATGTCGGTCATATAGAACACCAACACATAGAAAAAGGGCTGGAGGAACCAGTCCATGACTTGACATCGGTGGAATGCTACCTCCAATTCCCTGTATGTTCGATAGAGCCAAATATTTCCCCCACTGATCGGAGTACGCCGATTACCCCCCGAACCGTACAAGATAGTTACCACCTATCATACGGCTTTCTAACTCCACTTCTTTTTCTGGTCGTTCCGCTCTGTCGGATCGATGGTAGTATCAGAGATCCGTAACCCCCGACATTTTTGACAACACGGTTCCTGCTTCCGTTTTGAGTTGCGCATCTTTCTCCCCCGGTCATACTATAGTATCACATCGTAGGCCCCCACCCCAACTCTATCTTCCTTATCAGTGAACCGGAACATAGTGCATAGGTACTCTTCGATGCTGCGAGGACGAGACGGCGTGACATACTACGATCACGTACAGAAGTTCTGCCCTTCGGCTCGGCTGGAACCTCTCAACTGCTCCCTTTATGGGGTAGGCCCAAGCTTTCCCCTCCCCCCGCCTCAGACATAAAGGGAGTAGTTCCCCACGGCTGACAAATGGAGGAGTTTAGGCCGTCAAAAGGCACCGGCCCCCACTTCCCCCCACTGGGATTTTGCTTTCCTTATCTACGCGCGCACTGCATCAGCACTGGCGAAAAAGAGGTCGGCTTTACAGAATAAGAAGGGGGCGGGCCCTTCGGGTGTCCATATTTTGACCGAGTTCCCCGTAGCGTAGGCCCCTATGCTATGTTACGCGGCCGTAATAAGAAGTTACGTTCCACCGCTGTTACGCCAGAAATCCAAGGTTCCACACGAGCTCTCGTTCTGCGGCGTGGTGGCAGGACCACTAGGGGATTGGCTCCGGGTGTAGGTAGGGTCAAATCCGCAGGGGTCATGCAAATACATAGGCCCCTTCCCTTCTGCCGAGTTGTTTAGAAGGCGCTTTCCGTTCTACGGTCCCTCGGAGCGAAGGGTTAGGCAGGTAGTACGGGCCCTCTGACTTCCTGCTATGTGCTGTGCGCGACTCCCGCGAAGCGAATGAAGGGAAGCTCTTCGAGCTTTCTCCGCCAGCGGCTTATGTAGTGGGCTTAACAGCGCCTACGTGCTCCGACTTCTTGGGCCCCCCTACTGGAGATGAGGGGTCTGGAAGCTGTCGTGACGCTTTGGTGAAGTTGTAGTTTGTATTGTACTGAATTGAACACATATAAAACAAAGGCGAGCGAAGTGAGTCATTGTTTATGTTTCGCTTCCTGGGACGAAGTCGAGCTCCCTCCCTACGGTTTTGGGTTCGATCCCGCAAGTAATCCATAAGCACCAGTAGAAGCAGAAGCATATCCAGAAGCCGATGTGAATTAAGAGATGCTCGGAAACCATGGTGCGAGACTATGAAAGCGTCCTTTTTCTTCACTTGGTTCGGCCAGATCTTTTTCCTCATTCTCCGTAGTTCCCAATTGGTATTTGGATCCAGTCTAAGAGAAAGCTTCTGAGCTGGGTCATTTTGCAGTCAGCCCAGCTTTCGTGATGACCAGTTTCAGGGTGATCAAAGAAGCGATTCAGTGGATCAGCGAAGCTAGCAATCCATACCAGCTAGCAGTCTCGTTTAGGGAGTCCCCTTCTTTACTGAGTAGGGTTCCCGGGTGCCTATGCGATTATTAATAAGGCAGGGCGCTACTGTACCAGTAGTGGAGTGGCTTGAATCAAATCGTTTGTCTAGAGAGGGTGTAGCGATAACCAAAGCTGACTGTACTATAAACTCAAGATGCTGTATAGGCAACTGGCCTTAGAGTAGTGTATCGAACTACAGGATAGGAGCGACCCATAATCATTGACGAAGAGGAAGGCTTGGAAAGGGATTTCCCATATTGAGGATAAGCTTTCACAAAGGCCAATAGCCGATAGCTGATGTCACTAGCCTGAACTTCTTTATCTACTTGAAAGCTGATGGGAGTACGGCTTTCCTCAAGGAAGTGTCCCCTAAGTCCGAGTTAGCTGTTCTAGTTCAGGACAGTATGGGACCTCTTGCTTAGGGCTTTGGAAGCGAGCAACCAACCCGGCAGAAGTAGATCGGAAGTTTCCTGTTTGACAAAGGCGAATACAGCGAAGTGAGGCGAACGACAGTGAGGAGGAAGAGAAAGAAGACCGGTTTGCCTTGCTTGGCTCCTTTGCTTCCGACTGGCTTGCTTGCTTGCAACCGTTGGACAGCTACTGGATTCTCTCTCAGGAAAAGGAATTATTCCTTGATTGAAGCAGCTAGACAGTAAGATGAACTTACAAAGAGAAGAACCTATTCGATAACAGCCGATTTGTAAACAGAGTCAAAGATTCGTGTCAAAGAGACAAGACCGCTCTCTTTCTTCTATTTTTTTTTCTCAAGATGGATAGCAAGAAAGCATGAATAGGCCTACATGGGATGGAAGGAAGGAAAGATGGAAGAAGATACGACTGTACGACAGTTCCCGTTAGTAGACTCGCAGGACTCGAGAAGTAGACAGCGAGTGAGGGATTCATTCCTTTTGATTCCATTTCCTTAGTGGCTCGCTAGCCGGCCATGGCTATTAGTTAGTGCTGGACCGCTTCCAAAAATATATCTTACTTTAGCCGCCATTTACTTGACTAACCAACCTGAGCTATCGTAAGGTAACCATAGGTTGACTGCCGAAGGGTCTCGGTTCTTACCAAGCGAAGCGGTCTTTGGTTGCAGCGTGAAGGGGTCTCAAGCAAGTGCTCATTGGTGAAAAGACCGGCAGCAACGACGGATCTCTCTTATTGGCAACAGCAACCGACCCCGAATCAATTAGGGTCCTTTTCTGCTGATTGACACTGATCGTTGCGCCGCTCGGCCGGCGCTTCTCCCCCTATCAGGTAAGGCGGTCTCGATCGATTTCTCCGTCCCGTTCATGGAGGGTAACCTGAGCCCTTACTCTACCATTATTATAGGTAGGGGTATGGGATGAAGGAGTCTCTATTCCGAATCATATAGCAATTTAGCTGTTATTGTACTGAACTTTTAGGTGAGGTGATAAGGGTTACCTTTGAATAGTTAAGATGGGCTGGAAGGACTCGTCCAGAGCAGAAATCGAATATACAGATGGAATGGTTCATCAACATGCCTTGGGAGCATGAGAGCGGGACCCTTTGGCAAACAAAGAATCCTTAATTGTATTGTAGGGCTAACCCACCCCCCAAAAAAAAGGATAGAGTCAAAGGTTCTTCCAATCTTTCGTATTTGGATATGACTAGAAATCTGTAACCTTTATCCCAATGGATGCAACCTAATTCACTCCCACTGTAAACTATTCCAGAGATAGAACCTATGGGAGAAAGAATGGTTAATAGAAGGACTGCAACGGCTACTAGACCAAATTACCCCGAGACTGCTACGACATCGAAAGCAACTTCAACTAGCTCGAAGGCAAGTCAAGAAGGAACGGAGAGTTTCAAATTCAAATCAAAACCTGGCATCCGACGATTATTTGATTTTATAGCAGACTTTCTTTTGTGCCTAAGGGAGTTAGAATGCGCTTTGGTTCACAGGTTGGGTGGTCTATCCCTATCTAGGTAGGCTTTTCGGCATTGATTAGGTACGAGCGAGAGTCTGATTAAGATTCTGCTAGAACTGCGCTCTCTATTAAGAGCAGAGAAGACTTCGAACTTAAGAGATAAAAAGAATAGTGTAGTGTGTAGTTCCTTTGTGCCCAGAGGACTTGAAAGAGCTTCGGATTCTAGTGATCCTCAATTCAAGTCATTCGCTTGACCGAGGGCTCGTTGGTCTTGGTTTATATTCCAGACATGACGAAAGAGGATGTTGTTGATCCACTCGCTTCAACTTAAAGAGAGCGCTTTCTCACCTGCCTCTTTCCCCGCTTCCCTATCTGATGATTAGGATGATGCCTGAACTGGAACTGGTTTCATCCCTACTAGTCACCGATGTTGGTGCCTTTTCATATCCTAATTCGTACTCACAAGCCCATGAAAGGGAAGGGAATCACGTTAGAGATAGCGAGAGCACAGAGACTTTTTGTGCTGGAGTTGGACTAAAAGAAGGAGTAAGGATGGATATTAGGACTAAGAGCATAGCTTAAGGAAGGAAGCTGAGGGAGTTCTGTGGTGAAGGACTACGCGCTGCTAATTTCCATCTTTGCACAAGTGTCTGTTGATGATGGAATTCAGCCCAAAACATCCATGTCAGATCTAGCAAAGCTGAAACCTGTGACGGGAGCTAATAGAAGGAAGGATCTGACGCAAGTTGGAGCTAAGGATCGACAGAAAGCTAGGGTTTTTCGTGCTCAGGCCAAGGCGACCGAAGGGAGGCGAACCAAGCCAGTTCGAGAGCAAGAGTCAGGCTAGCTGAACCCGGGTCGAGATGCAGGGGCGCATAACCGTCGAGCTAATTATAGTTGAATCATCATCAGTGGCAGAGGTATGGGGGAGGCAGGAGTTTACCCAGCGTGGGACTGGAACTGACTGTGCCTTGCTTGCCACAGTCCTACGAGAAAACTCACCGCTTCCGGAACTAGAACTGGGACTGATGTGACTCCTTTTGTTTACAACCTGATCTACCTTCAAAGACTGCATCTGATGTACCACCCGGTATACAGTCAGTTCTGACACAGGGGTCTTAAGGGAGGGAAAGAGACTCTGCCATATCAGAAATGCCTGCCGACTCCTAGCTTTCTTTCGCCTAGCTACGCGCCTTGCTTTCCTGAGGGAGTCACGACTTCCAGCTTCCTCCTTTTCCTATGCCCTTGAACAGCCTTGGCAGCAAAGATAGGATCAATATACTTCACAAAGCCGTAGCCTTTGCTCAAACCAGTGCTCTTGTCCTTGTCCCTTCGGTCGCCTCACATATACTTCCGAAAGGTTAGAATCGCTCTCGTAACCTATCATCGTTCAGGGAAGAAAACCCACAGCTTGTGGAGGCGTAGGAAATAGCACCAGCGGCAGAGCGTCAGAGTATAAACCTAGGTTGCTCCTGTGGCTGACCCTACTTAGCCTTCACCACCAATGATGGTGGAGGGATTCCATCGCCTTGACCCAGTACCCAACCTGTTGACAGAGCCTGTTGATTGATAGTCCCATAATGTATATATGACGGAGTATAAGCCTCGGTGAATGAGCCAAGGTTCCTTACTTCCAACTAGCTTTCATGCCGAGCTAGCATAGCGGTTGCGCTCTTTGTTGAGGAGCTAACAACAAATAAGCTAAGTTATTTCTCCTCCCAAGCCGGAGCATATCGCTACTGAAATGAACCTGTTTTGGCAAAGACTCCACCAAGCTGCACATCTTCAAGCTTAGGCCCACCTTTACCTATTTCGTTACCTATGTTTTCGCATCTCGTTCGAAAGCGGCAGGCAGCATTATAAGAGCCGAAATAGGAGTGAGAGCGCATCTTTGAAAAGGAGCGAGATTGATTGATAAAGGTGGGTCGCCTAGAAAGGATAGCTTATCCAGGAAAGGAATTCAAAGGCAAATGGTTTCCTAGAAAGGAGAAAGTCAAGTGGTTGGTCGACTAAAGGTTAGAGTTAGAGTAGAGGACTAAGTCGAAACGCAGCACATAAGCGCTCATTCTCGGTTCCTCTCTTTGTTGCGATAGAGCTAATCGAACGGGAGGGAACTCCACCTTATGTTGTGAGGAAGGGCGAGTGACGAAGAAAGAAGTGCTGTCACGTCCCACTTCCCACATGGAAGGGTGACGTCATACACATCCCCAGGCTACGCGCCGAAAATCCGCGATTGTCGCCCGTAAAACATCAGCAAAAATGGAAAATGCCAGAGATTACAACTTATTATACATATGGTAATTATTATACAAGACTTCTTCAACAATACTTTTACAAATTACAAATTTATTACAAAAATAACTAGCAAGATAGCTATGGTAGTACTGGTCCTAACTGCAATTACCCAGGCGGCTATTCCTCGTCGTACTGTGGTAGTACCTCGGCGGGGTTGTCTTCTTCTTCACCTAGCGAACAATACTAGGTCGTTTTAGAAAACGACAAGCAAGTCCTCGGTCAAGGACGGTAAAGCATACAAAAGAAAGGTACAGTTTTCTAAAAGAAGGAAATATGCCGACTAGCATTATCATATAAGTTGACTTTACTAAAATCAAAGAAATGTAAATGACATCCATAAATTTGGAAGAATTTCTCTGAGCTTCCCTTGAGCTCTTAACAGGATTTGCTTCCCTTGAGCAATCAAGAACTACCTACCTTTGATAGGTGGGGTTGTTTCTGGAGTAAAATAAAATTTAGTAGACTAAATGCAATGCAATTTTGAGAACAAAACTCTGAATTAATTCCCTAAATAATTCCCGTGAACAATCCCGTTAACCTGGGATCAGGTTGTAATTTCGGAGCCTCCCTTGGGCTAAAACCAACTATCCGATGTTACTGTCGGGATAGAAGCAACAGGCAGGAGCCTCTCTTGGGCTAGTACTTATATAGAAGTACTCTTCAGGAAATTCAGGAGCCTTTCTTGGGCTAGTACTTATATAGAAGTACTCTTCAGGAAATTCAGGAATCGCTGATCAGCTTTTTATGGTTATTATGTTACGGGATATCTAGGGATATTCAGTTGTTCTCCCCGCCCAATGCTTCCTAGAAAAGGAAAAATTTCTAAAATTTCCGAAAGTCAGAAATTTGTCTATCTCCTAAATTTTCCAAAAATTTCGGCAGAGTCTCCTTTGTATTTAGGAGCTCCGACAATTTTACAAAACATGATAAAAGTATATACGGGCTCGCCGGCCCCTTCGGTGGAGCAACCCTCAACACCGGAACCACGCAGTTAATAAATGGGTACGCCGACCCCTTCGGTGGAGCAACTCTCAACACCGGAACACTCAAGCAAGCATTCATATAGACATAAAAGTGTAATTGATTCTGACTTCCTTACCTTAGCAAGCAATTTGCAATTTTAGCGAGCCAGCAGGTTTCAGGACTATTACGGCTTGCTAATTGTTATCCAAATATCAAAATTGAGTCATTAGCAACACAATGATGTCAAGTCTACTTCTATGTGGCATGACTTGTAAAACAATATTATATTCCTTGTAATATTGACTTGGCATGCAAAAGAGTTGGAATTCCATAGATGTAAAGTTACCTTGAAATATAGGAACATGTAACTGCTTAATTTAACTAATTAACCAAGTCAACGTATGTTATTTGATATATTTAATGTTTTGGACAAAATTGATATAATTTCAAGATGACCATCCTAATATCATACGAAGAAGTATAAAGTTTGTAGATATGTGTCACGGGTAAAGGTTTAAGTCCCTAGGTCATGTCAGACTTGTAGTGTTCATTAGAATGTAAGTACATAAGTTGTATAGATGAAATATTTCAAGATATACATATATGTGTATGTGAAAATAAGTATCCTTGCATCTACATGTAAATTTTCTTGCAAATATATGTGTCCATGTACGTCTAAATACACGTATTAATATTAGATGTCAAGGGTGTGTTTATACATAAAATTTATTCATATGTATATATATGTCAAAAATTTAAAGTGTCCTATTATGATGTGTCCTACACATGGTGTCCATTCCCTAGATGCAAACAATTGTTGTGACCAAAAGTTAAGGTTAATTCCTTTACTCATAGTACATACCATTCTCGAAATATTTGATTATGACAATAACCTTTAGAATTTTCGACAATTAAAACTAACCATGAATAAGAAAAATTAAATGTCATAGCAATCTCTAGAGAAAAGTGAGAGAAATGGAGAAGGAGGGAGAGGACTTGCCTTTGATTTAGGGTTGACCTAAGTTTCTTCACAAGACCCTAATTACAACCCAATAACACCCAATTTGTTAGAAAAATTCTGACCTAGGATTTAATTTAGAAGGAATTGTAGAAATTGGGGGAAGAAAAGGGTTAGGAATTACCTAGGGCTCTCCCTTGAAGTTGGAAGAGGAAGAGGATGAAGATGAAGTTGGAAGAGGAAGTGGAAGTGGAAGAGGTGATGCTGTGGGGGTGGCCGGAGGCCGGCGGGCGGGCGCTGGCGGCGGCAGCGGCGGCGGGCGCTGGCGGCGGCGGGCGGCTGAGCAGCAGCGGCAGCGGCAGCAAGGTGCGGTGGCGGTGGCAGTGGGGCTCGGGTGTGTGTGGGTGTGGGGCTCCTCTTTCTTTCTTTCTTTCTTTCTTTCCTTTTTTGTTTTGTTTTTTTTTTTGAGTGATAAGGCTATACAAATGTATGTATATATAGAGATGGGGTCTTTTGGTTTTTGTGTGAGGTGTCCCCCCCCCCCCCCATGCTTGTAGGGGCACTTGGCACCCCCCCCCCCCTATACTTGTAGGGGCACTTGGCACCCCCCCCCCCTCTTAGGGTTAAGGCTAGGCTAGGGTTAGGGTTAAGGCTAGGCTAGGGTTAAGGTCACAAAATGCCAAAAATATATCCTAACCACAAGATAAATTAACACAGACAATAAAAATAATAATAAAATTATTTTGAGTATGACAAGTCTACCCTCCTTAGAAAAATTCCGTCCTCGGAATTGAAATAATTAGACTAACAATATGGTTACTGACCTGTCTTAGGGAAATAAATACGGGTATTGCCTCCGCATGTCCTCTTCCTTCTCCCAAGTTGAATCTCCAGGAGAATCCCTGCTCCACGCAACTCGTACTAACGGAATGACCCGGTTGCGGAGTATCTTATCTCTTCGATCCAAGATCCCAACGGGTCTCTGTTCTATCCGGAGTGTAGGCCCGATGGTGATTTCTGAGTGATCGAGTATATGGCTCGTGTCCGGTACATATCTTCGTAGCTGGGAAACATGGAATACATTGTGAACTCCTTCTAGTGCTGGCGGCAAGGCGAGTCGATATGACACATTCCCAACTTTCTCCAGGATGTCAAATGGTCCAATATATCTGGGACTTAGCTTTCCTCTGGTCCCGAATCTGATGGTTCCCTTAGTTGGTGAAATTTTCAGAAATACGTGTTCTCCGGGTTGAAACTCCAATATTCTTCGATGCTTATCCGCCCACATCTTCTGCCTGTCCTGAGCTGCTTGCAGGTGACTTCTTATTGCTTTGATGATATCCACTGTTTGTGTTACTAATTCTGGCCCCAACAATTGTCTTTCTCCTACGTCGGTCCAGCATACCGGCGATCTGCACTTCCTACCATATAGTGCTTCAAAAGGAGCCATCTTGATACTATCATGATAACTGTTGTTATATGAAAATTCTACCAAATGTAGATGATCATCCCATGCTCCTCCAAAATCTAAAGTACACGCTCTCAGCATGTCTTCTAAGGTCTGAATGGTTCTTTCAGACTGGCCGTCCGTTTGGGGATGGTAGGCGGAGCTAAATTTCAATTTGGTGCCAAGACTTTCTTGCAAGCTTTTCCAGAAATGTGAAGTAAATCTGGTATCTCTATCCGATACTATACTCACTGGCACTCCATGCTGGCTAACAATCTGTCTCATGTACATTTCGGCCAGGACCTCCGTTGACTGTCCAACTCGAAAGGGCAGAAAACGAGCGGACTTGGTAAGTCTGTCTACTATGACCCAAATAGCATTATTACCCCTTTGGGTCCTAGGCAATCCTGTCACGAAATCCATGGTGAGGTGCTCCCATTTCCATTCGGGTATGGGTAACGGCTGGAGAAGTCCTGCTGTCCTTTGATGCTCCGCTTTTACTTGCTGACAGACAAGACATCTTGATACAAATCTGGCGACTTCTCTCTTCATCCCGTGCCACCAAAATGTTTGTCTCAAATCTTTGTACATTTTAGTGCTGCCCGGATGAATGGAATATTGTGAGTTGTGGGCTTCTGACATAACCTCTGTTCTTAAGTCTCCACTGGGCACACATAATCGGTCTCCGAATCTTAATGATCCGTCCGGATGCTTCCTTATCCCGGTCTGGAGTCCCTCTTCTGTTTGTTTCCATATTTTCTGAAGTTTTGAATCATTCTGTTGAGCTTCCTTAATTCTATCTATTAAGGAGGACTGTACTTGCAAGTTTTGCCACATTCCTTCGGTTAGCGGGCGTATCACTTCAATTCCCATTTTTCTCAAATCCTCAAGGATTTCTTTGGGTGTATTCATAAAGAAAGCTTCGGGTCTTCTACTTAAGGCATCAGCCACCTTATTAGCCTTGCCCGGATGATAGGTCAACTCCATGTCAAAATCCTTCAGTAACTCCAACCATCTTCTCTGTCTCATATTAATCTCCTTTTGTGTGAAGACATATTTTAAGCTCTTGTGGTCTGTGTATATTTTGATTCTTTCTCCATATAAATAGTGTCTCCACAACTTGAGTGCGAATACTACCGCTGCAAGTTCGAGATCATGAGTTGGATAATTCCTTTCATGTGTCTTTAATTGTCGGGATGCATAGGCTATGACTCTCCCGTGCTGCATCAGTACACATCCTAAACCTTTACCTGATGCATCACTATATATCTCATATCCACCTGAACCAGAGGGTAATGCTAGTATTGGAGCTGTAATTAATCTTTCCTTCAGCTCGTCAAATGCTGCTTGACATTTCTCTGTCCAGTTAAATTTCTCTTCCTTCCGAGTAAGACGGGTTAAAGGTTCTGCAATTCTTGAAAAGTTCTCTACAAATCTCCGATAATAGCCAGCCAATCCTAAGAAGCTTCTGATTTCTGTTACTGACTTAGGTGTTGGCCAAGACTTTACTGCTTCTACTTTCTTTGGATCTACCGAGATGCCTTCTCCACTGACAATATGTCCTAGGAATGGTATTTGGTCCAACCAAAACTCACATTTACTAAGCTTAGCATACAATTGTTCTTCTCGCAGAGTTTGCAATACTATCCTCAAATGTCTTTCATGCTCCTCTTCACTTTTGGAGTATACAAGGATGTCATCAATAAATACAATCACAAATTTATCCAGATATTGATAGAATACTCGATTCATCAGGTCCATAAATATAGCGGGTGCATTTGTCAACCCGAATGGCATAACTAAGAATTCGTAATGCCCATACCGAGTTCTAAATGCAGTCTTTGGGATGTCTTCCTTTTTCACCTTTACCTGATGATATCCGGATCTCAAATCAATTTTCGAAAATACCCTTGCCTCTCCTAACTGATCAAACAGTTGATCGATCCTAGGTAAGGGATATTTATTCTTGATGGTAACCTCATTCAAAGCCCTATAGTCAATCACCAGGCGTAGGGTACTATCTTTCTTTTTCACAAATAATACTGGTGCACCCCATGGTGAAGCGCTAGGCTGAATAAACCCCTTTGACAATAACTCCTTTATCTGTTTATTTAACTCAACTAGCTCCTCTTTGTTCATTGGGTATATCTTCTTGGCTATGGGTGCAGCTCCCGGTATCAAATCTATAGAAAATTCTACGGCTCTGTCTGGGGGTAGCCCTGGTAATTCTTCTGGGAACACATCCTTGAATTCTCCCACTATCCTTGGAAATGATTGCTCTACTACTCCTTGCAGCAATACTGGTAATTCAAATCTCTCTAGCTCCTCTGCATTGAACTCATTTTGGTCTCTTGCAAATTCATAAGACTCGCCGTCAGGGAGTTGGAATGAAATTTTCCCCTGACCGCAGTCTATATTGGCTAATGTTGCAGTTAGCCAATCCATACCCAATATTATATCATAATTGCTTGTTGGAAAGACAAGCAATCGGGTACGAAAAGCTCCTCCACCCAATTTAATGGGACATCTACGACATACTCGACTGACTTCTACTACTCCATTACCGGTGAGTACTTTCAATGATTTAGGTAGAGGTTGTGATTCTATTTCACGTTGTGATATAAAAGAAGATGCTATAAATGAATGGGTAGCCCCGGAATCAAATAATACTGAGGCTGGGTATGAAGAAACTAAAATAGTACCTGAAACTACTTCTCCAGGGATATTCGCATCTTCAGTTCCCATTATGAATGCTCGCCCTTGCCTATTCCTTTTCTTGTTATTATTTTGAGCTTGAGCTGCTCGTTGTGCTTGTTGAAACTGATAAGCCTGAGGGGCATAGGGCGGCCTTTGCTGATTTCCATAAGCCATTCCCGCTTGCGCTGTTGGTGCCTGTATCATTGGTCGAGGTTGGTTTCCTTGAACTGGAGGTCGGTATCCCTGAGTGAAACCCTGTGTCCTTGCTCCATTCGCAGGCAGCTGAGGACATTGACTGATTGGATGGTTTGCTCCACACCTCAAGCAAAGCCCCAATCTTCTCCTACATACACTCCTCTTATGTCCTGGCTTCTGGCAGAAATCGCAGATAAGGAATTTGTCCGAGTTGCCATTCTGAGGACGCTTAGGTGGTCCTTGCCAGTGATTCTTGTTAGAGGATGATCCTTCCTCAAAAGTTCTCTTGGGTTGTGATGACCGGAAAGGTTGCTCCTCTTTCAGGATTCTCTCCTGGTCTCGAGCAGCTTCTGTTACCTCAGAAAAGGTCTGGCACCGGTAGGACGCGACCCTGCTTTTCAATTGGGTCCCGAGCCCTTCCAGGAACCTAGAAATTTTTGTTTCTTCGTCGGCTATCATGTTAGGAGCAAAGCGACTGAGTCTGGAAAACTCTACAGCATATTCATCGACGGTGCGTCTTCCTTGTTTAAGATAGTTGAATTGCCGCTCTAACTCTATTCGTGCTGATTTAGGATAGAATCTTTCCTCAAACTTCTTCTTGAATTCTGCCCATGTCATGACCTCATCGGAATCTTCAGGGTACTCAGCACTCCACCAGTATCCAGCGATATCTTCTAGCTGGATACGGATTGCTGGCACCATATCTTCGGTTTTGAGCTTTGCGGCCTTCATTAAGCCTTCAATGGTTTTCAACCATTGACCCGCTTCCATTGCATTTTCAGTTCCCTTGAACTTAGGTGGCTTAAGATCTCGAAAATCTTTTAGGTTTCTCTCTTCTGTTTTCTTGGGGTTCTGCATTTGTTCCAATATGGTTGTATTGGCAACATGGGCTGCATTGGCCTGCTGATTATGGGATTCCAATAGTTGCTGGAATAATCGAAACATATCGGCCACAGTTGGTTCTTGAGGGGGCGGAGTACTTGACTGGCCGTGGTTGTCCATATCCTGAGATTAGGAAAAACGCAATTCTTAGGGAAGTGTTTAACTCATAATCTCCAACAAGAGTGTATCATGAAACTTCGTACATATATATATTAAAATGAGAGTAATTACAAAATGGTGCTCCTTACTCTCATTTTTCATTTACATACATTCTTGCTACTTAGTTACTCATGTCACCCATCATTCCAAAACGCGACATGGTAAACTATTCTACTACATACAAGTACATATCTGCAGATGCCAAAATACATGGAAAAGGACTCCTTCTTCACTATGTACAGGGTTAAGACATCTTATGCTACGGCTTCAATAAGCTCCCTTCCTTCAGCAAGGATCTCCACTTCTGTATACATCCTCTCAAAGTCATCCATGGTGCCTTCGTAGCCGTGCAATCCGACATAGATACGGTTCGGGTCTCGGACATAAAGACAGTAGGTGATGTACTCAAAGTATACTTCAGCGCCATCCTCCACGTCTCGTACCATAGGACGCCTGACTCCATAGAATACTTGGTAGACGTGAATGTCATACCAGTCGGGTGCGTTCCATAGCATCCTGGCATAGCGTTGGTACAGGTACAAGGTGTACTCGCTTCCATCCCATTCCAAACTGGGTATAAACAGGTCCATATCCTTGATATCCTATGTAAGAATTTCTTATAAGGAACATAAGGAGAAAAGCATATTTTATTTATTTATAGAACAATATGCCCTTGGCTTACATACATACTTGGTCATATTCTACCTACATGCAGATATATCTTACATTCCATACATTCTAGCTACACACACATACTTATCATCTATAGATACTAGGGATCTAAGTCCATGTTCCCTACTTACTTGCATTCTTACTACATATATTACATACATTCCATATACATATATGCTTGAGGATCTAAATCCACATCTTCCTGATGTTGTGCACTATTGCGTTTGGATGAGTCTGCAGCCATTCTTCCAAGGTACCATTGCGATCAGTCTTTGGGCCTTTGGTGGGTTCTGCCTTTATCAGGACATAATAATGTACCGAGTTGTAATACTCCTTCCTTTCATCATCTATGTCTGACACTACTGGATATTTCAATTCGTAGTGTACTCCATAGGCTTCGATCATTCCTTTACGGGCTACGTGCCACATCTTCTTTACAAATGCATAATACTCGTCTAGGCTGTGACTATCATTTCCCAGTCTTGCGAAGGGTGCAAACCGAGGCATGACCTAGATTGAAAGGAAAATAAAAGTATTTCTTCCTTAGGTTAGTAACTCCTTAGTAGGATTTAAGATCTAGACAGGAAAGAGGAATTTGTAAGGAAAAAAGCTACTAACTATTTATCTACCTTACTTAAGGATTTCTAAGATATGATTGGAAATCAAAGCTTTCTATCTGAGTATAAAACCTACGTCTAGACCTAAGGTCCGTTCTGGATTTTCCATTTTCGCTGACCTGCATGGGCCACCACTAAAAGACGTGTCACGTCCCACTTCCCACATGGAAGGGTGACGTCATACACATCCCCAGGCTACGCGCCGAAAATCCGCGATTGTCGCCCGTAAAACATCAGCAAAAATGGAAAATGCCAGAGATTACAACTTATTATACATATGGTAATTATTATACAAGACTTCTTCAACAATACTTTTACAAATTACAAATTTATTACAAAAATAACTAGCAAGATAGCTATGGTAGTACTGGTCCTAACTGCAATTACCCAGGCGGCTATTCCTCGTCGTACTGTGGTAGTACCTCGGCGGGGTTGTCTTCTTCTTCACCTAGCGAACAATACTAGGTCGTTTTAGAAAACGACAAGCAAGTCCTCGGTCAAGGACGGTAAAGCATACAAAAGAAAGGTACAGTTTTCTAAAAGAAGGAAATATGCCGACTAGCATTATCATATAAGTTGACTTTACTAAAATCAAAGAAATGTAAATGACATCCATAAATTTGGAAGAATTTCTCTGAGCTTCCCTTGAGCTCTTAACAGGATTTGCTTCCCTTGAGCAATCAAGAACTACCTACCTTTGATAGGTGGGGTTGTTTCTGGAGTAAAATAAAATTTAGTAGACTAAATGCAATGCAATTTTGAGAACAAAACTCTGAATTAATTCCCTAAATAATTCCCGTGAACAATCCCGTTAACCTGGGATCAGGTTGTAATTTCGGAGCCTCCCTTGGGCTAAAACCAACTATCCGATGTTACTGTCGGGATAGAAGCAACAGGCAGGAGCCTCTCTTGGGCTAGTACTTATATAGAAGTACTCTTCAGGAAATTCAGGAGCCTTTCTTGGGCTAGTACTTATATAGAAGTACTCTTCAGGAAATTCAGGAATCGCTGATCAGCTTTTTATGGTTATTATGTTACGGGATATCTAGGGATATTCAGTTGTTCTCCCCGCCCAATGCTTCCTAGAAAAGGAAAAATTTCTAAAATTTCCGAAAGTCAGAAATTTGTCTATCTCCTAAATTTTCCAAAAATTTCGGCAGAGTCTCCTTTGTATTTAGGAGCTCCGACAATTTTACAAAACATGATAAAAGTATATACGGGCTCGCCGGCCCCTTCGGTGGAGCAACCCTCAACACCGGAACCACGCAGTTAATAAATGGGTACGCCGACCCCTTCGGTGGAGCAACTCTCAACACCGGAACACTCAAGCAAGCATTCATATAGACATAAAAGTGTAATTGATTCTGACTTCCTTACCTTAGCAAGCAATTTGCAATTTTAGCGAGCCAGCAGGTTTCAGGACTATTACGGCTTGCTAATTGTTATCCAAATATCAAAATTGAGTCATTAGCAACACAATGATGTCAAGTCTACTTCTATGTGGCATGACTTGTAAAACAATATTATATTCCTTGTAATATTGACTTGGCATGCAAAAGAGTTGGAATTCCATAGATGTAAAGTTACCTTGAAATATAGGAACATGTAACTGCTTAATTTAACTAATTAACCAAGTCAACGTATGTTATTTGATATATTTAATGTTTTGGACAAAATTGATATAATTTCAAGATGACCATCCTAATATCATACGAAGAAGTATAAAGTTTGTAGATATGTGTCACGGGTAAAGGTTTAAGTCCCTAGGTCATGTCAGACTTGTAGTGTTCATTAGAATGTAAGTACATAAGTTGTATAGATGAAATATTTCAAGATATACATATATGTGTATGTGAAAATAAGTATCCTTGCATCTACATGTAAATTTTCTTGCAAATATATGTGTCCATGTACGTCTAAATACACGTATTAATATTAGATGTCAAGGGTGTGTTTATACATAAAATTTATTCATATGTATATATATGTCAAAAATTTAAAGTGTCCTATTATGATGTGTCCTACACATGGTGTCCATTCCCTAGATGCAAACAATTGTTGTGACCAAAAGTTAAGGTTAATTCCTTTACTCATAGTACATACCATTCTCGAAATATTTGATTATGACAATAACCTTTAGAATTTTCGACAATTAAAACTAACCATGAATAAGAAAAATTAAATGTCATAGCAATCTCTAGAGAAAAGTGAGAGAAATGGAGAAGGAGGGAGAGGACTTGCCTTTGATTTAGGGTTGACCTAAGTTTCTTCACAAGACCCTAATTACAACCCAATAACACCCAATTTGTTAGAAAAATTCTGACCTAGGATTTAATTTAGAAGGAATTGTAGAAATTGGGGGAAGAAAAGGGTTAGGAATTACCTAGGGCTCTCCCTTGAAGTTGGAAGAGGAAGAGGATGAAGATGAAGTTGGAAGAGGAAGTGGAAGTGGAAGAGGTGATGCTGTGGGGGTGGCCGGAGGCCGGCGGGCGGGCGCTGGCGGCGGCAGCGGCGGCGGGCGCTGGCGGCGGCGGGCGGCTGAGCAGCAGCGGCAGCGGCAGCAAGGTGCGGTGGCGGTGGCAGTGGGGCTCGGGTGTGTGTGGGTGTGGGGCTCCTCTTTCTTTCTTTCTTTCTTTCTTTCCTTTTTTGTTTTGTTTTTTTTTTTGAGTGATAAGGCTATACAAATGTATGTATATATAGAGATGGGGTCTTTTGGTTTTTGTGTGAGGTGTCCCCCCCCCCCATGCTTGTAGGGGCACTTGGCACCCCCCCCCCCTATACTTGTAGGGGCACTTGGCACCCCCCCCCCCCTCTTAGGGTTAAGGCTAGGCTAGGGTTAGGGTTAAGGCTAGGCTAGGGTTAAGGTCACAAAATGCCAAAAATATATCCTAACCACAAGATAAATTAACACAGACAATAAAAATAATAATAAAATTATTTTGAGTATGACAAGTGCCATGAGCAATTCTATAGGACAGACCCAGACATTCAAGTTGCCAATTTGGCAAGATTGACTCAGCTCCAACGGTCGAATCGCGAGGTTTAGGAAGCTTTACCCAGACTAAGGGGTACGTGACTCTTACGCACTACGGGTTAGTGACTCGTTAACACTCCCCGTTCCGTGGGCTCAAGAACTCGATGCTGATGAAACTCCTGCTTTTAGCGACTCGGTTCCTATTACAGACTACGTAATGTCCCCTAACACCTCAATATATATATATATATATATATATATATATATATATATATATATATATATATATATATATTTTTTTTTTTTTTTTTTTTTTTTTTTTTTTTTTTTTGAAGCAATGGGTACTTGTGGCGAACTCGCCTCCACTGAGGCTCGAACTCCCGACCACTTGGGCCGCATGCATCTCTCTTAACCACTAGGCTAGAGGTCATTTGCTATATATATATATATATATATATATATATATATATATAGAGAGAGAGAGAGAGAGAGAGAGAGAGAGAGAGAGAGAGAATAAGGGAGGTAGGGTGCCACCTCACCCGGGGGTGTCTACTTGTCACCCTCCATACTATCATCATGCACATGGGGAGGTGACATGTAGCCACCCTCCATAGGATGGCACCTCACCTCCCTCATCCTCTATAGTGTCCCCTAACAATTTAAAAAAAATATTTTAAAAAATAAAAAATTGTGATGTCCACTATAACAATGGAGGTTATGTCTTTATAAATAAACCGCGTAAATAAATGTTTCAAAATCAGTACAGTTAGTAAGAAGTGTGCGAGTGGGAGAGTACGTACCAGGGGACATTTTGACGCCAACACAAAAGTCCTGGAGGGGGCTAGGATCAGAAGCAATCGCAAACGAAGATGTTGCAATCGTAAAAACAGCTAGGAAGAACAAGTTGGCAGCCATCGATCTCTCTCTTTGAGTTCTCTCTATATATACTATCTAAGCCAATTTAATTAGGAAAACGATGAATAGTGAAGAAGAAGATGGTTGATGACTATATATTGGATGGAGGAGGAGGTGATATATATACAGGGGGAGGGGAGGGTGACGCGCGAGATTTTTCGATTTTGGCAAACATTTGCGTTGAAACGTTCTTGTTAATTCTCAGTTTCAATGGGAAAAAAATGTATCCAACAAGATTAGGTAGTCCTTATCGCTTGTTGTTAAATAAGCATATATGTATAGTCTTATGTGGTTAATAAAAAATATATATAGTCTTATGTGGTTGTTACCACCTTTAGGAAAATAATGGGACCTTATAGACATAATCAACAGGAAACATGAGAAAAAACGGATTTTTTTTTTCTTCTAGAGAGAGTAGTTAGAAACACACCCATCTTTTTTCTTTTTTTTTTTCTTGAGACTCTTTCAGTAGTTTGATCTCGCCTGTGGGGTTTCTTTTTTTTTTTTTTTTATGATGGAGGGCTTATTTTTCGCATATGGATATAAATAAATATATGCAAATTAATTTGTATAATAGTATGTATATATTTATTTGTATATTAGCTGAGATAGATAATAACAAAATTTATTAGTTAATATATAAATTAATATATATATAAATTATATTAACTAATAGATTTTGTTATTATAGTTTTAGATAATAATAAATTATCTAATAGATAAAATCAAATTAAGGAAAGAAACCAAACTAAGAGATTAAACCAAACCAAACCAAACAAAACAAAACCAAATCAAACAAAAACCCCCAAAAAATCGAGTCTCTATTTCCGCCAGACCGCTTAGCAAAAATTGGACATGTCCAATCATTGTCAGACAATCTGGCAGAATGTTTCTCTCTTTCGAATTCTTTAAAAGTTCTTATCTTTTAGCCAATTTGATTAAAAAAATTATGGGTAGAACAAATTTTTTGATATCACTTCTTCATATTCTCTCTTGGTAAAGTTTAACAAAAGTTGTGGCTATACATGTCAATTACATATTTGAAACAATAAATCTATATATCCATGACATTATTTAAACAATAAATTATAACACCACTTACAACAACAAAAATATTACATAAATTGTATGGACTTTGCATTCGCTAAAAACCAAACACAACTAGCCTTTTTATTTCTTTTCTTTTTTTAGGTGTCATTTTCTCCGACTTGACAAATACCAAGGGGGGATTCGAACATGCGTCTTTTGCGCCGGGCCTCCGTTGCTACCACTAGGCCACACCCCACAACATAGTGTTGTGCAACCCATAGGCCTTGGCCTAGGCCTGGGCACTAATCATAAGCCCGAGGTTTAGTTTATTCAGGATCAAAATAGTTAAATTTTCTTCTTCTTCTCTCTTTCTTCTTGTATTTTTTTTTTTTTTGTCGATGCTACAATTTTCTTCTTGTATTTTTTTTTTTTTGAAATGGGGAAAAGATTTTATTCAACATTAGGCAACAGCCTCATGTGCAACTAACTGAGCAATACATTCAGGGGTATCCTTCTCGTCAAAATTGATGAGATTACTCAAAGAAAATTTGGCTAATCCATGTGCGCAACCATGTTGCCACTTCTACGAGTGAAAACAAACTCCACAGATATATCAATCTTGTGTAACTCTTCGCGGATTAATTTGATTAGTTCTCTAGATCTCCACGGAACCAGATTGTCTTCACCCTTGAAGATCCTGTGAACAATAAAGGAATCTCCCTCTATTAATATAATACCAGCTTGAACCTGTTAAGCCAGTAAAACACCCTGACGAACTGCTAGAATATCTGATAGTAGCGCACGGTCAGCACCGAAGGTAAGAATTTCTTCCGAGACCTCCGATCTGACCGCAAGACACCTGCCTTTCACGTCTCTGGCCACCGCAGCAGCTGCAATGGCTGTTGTAGAGACAGCCCCATCGATATTAATTTTGATGCATCCGTCATCAGGGGGAGTCCAAGCCATATGATTTTGCATTTGTCTAGTCTCTTGTAAATGAGCAAGTGGACTCTTGGCAGCATCATCATAGTCTTTGTACATGCTATTTGCCTCATGAACAATCTTCTCAATGTTCGGAGGAATGTTGTTAAAGACACAATTGCAACGAGCCTTCCAGATAGCCCAGAGAATATTGGCTCCTCTCCTAACCACCTCATCACAGTCCCTGTCCTTCATCCATTCATCCAGAAGTACAGAAATGTCTATGTGGTTGTCAATTCGTAGCCCAATACTAGATGTGAACCATACGACCCTAGCTAGTTGACAATAGAGGAATAGATGGTTAGCGTCTTCCTTCTGAAGAAGGAAGAAAGGACAGTCATTGTTGATAACAGGCATCCTCTTGTTAAGAGAAGTGAATAGAGGAAGTGAATTTTGAAGGAGTCTTCATATGAATATACGAACTCTGGGTGCCACGTTACCCAGTTTCCATACTTTATGCCAAATTAATTTGTTAGCGCCTGAATTAGAATTACCTGGCTATCGACGACGAATGTCCTCATATAGAGATTTGGGAATGAAACAACCATTCCTGGCCTTAGTCCATATTAATTCATCCGGACCCCTATCTCCAGTGATCGGTATTATGGAGATAGCAGCGACCTCCACAGGTGAGAACAAGCTCTGAAGCAAAGGAATGTTCCATGTATTAGTAGCAGTGCACATTAGTTCCCGAACATGGATAGGTAGGGGGCCATTGCTCGATGTTGGTATTTCAGAGATTCGAAAACCAGGTAAGGAAGGTATCCACGGTTCGCCGAATATCTTCGTCCATCCTCCATTGATTTTCCAGCACGTGCCTTCCTTCATATAATGACGCAAATCCAGGATGCTCACCCACGTCGGAGAAGATCGTCTTGTTTTCGAAACACTCCATATGGACCGTTCTTGCAAGTATAATCCTCTGAGTAACCGAACCCATAGTAGGTCAAGATGTGCAAGAAATCTCCAGAGTAGTTTTCCAACCAATGATTTGTTCACCCATTGAATGTTTCTGATCCCAAGTCCACCCTCTCTCGTAGGAGCAGTAATTCTTTTCCAACTAAGGAAGTGCATCTTCCTATTTTGTATATCATTACCCCACCAAAAGCTCCTTTGTTGTTTGGTAAGTTTGGAACAGGTGCTTTTGGGAATCAAGTTTGTCGACATGTAGTAAATTGGTATGGATCCGAGGGTAGCTTTAATGAGTGCAGTGCGTCCTGCATGAGACAGTAATTTGGATTTCCAACCTTGAAGCCGAGCCGTGCATTTATCTATGAGTGTGTCATTAGTGTCAGCTCGTTGTTTCGAACCCAGTAATTTATGTCCCAGATAAGAATCTCCATCCTTCATAACAGCGAAATGCATCGACGAAGCAAGCAACTCCCTGTCCTTTGCTGAGACCATTTTGCTAAAATGTATACTGGATTTATCAAAGTTTACCTTTTGCCCCGACCAAGTTGAGTAAGTATGAAGGATATTACGGACTATTTCCAGAGAGTCTATTGAAGCATATCCAAAGATCATGATATCATCTGCGAATAACAGGTGTGTAATGGATGGTACATACCTGTTTAATCGAATGCCATGAAATAGGTTGTCCCGTTCGTATGTCTTGAATAAGCTGGATAGGACTTCGGAACAGATGACATAAATGAACGGCGATAATGGGCATCCCTGACGAATTCCTCTCACAGGAGTGATGAACCCCTCTGGAGAACCATTGACAAGCACAGAATATGTAGGAGACTCAATACATTTCATGATCAGATCATTGGCTTTCCCTTGGATGCCTATACCCATAAGAACTTGTTTAATGAAAGTCCAAGAGAGGCGGTCATAGGCCTTTGACATGTTAATTTTCAGGGCATACGAATTTTTCTTCCTTGGGAGATACTTCATGTTGTGCATAATTTCCTGGGCAATGATAATGTTATCAGATATTTGCCTTCCTGGAATGAAAGCGTTCTGGTTTGGCAAAATTAGCCTGGATATTACCGGTTTAATTCTATTTGTCAGAATCTTGGCAATGACTTTGTACGTCACATTGCACAAGGCAATAGGCCGATAATTCGCTGGTGTAGAGGGGTGCTCCTTCTTTGGGATCAGTATTATGTGAGTGTGATTCATTAGAGGAGGGATGGTGTGATCGCTGAAGAAGCTTTGAACCGTCTTGGTCAGATCTTCACCGAGTACCGGCCAAAACTTCTGATAGACAACCGCTGGAAATTCGTCGGGGCCTGGCGCCTTAAATGCACCCATGCATTGGATAGTCGACTTAATCTCTTCTTGTACAGGGATGTCACTGATGGCAGAGTTTTCTTCTTCTGAAACACAGCTATTCGATATAGGGAAGGAAGGATCCATAGGCGTAGACTCATCAACACCCAGCATGGCTTCGAAGTGGTTCACGAGTGTTGCCGCAATGGTGTCCTGGTCGTATGACCACCTTCCATCAGAGTTTTTGATGGCTCTGATATCATTTCGTCTTCTCCGAAGGGTAGCTTTAGTGTGGAAATATTTAGTGTTGCTATCCCCTTCTCTAATCCATTGACATCTGGATCTTTGGCACCAGTAAGCTTCTTCTATTGCCTGGAGTTCGTTAACTTCGGCGTTAAGCTCACGCTCTTCGGCTAGCAGCGCATCCGATACCTGTTGTGATTGAATAGCAAGGAGCCGGTTATGAATAACATTAAGTCTAGTTTTGATGTTACCGAATTTGTGCCGACCCCATTCGTGAACTTTCGACAGTGTGTATCTCAGCTTGAAGCCCAGGGAGGCGTCCGCTTGTGTAGTTGTCTCTTGCCATGTGCGCTCGAGAATGCCGAGGAAGTTCTTGTCTGTCATCCAGTGTGCTTCGAATCGGAGCGGTCGTTTTGTTCTGATCTGCTTCTTGGATGTGTTGAGTAGAATGGGTGCATGATCACTGTTAATGTGCGGAAGGGTGGAAACTGCAGTATTAGAAAAAGAACAACACCATTGAGTGGTTGCCATGGCTCTGTCCAGCCTCTCTCTGATGTGGTGGTCCGCCCCTCGTCGGTTAGACCAAGTGTATGCCGGTCCAACATATCTGAGATCCATCAATGTCACGCCCCAGAACCAGAATACTGGAGAGCGGGGGCAGACATCGCCAGCTACGTATAACGAAATGGAATCCACACCGCTATACGGTCACGGCTGTCTAGATATGTGAGGGTTTTACTACAATCCATCAGTCTCTTAAGGTCATAAAATAGCCTATTGTCTCAATCACAAGTAAGCAGATAAATGTTACAAGATGTAAGATCACCAAATATACAATAGTAAGGCGTCCCAAATATTACATATTCAGCTGATCATGAAGCTAGTCGTTACAAAATGTGAGGACTAGCAAGAGTTTTAGTCATACATGATCAACCCTAGGTTGTCAATCATGTTACAGCCCGTAGGCAGACAGTAAGTAAAATGTACACGAGCTAACACTTGCTCGGCGGCTAAACGCCTCAAAAGAATAATTTTACAATAGAGTGGGAGAGCAAAAATAAACCCACTCGTTGTCCTGGTTACGCCTGGTGTTCACCATCGGGCTGGAAAACCGGTAGATCCTCTGGAGCTGCTCTGGTATCTGGCCATACAAAACCAGCTGGGTCAGACCCCAAAAAGAGCAAGTGCCACAAAGGAAGCTTCACTTAAGAACTAAAACCAACAATCAGCACAAGAGTATAATTACATAATAAAAGACAGTAAATTTAAGAAAAGCATGGCAGGATGATATACGATGAGATAACCATGGGACTATTCAGATAACCAGGTTACAACCCGTAAACCAAACAAGGACCGGGGTTGTAACCCTTCGTCTGAGCAGAACTTGGAATTCTTACCATTTATCGACAAGATAAAAGAAGGATTCAGGACATGTAACAATCTTGATATTGAATTAAAGTAAAGCACGAGTAATCATGTCATGTCATAACCTTATACAGGATCGGGACGAGACAAGCTGGACTAGACTCCATCCAATCAATCACGGCCAAGCAAAGAGTACGGCTTGACAGTTAACTAACTAGGGTTATCACAGGCCTAATTACTAGCAAGATGCAGTGAGATTATTTCATAGCCACAAGCCCTGCAGACCATCCAGGCTATCCGGACGCAATCAGGGATTGAATTCAAGTGGGTACATCGTCCAGGAAACGCATGTACCCTTTGGTGACTTAGAGGGTGCAACACATGACAGTGTGCTGGAAATGTACCCTACTCGACGGCAGGCTACAGATCCCAAGTGGGGCGCCCAGATAACGGGATTGCCTGTAGCTGGAAAATTTCTTCATGACTACTGATTTATTCTAGTTGTTAGCCTTAGTCCATTTCAGTAGGTACTTCTGACCGTGGTACTCAGGAGTCCCTGTCCTAGACATGATGCAAGACAGGACTGGTTTATTTGTACAAGCACAATCGCCCACGGTGTCCAGGTCATTATACAGGTCATGTCATGTCAGGTAGCCGTCGTAACAGCATTTCGAGAAATATCGTGTCAGGTTTATCATATCAAGAGTGCTAGTCAGGAGTGCGCCACGACGGGCCACTATCAAGTCATGTCAGGTTAATCATGTCAGGAGTGCACCACCACGGATTACTGTCGTGTCAGGCTCAGTTATCAATTCCAAACATAACAAGTAAATTCGTAATTATCAAGTTCAGGACAAAAGGCGTAAGGATATAAAATGGACGTTAAATATTTAATAAAATATCAATATACAGGGCTATAGAAGAGCCAAGCTTAAAGAAAATAAAACCAAATCTGACATGCTGACATAAGACCAAGTCAGCCAAAGGCCATACGCTCAGTGCAAAAGTCATACGCTCAGTGCAAGTCATACGCTCAGGTCAGGCGTATGCAAGTCATACGCTTCCAAAAGGCAGCGTATGTACTCCATACGACTCCTTATCAAGCAAGCGAGCGTATACGAGTCATACGCTCCCAAGAGGCAGCGTATGGGGTCCATACGACTCCTTGTCAGGCAAGCGAGCGTATGCGAGTCATACGCTCCCAAAAGGCAGCGTATGGGGTCCATACGACTCCTTGTCAGGCAAGCGAGCGTATGCGAGTCATACGCTCCCAAAAGGCAGCGTATGGGGGGGTTGACTGCGCTGCGCTAAAGAGCGCGTGCAGCTCAATGGCACAAGCTAAAAAGCTCGCACACTGCTCACTGTCTTCTCCAAATCAGCAGGAACTCCATGGTTGAACCCAAAGTTTCAAAAGTCCATAACTTGGTCAAAACAAGTCCAAATCCAACTTTGCAAAGTTCTATCTTGGGTGAAATTCAATCCTCTCCAACATAAGAACATCAAAACCCATAAAAATACAACTTAAATAGATCAAAACCATGCAAAACCAAAAATAGAAGAAACTTAGATCTAGAACAATGGAGACTCCAAATCACAAAATGTCAAGTTCTAATGTTGATCACCATGGCCTAATCTAGCTAATGGACAAATAAAAAGTGGTTCTCAAGTGGTGGCAAGATGCACTTGCCTAGACCTCTCTCTCTCCCTCTCTTTGGTAGGTAAGGAAGTAATGGGGAAGAAGAAGATGAGTAATGAAGAGAGAGAAAGAAGAAATGGCAATAAATATCAAAGGTGGTGGTAGGTAGGGGATTTATCCATGGTTCATGATGAACCAAAATAATCTCAACCGAACCAAGCCAACCCGGGCCAAGAATAAACCAAGCCAAGCCATGAAGAAAACTAAACAAGGAATCATGCAATACAAGAATAAATACGTACACGTATTCCAGAAATACGTAATACGAACCACATGCATTACAATCAAGCCACATTTTTCCATCATATGTCTGAAAGCATTGGCCGCATGGTGGTCGAATCCGCTGCCTCCTTGTTTATCCTCCGGAGATAGCGTTGCATAATTAAAATCCCCAATGCAACACCATGGGACTTCAAAGCTATCTGCCATTTCTTCAATCTGAGCCCAAAGTTTGGGACGCTCACTTTTCTTTGGGTTGCCATAAATGCAGAGAAGGTTCCAAGCTGGTTGGTCGTTCTTGGCGTCGATACAGAGCAGGATAATATTTTGAGAGTGATACGATACATTTGCGGTAATGGTGTTGTCCCAACCAAGCCACAACCCGCCGGAGTGGCCTATCGGGTGAACTGGGAAGAAGTTAGCATATCCCAACTGAGGAAGGATGCGCTCAGAGTATGAAGGTGGTGAGATGGTTTCGGAGATGAAAAAGATGGATGGGCGTGTGGCGGAAAGGAATGAGCGAAGCGTTTGGACTGTCGGGGCATTCCTCGCCCCCCGACAGTTCCATGATAGGATTAACATGGCCCTTGCAGCTGTTTGAGGTCAGCCGCCACGACCTTTTCCGTGGATGATTGAGCATTGGGGGAGGAACGAACTTTCTTATTATTGTTGGGAATCGCCATATGGGGGGCACCTCGCTTCTTAGGGAGAAGCGCAGAATTAAGTTGCTTGGATGGAGCTTTACGCGCGCGGCGTTTCCAGGAAAGCTTCTTTTGTTGAGCCGGTCTATATATAGCACCAGTGTACTTTGTTGGGGATGAAGACACAGCAGTGTATTCGTTTACCGCAGGGTCGTGGAGATGACTGGACCTAACTGTGCTGTGTTCCTCCAGGGACTGCTCGGTGTTGCTATAATGCAGAGGCTGATTAATGATATCCATCATTTCCCTGGTATATGGACTTCTATCACATGATTCATTGGTCTTCTCCTCTGTATTCGGCTGCTGGGAAGTCTCATAGGGGCCATCATGCTGTCCTGATATATGTATGCAAACCCCTTCTAAGAGAGCCATGTCCCTTGCATCAAGGGGGTGGTAGTCCATCATGTGTATGGGGGGAATAGGAGTCATGATTCTGAGGTTTGGAGTTTGAAGTGTTTCGTCACCCAGGTATGTGCTGTCATCATTGCTCACTCCCTGATGTTCTAGGACCTCTTTGTAGTAGCATGATTCATTCACTGGTTCAGGGGCGAGTACCTCATGTGTGCCGTCAAGGCCTGTAGGGATGGGGTTTGATCATGATGCTCTTCTTTGTGGTGGCATATATTTCACCAGTTGCTTTGTGATAAGGGAAGGGGGTGGAGGTGGGCTCCTGTCCCTCGATGAAGGAGGATCAATAGGTGATTTCTCTATAATGTTGGGCGCCTGATGTGAAGCGAAGTTGTTGCTCATTTGCCCTTGATTATTCAGGACATTCTCCTCAGGAGAAAGGGGTACCCCCCCCCCCCCCACGAGCGTAAACTCTTAAAGCTTCTGCTCGAAAATCTGTCTCTTTAACTCTGGGTCGTAGGAGTTCTCTAAGTCTTTCTTTTTCCTCTTCGGACCAGTCGTCCCCCATAAGGGTTTCAAAAGAACGGCGCTCTGAGCAGTTATCAAACACATGACCCAATCTAGCACAGAAAGTACACAGGCGAGGGAGCCATTCATATCTCACTTCAACCATGCTCAAATCGCATCCATCTATCATCGTCGGGATAACTTTCTTTAGAGGCTTGGAAATATTAATGAGAATTTTAATACGGGCAAAAGTAAACCATTGTAACTCTTCTGCTTCAGAAATCCGCCTTGGGGACCCTAAGGCCTCCGCGATCCTTGTGATCGCCTTGCGATTCAGAAACTTTGGGGGTATCTTGTGTAATTGGACCCACAGGTCCGCCATATTGAATTTGTACTCCTCCGGCAGTTTTCCTGGATCACACTTTTCTATTGCGAGGAGATCGTCATTAATGCTCCATGGGGCCTCGAGCATAATGCGGGTGACCTCTTCAGGAGAGTCTACTCTTGCCAAGAATGATCCTGCTTCGATATCTAGATCAGATACGTGCACCGGTTCCTTTGTCTTCCATATTTTGGCGAGAATAGAAGCAAGGGTTGGCTTTGTAAAAGTTCTATTTGAGTAAGGTTTGATGGCCATGGTGGCCGCCCAATGAAGGGGGATGGAGCTCTCTCTTGCCGTCAATGAGATCGCTTCAGCGGGACCTTGCATGCCGAATAGAGCGGCCATCTTCTCTACAACTTCTTTATATGACGCCATAGAGGACACGATCTGTGGTTTGGGGAGGAACGCGTCCAATAGGGAATCGGTTGGAGCCGGTGGAAGGTTAGAGGGGGAGGGGAGGGAGAGAGGGGGGGATGGTAGGGAGGATGGAGAGCACAAAACCTTAGGGTTTTGCAGATAGCAAAACCCTAGGGTTCGGCAGAGAGACGAACATTAGGTTCGGCGGAGATATGCTTGAGATTTATAATAAACAATAACTTACTTAGGAAGACTATTTAGAAAGACAAAAAAACAGCCTTCATAATTACTAAGTTATTCTTATCAAAATTAATGAACAATTTTAATTAGTATAGATATGTAAAGATATTTTCGGAATTTTTTTTTACGAAAAAGTCTAATTTTTGACTTTATATGGTAGAATAGATAAGCATACAACCCTTGGTGCTTAAAAAACAAGGAGCAATGATAACTTAGAAATTTTTTTTAATGTACATGGAGCCACGTGCCCTTAAGCTATAGAGTCACTAAAATTTGACCCACCCAAGCTTAGTGCATGAATCACCCCCACCACTTAACCGGACAAACATAAATTTACGTTATATAAAAGGGCATAAATTACTAACGTATATTCCTTTTTTTTTCCTCCGTTGTTCACTAATCAGTGGTTAATATTGGCACGAAAAATTAAATATCAAATTTATGCCAAAGTAAATCTTAGGCCCTACAATAGGGCGTATATATCCAATATAAATTAATTTTTTTAACAGTTAGCTTTTTATGTCCTAAAATAGAACGTAAAATGGACTGAATTTATAAATTTTTGAAACTTTGTGTCTTTTAAATAATAAACAGAAATTTTGATAATTCATATATAATTTTATGTCGAAAAAGTATTCTCATACCGAAGGGAGAATCGCGATTTAAACCGCTGTGCCATGTATCCCTTTCTCGTTGGTCGAGATCGGAAGCCCACACGTCCAGTCTCTTGCTAACATACATGTTGGGTCTGCAATGTCATTTCGGTTTACAGGTCCGTAACAAAGTTGATAGGAAACTGAGGTATTGTTTGGGAAGGGAGAAATGGGGAAAAAAATGAGTGAAAAATCAAAGGCAAATTATAAGGGCACATAACATTTTGATCGGGGCTAGTCAGGATTAGGGCTAGCCAGAATTTGAGGAGATTTTACTCGGGCTATCCAAATATTCCACTCAGGGGGCTGTCCAAACCCCACACCCCCCAAACCCCAAAAATCAATCTCATTTCTAAATTTCACTCTCTCTCTTCCAAAACCCTTTCTTCTTCTTCTTCTTCTATCCATCTTCTTCTTCCTCCTCTTCTTCTTCTCCACCATTTCCATTCTCACATCTCCATCAAAACCCTAGTTTTCTTCTCATCTTCTTCTTCTTCTTCTTCTCCACCATTTCCATCATCACCATCTTCATCAAAACCCTAGTTTCTTTCTAATTCCCAATTTTGATAGCACCCAAAAAATTAAATAAACCCTAAAATGTAAGGAAATAAAGCTTAAATACTTATTTTCTCACAAAGAATGCATGGAAATAAACCCTAAAATGTATATTTCACTCTATTATCAAATTGAAATAAACCCTAATATATTTTTTTTATTCGGAAATTTTGACTTTAGGACTGCCAGAAATTATGGCAGTCCTGAAAGGAACTTGTTGTACAGCAAGTCCCTTTCAGGACTGCCTCAACTTCTAGCAGTCCTCAATATGTCTAGGACTGCCAAAAATTGTGACAGTCCTGCTGTAGAGCATGTCCCTTTCAGGACTGCCACAATTTCTGACAGTCCTCAGTACTTCTAGGACTGCCAGCAATTATGGCAGTCTTGTTGTACATCGAGTCTATTTCAAGACTGCCACAATTTCTGGCAGTCCTAAATATTTCTAGGACTGTCAGAAATTGTGGCAGTCCTGATATGAACCCAATTCTTCTACAATTAGGGTTTTTTCCATAGTTTTCTTCTACAACTAGGATTTCATGCATAATTCTTCTATTAATAAAGAAAAATTGGTTAATAGACTAATTATAGATTTGATAGATTTGATAACCCAATTTCTTCTACAACTAGGGTTTCATCCATAATGTCCAAACAAGAAGAAGAAAAATAAATTAGGGTTTGGAGAAAGAGATCTGAGAAATTAGAAGAGAGCAAAAAATTAAAATAAAGTAGGTTTGAAAAAATTGATATTCTTGTTCTTGTTCTTCTTGTTCTTGTTCTTCTTCTTTTTTTTTATTCTTGTTCTTCTTCTTCTTCTTGTGAGGAAAGAGAGAAGAGCAAAAAAAAAAAGTTGACTTATATACTCACATGTTGGCTAGCCCTGAGTTATTTTTTCAATGGCAAACTTGTAAATAAATCAAAATTTACTTTTGACTAGCCCTGATCAACTTTGCATGTGCCCTTATAATTTGCCAAATCAAAAGTATTGGTGTTTGGGAAGGGGGGAAATGAGAGGATTTTGGGAGAAAATTTTATGCGGGTCCCACTAAAAAAATTTCATTCCAAAAGTGGGAGGAAAATGAAGAGAGTTGAAAGGATTGTGGGAGAAATTATCCATCTACCCTTCAAAAAAGTTAGTTTTATTTATGATTTGGGTCCGGCTATACGCACCCCAGGAGTTACTTAGCACACCCCAAGTAACTTAAGTTAAAAATTAGATCAATGTTAAAAGACAAATATACCCACAACCTTCCTATCATACCCCACCAGTCTTCCCATACACCCTTCTTTCATTTTCACACCCCACCATCCTCCTCATTCTTCCTTCTTTCATTTTCATCTTCTTCTCCAACACAACCCCAAAATTCTAGAAAAATCCTAAGCTGAGAAGCCATCATGGAGGAAGGTAGTCCATCTGAAAGACACAATGTACGTACTCTCTCCACCTTCTTCCTCGTTTTGAAGTATTAAAATTAGTATGAGAATCGTTCCAAAGGAGAAATCGAAAAAAAAAATTCGCGATAAGCACGACCTGTGTTGGTCGAGCAGATCATGTGTTGTTCGACTCCAAGTTGTCGAACTTCAGCGTAATGTTCGACCCATGTTAGTGGAACACGTTTTGGAATGTTCGACCTGTTAGGGTCTAACATAAGATTTTTGCACGACAATTTGTGATCGAGCATTGTGTTTTTAGAAGTTTTTTTTTCAACTTAGTAAAGTGTAGGTCTTTTTCTTTTCAGGTAGATACTCCAAATGACACTGAAATGAACAATAAAATGAGCATTGTTAACTATCCCATGTACGAACAAGTTGATTTCTCAGAATAATTTCAGACGAAAGAGATATTTGATAATCGTGAATCGTTGTTGAGGTGGGCACAGACGATAGGAAGACATCATAATATGGTCGTTTTGGCTAAACGATCCGATAGCGGGGATGGTGGAAGACGGGCTCGAATAATTTTGGGTTATGAGCACGGTGGTAAATATCGGCCTCCCAAGACAAAAGTTGCTGAAGCAAATTCGGCGAACATTGAGAAGAAGGCAAGACAGGAAAAGCTTACGGGGATGAAGAAATATGACTGTCCGTTTCAATTGAAAGGAGTGCAATTCAATGACCTAGGACAATGGTCATTGACGGTTGTATGCGGCTCGCATAATCACCCAATCGAACAAAATTTGGTTGGACACTCATATGCCGGTCGACTAACACCCACTAAAGATCAACTTGTGAAAGACTTATCCGATTAGTTTGGACGATTAGTCCTATTGTAATTTAAATGTGTGTTGTGAAAGCCTCGTATGACTTGTATGTTAATTATGATTTTTGTTATCAGAAATTGTACTTATTATGAGATGTTGTACTTATTATGAGAAGTTCAATGTACTATGAGAAGTTCAATGTACTGGTATTATGAGATGAGAAATGTATTGGTAGTATGAAATGTTCATTGTATTTGTATTATGAATTGTGAATATGAACACTACTCTACATTTTTTTGCTCAAAATGCACTGCTCGACCATTACAGGTCGAGCAAACTCCTTCTGTTCGACCATTACAGATCGAACATTACTCTCTTGTTCGACCACCTCAGGTCGGACGTTGCAACATATGTTCGACCTGTAACGGCCGAACAGAAGAAGTCTGTTCGACCTGTAATGGTCGAGCAGCACAATTTTGAGCAAAAAATGCAGAGAAGTTGAGTTCAAACTTCATAGTCACGATTCATATTCAAAATTCACATAACCTGAGTACAAACTTCATAGTCACGATTCATATTCACAATTCATATTCATGATTCATTAACAGAGTTCATAACATGAGCACAGTTATCATAAGATTGAATGACACTGACAAAGTTCACAGTCATCGTAACATTGAATGACACTGAGAAAGTTCATAACAGAGTTCACAGTCACAATTTAGTAGACAAAATGACACTGACAAAGTTCAAAGTTCAAAATCATGAGGGACTACATAAATCTACGATCTGCGACGCCTTCGACTCCTACTAGTAGACGTCCCCTTCGAAGATTCTGGTGGTTCTTCAGGCGCGATATTCAAAGCATGATAGGTGCCGACTAAAGCTGGGACTAATATCGAAGACTGAGAATTTTGTGTCCTACTAGTAGACTCCTCATTGACGCGGTTGACCGTCTCCAGAAGAGTGAGAATTTTTGTGTCCACACGTGTGCCACTCTTGTCTGCAAAAATTGTGCATCCAAGCACGAACCATAAATATGCACGGGCTGCAAATCTTCTTTTCCTCTCATCCCTACTAGTGACATCTCCACTAAATCGTGAACGGAGCTACTCCAACCGGACCGAGCTACCTCTCTGGCCCTGAAGAGCATCGACTGCCTCCCTTTCTGTCACCCCCAATAATCTACTAATCATTTTCTTAGGGGCCTCCGGTCCCCTTGTCGACTCTGGTGCAACCACAGGTAATCCACTAACCGGGAGTCCTATAAGACAAAATACGTCATCCAACGTAATTGTCATCTCGCCGAATGGCATATGGAATGAGTTGGTCTCCGGTTGCCAACGCTCAACAAACGTACAAATTAGATTTTTGTTTGACGTCTTATACGAAATCTATCTCAAGTCTTAAATTTTGGAACGATGAATCAACAACTTAAAATCATTACCCCCTTTACCAAACTTCCATGTCTCCATCTTGGTCGTGTGGCACCAACACCTCAATAAGGGCCTCTCAATCCCATTCCAAATCTGGAACGCCACATGAGTCTTGAAACTTGGGATAAGTCGGGGATCCTTAGGTCCACCGGGACAAGGGCCCGTCAATATATCATCGTCATCACCTTCTTCTTCTCATCTTCCTCAGCACGTGCTTCCTCATCTTTCTCAGCACGTGCTTCCTCTTCTTCCTCAGCACGTACTTCCTCTTCTTCCTCAACATGTTGCTCTGCTTCTTGGAGACTGGTACGTACAGCCTCCTATTCTTCCTCAACTTGCATGTTCAAAACATGCTCGGGTTCTTCTCCAGCACGTTGCTCGCTAATTTGACTCACAGCAACTGTTGGACTAGTACGTGCAGCTGCCTCTTCTTCCACAGCACATTGCTCTCGCATTTGAATCGGAGCAACTGTTGCTCCTTCTTGACGACTACTACGTGCAGCTGCCAACTCTTCTAATCGACGCCTCCTATTAGAAGCTGTAGGTGGTCGTCTCCTCATATATGTCATTCCTGCTAAATTGAATGAAATAGCAATAATTAAACAATCTATACAATCAAAATGAACTGCTCGACCAAAACTGGTCGAACAGATACTTACTGTTTGACATATACATGTCGAACAAAACAATAGGATGTTCGATCAAGTAGGATCGAACAAGCCGTGGTTGCTCGACATATGATTGTCGAACATCTTCACAACTGTTCGACTACTTGGTGTCGAACGTACGGTTTGTTGCCCGACCAACCAGGCTCGGGCAGAACAACGAATACCCAAAAAAAATTGCAACCGAAGACGAACGCACAAGAAAATGAGGGTTTTTGAAACCCTAAATCAGTGATCCTAAACGAAAGAAATACTCAATTCGAAGTAATGGGGAGGTTCGATTTGAAAAACTCACCAAATTGATCTTGGGATTGGGATTGGGATTGATCTTGGGATCGGTCTTCGAATTGGCCCGCCATTGTAACGATCGAACAATCCGAAACGTCCTCCTTGTCGAACTGTTATGGGTCGAACGGGAGGGGGGGTCGATTAGAGTGGAGAGAGGAGGGAACTGTGAGGAAGAATGAAATTTTTGGAGTTTTAAGGGTTTTGTGTAGATGAACAATGGGGTGTACTTAGGATTGTTGGTTTAGGAAGAGAGGATAGTGGGGTGTGCTTAGAAAGCCTGAAGATAAGGGTATTTCTGTCAAATAGTGGGGTGTACTTAGTATTTTTGTAAGTTAATTAGTTGTACCCCCTATGGTTTGTACGTATTTTGGTAACTGTCCCCGTTGTTTCAAAAATAAAGAACATCCCCCTGGCTGCTTAATTTTTCACTTATTTTCTTCTATGCACAGGGGGTACAACTAATTAACTTTATAAACCGGGGGGGTGTTCTTTATTTTTAAAACAACATGGACAGTTACCAAAATATCTACAAACCATAGTGGGGTACAACTAATTAACCCTTTTATTAACTATATATGGGGTGTACTTAGTAATTGGTGTGTCCTAAGTAAGTCATGGAGTGCTAATAGCTGGACCCTTATAATTTAAAAAAATCAAGAATTGAATGGTAATTATATCCATCTCCTCAAACAAATAAAATATTATTTTTTTTCTTTTCCTTTTTCATATTTAAAAACAAAGGAGGTTGCTCGCTTCCTCTTCCTCCTCATCAAAAACTCTGCTTTTTCAAAAAAACAAAAACAAAAATTTCTTTAGCGATGTCATCTAGAGGACGACGCGGTGGCGGTGGGAATGACGGCGGCCGAGGCGGTGTTTTTCGTGGCGGCGCTGGTAACCGTGGCGGAGGAAGAGCCGGACGCGGCGGAGGCCGAGGACTCGCGGAGAACTACGGTCCGCCGCCGCAGCGGCGGGATCAGCCCCAGCCGTCTCTCACCGCTCGTGCTCCCGCTCCCGCTCAGCCGGCGATGAGTCGCCCCTTGACGTCGGCTCCGGCGGCTGCCGGCATCGAACGAGAAGTCGAGCGTATGGCGATCCAGTCGCCGGATCCGGCGCAGGAGGAGGAGCAGACACTGGAGTTGCCGCTGGTGTCTTCGAAGGCGATGAAGCACCCGGCCCGTCCCGGTTACGGGAAGGTCGGAACTCCATGCATCGTCAGAGCGAACCACTTCCTTGTCACCGTTGCCGACAAGAACCTCTTCCATTACGATGTGAGCGATTCTTTACTCTATATCAGTTCTTTTTTAACAACGTTAAGTTTTCTTTAGGTCAGATTTAAATGGTTTCTATTAGATGTTGCGTTGTTTTAGATGTCAGCTCTTTTCAGTATATTTCTGATATTATTATTATGTTCTAATGTTTATTCTTTAGATTTCTTTCGATTTGATGATTATTTCAGTGTAATCAGTACTATATATTACTGTTCTTGGACTATATTAATGAATGGCAAGTCATTTTTTTTTTGTTGGATTAGTTGATCATAACATAAGGTTTTAATATGTAGTTTGTACTAAAATATTCAGAATGAATGGATATAAATGATTTAGATGGATTTGTCTTTAGTATAGTTTAATTTCTGGTACAGTTCTATTTTATTTTTATTGTATCTACGATATTGTTTGTGGATTATTTGAAGAATGTAAAAAAAATGGGACTTTTGATCGAATGCTCTGTTTTTGGAGTTAATTGGCATTGTCTGTTGCGTAGCGAATTTCACAGTGTTGGATGCCTTTTTTACATCTTTAGTTGTTGAAGCTTGTTTTGTGAAACTCTTTAGTTTATTATATTTTGTTTGTTTTAGTTTCAGATTACTGATTCTTTTGTTTAATATTTGAAGATTTCTAGAACAGATGTTTTTATGTTGATTTTGAACTTTGAGCGTTTTGGAATGTCAATTTGTTGTTGCTTGTAATATTCTAATGTTGCATAGTCTGCCAATAGATGTAGACTTACTCTTTAAGTTATTCCATATTTTATCTGTACATTGTTAGTCCATATTAGATGATTAGAATCAGAAGATACCTATCATGGTGTGACATGGCTACATTTTGATGAAGAGCTCGAAGGAGTGTGGATACTAATTTTAGAGAGTTTAGTTTCAAAGGGGTCCTGATTGTCTTTTCCAATATATTCTCAACTTTCACCCATTACACACAATGTATAATTGAAGAACCTAAAATGGATTCCATTTCATGTTAGGCGGGGGTCGAGTGGGCTAGTATCCATGTCTAGTCCGAAAATAAATTGGGTCAACAAGTTTTGCCTAACCTGACCTGTTTCACAATCGAGTTAGGGATTGATATGACCCGAGGGTTACAAAGTTATAAACCAAGAATCTGCAAACAATTATAATATTCTAATCCTACATTGCAACTAATATAATATTTAGTGAATCGTTAGAATAGTAAAAGAATCATAGTCTAGGGACCAGAAGCAATACAAAAACAAATGTCACCCATGTATCGAACATGACATAAACCACTCCAACAACATTAAGACAAAAAAAATCAAGTCGTGTATGTCCTGCGTGTATATGGAGCTTGGAAATAATGATGCGAACTTGCCGGAGCTCTCAAAAGTGAAATCTGATGAGCAGTCTATATTTCATGTACCGGATCACAATTTCATCCTCAATTGGTTTACATCCATGTTTTATTTTCCCTAGCGTATATAGACTTGCTTATGTAGAGTTGTTTTTGTACCCATTTTCTGGGTAATTTATTTGCTAGAAACAACTGATGCCTCAAAATTTGTTGATGTGTCTGTTTCTGTGTCGTATTGAACACACATATGACTTGATACACTCGAAAATACACTAGGACATGCCAAAATAGATTCGGTGTAGTTGTCGGATATTTTCTTTTATATCATTTTTTTAGTTTTAGGTTTACTGAAATTTGACGTCCCTTCAACCTGTTGTCTTGTAGTGAGGATCGAGGGGTGTATATTTTGTTCTAACATATCCCCACAGTTTTAAGGCTCATTTGGGCAGTAGAGTGCTTTTTCTTAAAATAAAATGTGCCCTAGATTGGCTGGACTTGGGCTTTTGATACCATATTACAGTCCATATCCCCACAACACAACTCTACAGTTGAAGCGAGGGGTAAGTGTTATATATTTATTTTATTCTAACATTGAAAGATTTTGTAATTTGTATTTTGCTGCCATGGACTAAAAATTTATAGAACATATTTTGAATCTTTTTTATGCCTATTTTCCTATCTTTGACAAGTTTTGATTGGTTTAACTTCTTTCCTTTATATATATATATATATATATATATATATATATATATATATATATATATATATATATATATTGAAGTATTATCCAATAGCTATATATTATTGACAAACACGTGCAGTATTACACGAACATTTTTTTTCTTGAACTTGTGCATTTTTTTAATTTTCTAACAGATTTAGGAGGGTTTTTTTTTAAATTTTTTTAAACATATCTCTATCATTAGCTTAGTTAAATTTGAATCAATGGTGGATATCTTGATACAACCTTAAATTCTTTGAATGTGATTGCTCTTCAACTTGTTTATGAAAACACAACAACTGCATTTTTGTTTGTTTGAGGGACTTGAATTGTTTGTTCTGTTCTAGAATTTCTGATAGGTTAATTTTACTTAGTTATAGCCAGTGATTTCTGTTTTTAATATTTTTTACACCTATGTTTATTAGTTTCACTGGCTTGGTTTTCTTATTGGTCTCCTGGAGAATCAAATGCTTTTTTTTCCTCTAAATTTGTTGAGTATCTACTTTTTAGTATTTGGGATATCCTATTGTATTGTTTAGGTATTCTAATTTGTACCCATCTTTTTATTTGTTTCTACATGTAGAGGTAATTTGTACAATGTTTATCCACTTTGTACTAGCTTCATTTTGATTTTCTTTCCCAGAATGATGATACCCAACAATAGTATAGTTTAATCGTGAATTAGGCATGTATTTTCTACCATATTCCTGGTTATTCTATTTGTTCCCTTTTAGACACTATTATTGGTTTTGTATTTTTATGTTCTTTGAGGAGCAGAGATTTTGCTCTATCCATTTGACCTAAAATGTTCGTTTATATAATTTGGAACTTTATCTATCACTTCTTCTCTTTTATGATTGAAAAGAGGTAGATTTTGATCCTTATGCATGTGAAATCTGTATGTAGTTGATTCAATTCATCTATGCTTTCTAGCTAATGAATGTATGTTGAGAATGTTGATCATTGTATGCCTACGTTCTAGTGTTGTCTTTCTTTTAAGAAATAAATACAGTGACCCCCATGTTTCATGAGTATTACAGTAACTACCCCTATTCCGAAAATAATTACAGTAACCCTTTATAAATTTTATAAAACATAGGGGTGGTCAGTGTTATAAGTTTCTATATAAAATATAGACTATATGGGTGGTCTGTGTAATTAGTTTCAAAGTTGGGATGATTTCTGTAATAAGTGTCAAACATAGGGATAGTTAACGCAATTTGCCCTTCTTTTAAACTAGGAGGATATATATCATGTTAGTATAAGTGACATGTTGTCTTCTTCTTAATAGGTTGCTATTACTCCAGAAGTAATATCTAAATCCGTCTGCCGCACTATTATAAGCCAACTTGTAACTCTCTACAAGGATTCCCATCTAGGAATGCGTATTCCTGCATATGATGGCAGGAAGAGCCTTTATACTGCTGGCGAACTGCCGTTTACTTCTGAAAAGTTCAAGATCAATTTGACAGGAGAGCGGTAAGGGCATTACATCATTCCTATTCCTTTGATTATCTTAACATGGCTGATGTTTTTCTTATCATCACCTGGTTTGCAGTGGCGTAAAAGAGTATGGCGTGGTTATTAAACTTGCTGGACGAGCTGATTTACATCATCTGAAACAGTTCTTACTTGGGAGGCAACACGATACTCCTCAAGAGACCATTCAAGTTCTTGATGTTGTGTTGAGGGAAACTCCTTCTACAGAGTAATGATCTTTTTGTCTTCAATCATGTTTAATTTCTTGAAAATTTATATCATGCTTACTTTAACATAATTGTGATAAAACTCACGAATCTCTTACTATTTCAGTTACGTTACTGTGTCGCGATCATTCTTCTCGCCCATCTTTGGGAGCAGGGTAAGTATTGGTAGCGGCACCGAGTGTTGGAGGGGATATTATCAGAGTCTACGTCCTACTCAGATGGGACTCTCGCTGAATATTGGTTCGTGCTTGTGTAATATTTGTACTCTTCTGTTTGATATCCAATTTTTTTGTTTCCAATCTGTTTGTATTTTTATATATTTTCACCAGATTGCTGTTTCTTATTCTTAATGTGCAGATATTTCAGCAACATCATTTTATGAACCGTTACAAGTTGTGGACTTTGCAAGACAGTACCTTAACATTCGTGAACCAAATAGGGCCTTGAGCGACAAAGACCGTGTCAGTGTATGTATTTTTTTAAAGAGATTTCCTAGGTCTTCTCTCACTTTCAATCCCATGCATATTGTTGGTTGCCTTAGTTACTTTTATTTTTTGAAGTGCTTTAATTTGACAGTTCAAATTCATTTATTTTCACCTTCAATGGTTATGAATCGTGGATAAGTATGTTTTCTTATATATCTTTTTTCTTGTATTGACAAATTGGCAGCTAAAGAGAGCTTTGAGGGGAGTCAAAGTAGAAGTTACTCACATGGGCGATTGTCGCCGCCGCTATAAGATTACAGGAGTGACCTCTGCCCCTCTCAGGGAGTTAACGTAAGACTTCTGTAATCTGCTCTGTAATTATACCTGGGGGTTACTGAAGTTTTGATTAAAAAACTGCATGTTTACCGATTCAGTGCTTCATTTTATAGGTTTTCTGTCGATGAAAGCGGAAAAGAAATGCGTGTAACAAGATACTTCCAGGAAAGGTACCAGATTCAATGTAGGAATGTTTTGTGGCCATGCCTACAAGCTGGTAGTGACAGCAAACCAATCTACCTTCCGATGGAGGTTTGCTCTGCACTTGTAGCTTTAAAATTTTTGATGCAACCTTCTTGTTTTATCTTAAGCTGCCTATATTGGGTTTAATCTATGTAGCATATTTGTAATCTTTCGTACTTCTGTAAAAATTCTGTATGTTAGGTGTGCAAAATTGTAGAGGGGCAACGATTCTCAAAAAAGCTGAACAAGGACCAGGTTACTGCGATCTTGAAGGCGACATGCCAACGTCCCCAACAGAGAGAGAATAGTATCTTGAAGGTGCAGTTCCTTAAATTTCTTTATTCAATTGCTGCACTTTATCTCAAGCTCTTACAATTTATTAATGTAATTGTTTTGATATATTATTATTAATCTTTGGTTGCTAGTGCAGATGCTTGATCATAACAAATATAACGAGGATAAACATGCTCAAGAATTTGGATTATCTGTTTCAAATAAACTTGCCTCTGTTGAGGCGAGGATCCTGCCTCCTCCTAAAGTAAGTTATCTAGATTCGGTTATTATGTACTGAAACACATAGCTCTACTTATAATTATTGCTCTACTTATAATTCTTTCCCATAATTTTGCAGCTAAAATATCATGAATCAGGGGCAGAAAAGATTTGCAATCCAAGTGTTGGGGCATGGAACATGCTCAACAAGGTAAGGATAATTAACTTCTTTGAGCACAGTTAATGTATTTTATATTTAGTATGCATTTATATTTAATGTTCGCTTAGAGGAAAAGTGATCCGTGCCATGGCTAATGATTTTTTTTTTTTTTTGCTGCTTCATGTTTTTTTTATTTTAGATAACTTCTTAGATTGAATATGTATTTTTGTCACGAGCTTTTGGTCTTATAGTAGTTATTCGGTATCTTTGACTGTAGAAGAAGCCTCAACTCCTTTTGGGCTGTGTTTCATATTAATTGTGTATTGTTGGTACATTTTCGAGAGTTAGCAATCTGTTTATTCTAGTCATCTTGTATTTTTGCTGAGTTAACCCTTGCACTGTTTTGAATTTAAATGTGCAGAAAATGGTTAATGGCGGAAGGATACAAAATTGGGCATGTATAAATTATTCAAGATTGCCATATGAAGCAGTTGTTCACTTCTGCAATAGTTTGGTTGGAACTTGCAATAATAGAGGAATGGTATATATTTTGCTTGCTCTTCTTGGGTTTTCTTGGGTTGAGTTTAATATAATTGGTTTGCTAATTGTGGTATGTTCCATTAGGCAATCAATCCTAACCCTGTAATCAATATCTCGGCTGGCCAACCAAACAATGTTGAGGCTGGTTTAGTGAATGTTTACAATCAAACTGCTCCTAAGGGAAGACCACTACAATTGCTTCTTATCATTTTGCCAGAAATGACTGGTTCTTATCGAGCAAAGATGAAGAAGGTCTGTGAAACAGAACTAGGAATTGTATCCCAATGTTGCCAGCCAAAACATGCTTCACAGTGCAAATCTCAGTATATGGAAAATGTTGCACTAAAAATCAATGTTAAGGTTCGAATCTTTGCTCTTGAACTGGATCAAATAAGTAACCTTCTGGATAAAATTTTTCTTTTCTTTTTAATAACATTTGTATTTGAGCAGGTCGGAGGACGTAATAATGTTCTAGAGGATGCTTTTTGCAAGAGGATTCCCTTTGTAACAGATGTACCGACAATCATTTTTGGGGCTGATGTTACTCACCCACCTCCAGGAGAGGATTCAGCATCATCTATTGCTGCGGTTTGTCTCATTTCTAATGCAATCATTTGTTTCGAGTTTTTATGGATAAAGCCTAGTTTTATTTGCAATTCTGTTAAAGACGGCATGTCTTGTTATTCTTGTGAGAAGTTAATTATAAAACTTGATGTAAGAATGTGTTGGGTTTATTTTAATTAGGGGTTATCAAGCTGTGAGATCTAAGTCGATGTGCCAAGAATATTCATGTCATATATCCCTTGATTTGAGAATAATCATAGAACTATATCGTCTTGAGATATTCCCCAGTAAGAAACACCATAGGCATGATCTTGGGTATAGACCCTATTTCGCTAATCTTTTTAGATATCATAGCATTATGATGACCGCAGGCTGATGGTTTACCTATATGTTCATAAATTCTCCATATTCCTATGGTGTTTGTATTACTGTATACAGGTGGTTGCTTCCATGGATTGGCCTGAGGTGACGAAGTATAAAGGACTTATTTCTGCCCAATCACAACAAAGGAAGGAGATAATAAATGACCTCTTCACTACTATCCAGGATCCTGTGAGGGGTACTGTGAATGGAGGAATGATTAGGTAAGTCGTAAATCTGTGGTATGCATAACTGAAGGACACTTCTTTGTGTAAATTAGAAAAAACATTTGTGTTACTTCACATTTTTGTTTTTCCTCAGAGAACTACTAATCGCCTTCCGTAGATCAACGAATCAAAAACCCAGTCGAATCATATTCTACAGGTTTGTATATGTTTGTTAGCAATATACTATAATGTTTTCTTTCTGTCTCATTAGTGATACTCTTAATATCTTTAGTTATATATATATATATATATATATATATATATATATATATATATATATATATATATATTTATACAGGGATGGCGTAAGTGAAGGACAGTTTAACGAAGTCCTGTTATATGAGATTGATGCTATTAGAAAGGTATGTTGTCTGTATGTATTGTTTGTTATCCTATTATTTTTCAAAGGTTAATTATAAGATTAATACTAGGGGGATACCGATAGCTGACCACATGATGTGGCAGCCTATCAATCACTAATATGGTGGGACCAGCACATAGGCTGCCAAATAATGTGGTTAGAGCATCCACAGTGGGGACACTCCAAACACATGCTCCAGATTATTAGAAATTATATAAATTACTACTTTTGGAATGTCTTTTTGATGTTGGCACACAATGGTACACTCCAAATTAATCTCCTCTTTCTCCCTCTCTTTTCCTCTTTATTTTCCTTCCCTCTTTGGTAAAGATTTTCCCTCCCTCTCTTTTCCTCTTTATTTTCAAGTATGGACAAGTGTCCACTGCAGCCTTCAATTGCTAATTTTTTTGACTAAAGTCAAAATGTAGCACTTGAAACCTCTCCCACTGTGGATGCTCTTAGCAAATGTGATGTCCCCTTAGCGTTACTCTAATTATAATCTTGTGAAGTTAATTGATTCTTCTCATCTTCTTTATGTACCTACCAGGCATGTGCTTCATTGGAGGAAGGTTATCTTCCTCCCATTACATTTGTGGTTGTGCAAAAGAGACATCATACAAGATTGTTCCCTAATGTCCATAACCAACAAACTGACAGGAGTGGGAATATATTACCAGGTTTGTATTCTTTCATTGTGGGTTGTATTTTCATGGACATGCAGCAATAAAAGATGACAATTTTTCGACATCTCAGGAACGGTGGTGGACAAGAAGATATGCCACCCAACCGAGTTTGATTTCTACCTGTGCAGCCACGCTGGCATCCAGGTAAATAGTGTGGTTGTTTGATGTTATGATTAATACTTGCTTTTCTACTGGTTTTGATTTTTCAATCGAGTTCCACAGGGAACAAGTCGGCCCACACATTACCATGTTTTGTGGGATGAGAACAATTTCTCCGCGGATGCACTTCAGACCCTAACCAATAGTTTGTGTTACACGTAAGTAGAAATTTCGAGGATTCGAAAACCTTGTAGATAATTGTTTTTTCTCTTATTATGTCTTTGTGCCAATTGCAGTTACGCTCGTTGCACTCGTTCGGTGTCTATCGGTAGGTTTACTTGGATGTTATTTCCCAGTTTTGCATGTTTCAGATTCAACAATACATGTTTTTGTTGATGTTTATCTTTATGTTGCTTTGTACAGTTCCACCTGCGTATTATGCCCACCTTGCTGCCTTCCGCGCGAGGGACTACGCGGAGGGGGACTCAGAGGCTGGATCTGCATCTGGGCCCGGTAGCAACGTGCACGGGAGAGCTGGGGGAGCCGCGGCCGTGAGGCCTCTTCCCAAGGTCAAGGAGAATGTGAAGGAAGTAATGTTTTACTGTTGATGGGGTTGTTACGTAGTAGTTTTTTTTGTGTGAACAGGTTTTTGTTGGTTTTAAAACCAAGGTGCATTTTGGGTTATATATATATATATATATATATATATATATATATAGGGTTCGTTTTGATGGAATAGTTATATGCTTTTGTACATATCGAAACATTGTTCATAATGGTTTGTAATTATTCACTTCTACTACGCAAATCCTGGTTCAAGTAACCAAATGGTAAGAAATATCATACTGAGTGGTTCTCTGGAAGGTTTAGTAACAATGTAACTACTAAATCTGTCTCATGGTGTTTCATTCATCAAAAATTCAGTTAATTTTGTTTTGTTTTCGGAAGATGCTATTATCGTCTTTCATAACTGTTCGAAAGCTATTTCTTCACGGATTGTTGGAGTAACAGGAAGGTTTTTCCGGTCCACACGGAAAGTCTCTTTCAGGCCAAGAAAAGCAACACCCGTCCAAGGTTGTGAATGCAGGAGGGGCCTTGACTTGTCGACCAGATCAAGGTACAATATACTGAACTTGTAACCCTTCGTGATCTCTTTCGTGGTGGATCAAGGTTGTGTCTGTTTCATTCGTGTCGTATCCCATCTGAACACGACTGAACTACTCGGGTTTTATTGCCATGCCACCAGCAGTAGACCTACTTAGCATGTCATGCCAATGTTTAGCATCTGACCACAAATATTTGGCGAGTATTACTCAACAGACTACAAAAGTTACACAGGTCTGCCTAATTTTTTTATTTATAAGTTTGTCACTCAATTTTTTTTTTTATATTAAGGAAGTGTACGCCACATAATGGACTCTGAACATTTTTGACAGTCCTATATGGACTACATCACCTTCCTACATAGTCCCCACGTGGCTTTTATTGCTTGCCTAGGCTTCCTTCTTCTTTGGTGTTCTATTACCAATTTACCACAGCCTCAACATCCCAGGTCCTGGTAGATGACGGATTGAAATGAATGTTGAAACTTACTTACACAGTAGCAGAGAACACAAGTCAGTTTTAAGTTGGGAAGCTTTTTATATAAGCTGACTGGAAATGAAAGGAGAAGAAGATGCAACCCCTTATCTTTTGTACTGTTCCGTCTCGCTCAGTTCAACAAGATAAATCAAATGAACGCAACGGTTTGTTCGAAGTCCCGCTCGGTCGAGGCAACTCCTCGTTCAGGTGGGTGGCTTCGATGAACTCGTCTCTACTTCGCCTTCACACCTAATAACTAGAAGTTTTCTTACGCACTGAGTATGTATGCTAATAATTAATAAAGAGACGAACCTACATAGTTAAGAAAATAATCCAGCTCTGAGTCAGATTGTGTAGAACATGAAAATATTGAACTTAATGCCTATATAGCACTTCATGATTGGGTTTTCAAATTAGTTATTGGTCTTTCGATCCCACGACTTGGATAAAGTAGAAGTTTGCTATATTGTCACATAGACGATCGACTTGCTGTCATAGGCTATACATTGCCACGATTTCAAGGGACGTTCCCACGGTCTCAATGCTAGTTACAGCATGCACATTTTCACGGTTTAAAAAGGCTTGTCGTATAGAATATGGCATTGTTTGAGGCACTGTTTGGAATACAACTTGTTCAAGTTAAGAATGGGGGTTATCAAATAGGCGTTCTTGAGTTTGAGTCGAAAATGTATGAAAATATTGAAAGTTCTCGGGACTGCATGTCGTCGAGGCGGTCCCTGGTTTGGGAGTTGCATATAGATGAAGAGTTGGGATGAGGAATGCTGTAAAAAAGTACGTCAAGTTGAGTGGAGTCTTGTATGGTCATGGACAACTTGTGCATAAGGATTTAAGAGTTCATCGAACGAATCGTCGGGACACCGGATCATATCGTCCTAGGAGGAACAAGTTTGCCGTGCCCGACGTACTGACACGGGGTATTGTGAAATCTTCAGATAGTTTGATTGAAGGGTGCCCCACAATACTTGGTGATTCGAGAATTTCAGTGGGGCTATCTACCTTGCTACTGAAATGATCGCCGTCTAACCCAAAAAATAGTCCAAGATGATTTGAATTGCTAGTGACCTTTTATATAGATAAGTAGCTGTGATTGCGGCAAGCTGCGTGCACGGTGTTAGATTAAGTCAAGATAGTGAATACACGGATTGCAACACAACTTTTGAGCCTAAGATTTGGCTTATGCAAGACATGCGTTACGACACAATATATGAGAAAGTGGTTCAATAGCATGGCACTGAGTCTTTGTGATATATCTGTATTGCTGAGTTTGTAACAGGGAAGGCCGGAAGGTAAGTATGACTAAGTTTTATCATATCGCTCGGCACGGTTACAATTTTACGACACAAGAGTAGGCTATAGTTTATGCCATGAGACTAATCCTAAGGTAAGATTAGAAAGATCACTGAAATTATACTTCGCACTCATTAAATTAACGTGTTGATTTTGTATGGACGGCCAAGAGGTCTCCCCACCGGTGCATTCAATGTGTTGATAACCCCATACTTTGTCTGCAGGTTCAGGTAGCAACTCGTTCGGTGCGGAGCTCGCTTGGACACGATGAGGCATGAAGTTTCTTGACGTTTCGATGCGTGTGGCCACGTTGAAGTCTTCACCTATATGGGACACAATGTATGAACATCGGCTTCTTCAAGTTGTAAGCCTAAGGGCATGATTCTTTTGTATTGAGAGATGAGAGAGAGCTGAGTGATTGTATTCAGAGAGATTGTGAGCTTTAGCGATTGTAATAGCGGATTCGTGCCTTTGTAATTCTGCTGAATATCAATAAGGAGTTTTCATTCTGTATATCATCTGTGTTTCTTCATCTTTTTCGCTTCAGGACTTCTGTACGACTCTGTCGTTTAGCTGCTTAATCGGTCATTTTGGTATGTCTTGCACGACATCACGTCCTAGCAAGGACGATCGGTTCTGCGGAACCGTACGGAACGTGACATATTGCTTGTCAAACGTGAGCTCCGAGCATCAAAATGTCACTTTGTACCCTTCGTCCATGCGTGACCTAGCTCATGTGGAAAATTTTCAAGAAAATAACTGACAAAAATAATTTTTTTTTTTTGAAGGATTCAAATATTGTCCTCTAGTAAATTATTCCACCACACCAACCACGATTTCCTACATTAAGTGGAAGTCAATAAATTTTTTGTAAAATTGAAATACACTTGGAATTTGCTAGGTGGATGTGTGGCCATTTTTTAGAGTAATTGAAACTAATGTTGTCTTATAAACATAATATAATTGGCAGACCAGTAACCAAGTATATTTAAACAAACAATATGGCAATTACTGTCATTAGCCACACAGAATGATCACTCCAGTACTATTAGGGGGCGTTTGGTATGCGGAATACTATATAGCCGAAAATTCTATATTTTCGGGAATCAAATTCCAAGGAATTAAATTCCCTGGAAAATTACATTCCCATGTTTGGTGACAATATAAATATTCCCGGGAAAAAAAAATAATAATAGCGGAAAAAAAAATGAACAAATATAAAAAAAGGGTAAAAACGACAAAAAATCGGTCAAAACGAAAAAAAAATGGTAAAAACGACAAAATAAAAAAAAACGACAAAAACGATGAAAAACGACAAAAACGATGAAAAACGACAAAAATCGGTTAAAACGACATAAATGACCAAAAAACGACAAAAAATGTATAAACGATAAAAAAATAACAAAAAAGGGTAAAAACGACAAAAATAACCAAAACACGACAAAAACGACATAAAATCGGTAAAAACGACAAAAAACCAAAATGCGGCAAAAACGAAAAAAAACAACAAAAAATCGGTTAAAACGACAACAAATGACAAAAAATCGGTTAAAAACGAAAAAAAAAAATCGGTTAAAAACAATAAAAAATCGGTTAAAACGACAAAAAATAACCAAAAAGCGACAAAAACGAAAAATAATCGATAAAAACGAAAAAAGGACAAAAATCGGTTAAAACGAAAAATCGGTTAAAACGACAAAAAATGACAAAATCGGTTAAAACGACAAAAAATGACAAAAAATCGGTTAAAAACGACAAAAAAAATGGTTAAAAACAACAAAAAAATCGGTTAAAACGACAAAAAATAACCAAAAAGCGACAAAAACGAAAAATAATCGATAAAAGCGACAAAAAGGGCAAAAAAATCAGTTAAAACGACAAAAAATAACCAAAAAGCGACAAAAACGACAAAAAATCGATAAAAGCGACAAAAAAGCGACAAAAATGACAAAAAATGCCATAAAATCAGTAAAAATGACCAAAAAGCGACAAAAACGACTAAAAATCGGTAAAAATAACAAAAAAGCTACAAAAACGACAAAATCGCTTAAAACGACAAAAAAGCGACAAAAAGGACAAAAATTGGGTAAAAACGACAACAAATAATCAAAAAGTGACAAAAAAGACAAAATGGGTAAAATCGACAAAAAATTGCTTAAAACGACAAAAAATTGGTAAAAACGACAAAAAAAAATGACAAAAAAGCGATAAAAACGACAAAAAAAAAGAAAAAATGTTCAAAACTAATCAAAATTGATCAAAAAAAGAAGAAAAAAATTTAGACAATTTTTTTTTCGGGCAAAAAAAAATACCCACCTATTCTCCAGGGATATAATTCCCATGTTTTGTGGGTAAATTATTTACCCGGGTATTTATAATTTCCGGGAATAAATTTTTTATAAGCCAAATAAACGTGGTAATAGATTCCCATCTTAAATTTTTTCGGAAATAAAAAAAATAACGCGTACCAAACGCCCCCTTAGTGTTACGCTAACAAATTTTTGCCGGACTATATACGTTCCGGCAAATACAGCATAGTACAAAAGAAAGAAGACATTCTTTGTAAAGTAAGAAATTAGCATCTAGCCATTTCCTCCAGTGGTCAACAAAGCAGTAAATGAAGAGCTTAAATACGGCAACTCCAGCGGGCCTAGGTGCTGACCCCGCGCTCAATTTTTTTAGAATTACAGAATCCAGCCAGCGATTTCTACATAGAAGCAACCAGACTAAGGAGAAAATAAAAAAACCTCGGTAAACTATCAGCCTTTGATTTTGAAACGATCAAGCATCTGCAGGGTATATATCTAGACAAAAATAAATATTCATCAATTTCTAATATATATATATATATATATATATATATATATATATATATATATATATATATATATATATATAACGGATCAAAAGCCTCCCTTAGAAAACTCCCTAAAAATCCTCTCACTCTCAGCCGTCTATTTAATGTTAATATTAATATTAATGTTAATGTTAATATTAATTTTTATTTTTATTTTTATATTAATGTTAATGTTAATATTAATTTTAATGTTAAGTTTAATGTTAATTTTAGTATTTAATGTTAATATTAACATTAACATTAACATTAATATTAACATTAAATGGACGGCTGAGAGTGAGGGAGTTTTTAGGGGGTTTTCTAAGGGCGACTTTTGATCCGCTTCCTATATATATATATATATATATATATATATATATATATATATATATAGGAAGAGCTCCCCCTAAGAACCTCCCTCACTCTAATCCGTAATTTAACGTCCATTTAATGTTAATATTAATGTTAATGTTAATATTAACATTAAATACTAAAATTAACATTAAACTTAACATTAAAATTAATATTAACATTAACATTAACATTAATATTAACATTAACATTAACATTAACATTAATATAAAAAAATATTAAAAAATTAATATTAACATTAACATTAATATTAACATTAACATTAATATTAATATTACGAATTAGAGTGTGGGATTTTTTTAGGGGGTTTTCTAAGGGGGGCTTTTGATCCGCTATATATATATATATATATATATATATATATATATATATATATATAGAAAAAAAATATTTTTTCTATATATATATATAGAAAATATATATATAAAAAAAAGAAAAAAATATATATATATTTCTATATATATATATATATATATATATATATATATATATATATATATATATATATATATATATATATATATATATATATATATATATAAAATATATATATTGTGTGTCCTTTTTACTAGAACTTAGGCGCGTGCGACTAAGGAGGGGTTCGAACCCAGGCCTCCCTCCCGGGGACCCTCGTGTGTATATATATATAAAGAAAAGAAAATAAATAAAAGAAGGTAATTGGGGAGAACGCTCCCACCGGAAATCGATCTCCTTTCGAGTCGCATGCCTCAGCACTACCACTAGACTAGAGGGTCATATATATATATATATATATATATATATATATATATATATATATATATATATATATATATATATAATACACCACGGAAAATGCAGCTTACTATTTACAGAATTGCTCTGAAATGATTCCTAACTAGGGATAGGTTACAGAGGTTTTGGATACACGCCGTCGATCCGTCATGCCCACTATGTCAACAAGAGGAAGAAACAAGAGACTACCTGTTCTTCAAATGTGTCGTCTCCAGAGAGATTTGGCAGTCGCAACGACAACGACTGGGCATGCTGTAATGCCCCATGCTATAATGCCCCGTCCCACTAAGCTCAATTAGAGGAATCGAAACACAAACGACGTTCGGACTTAGCCATGCAACGGCTGCTCGAAGATCCGCTCAGTCGAGACGACTCCTCGCTCAGTTGGATGGCTTCGATGAACTTGCCTCAGCATGGCCTTCACACTAATAAAATGAATGTTTTCAAATGCACAAGTAGGCTTGATAATAAAAGAAGCGAATCCACACAACTAAGAGAATAATTCCAAGTCGGATCGAATTGAGTTAGAATATGGAAATGTCCCACGGTCGGCTTAGAAGTGTTGCACGACGTACTTTCAAAATGACACTCGGTCCTTCGTCCGGTGGCTTGGGAGAAGGAAAGTTGGTTTAAGTTGCCACAAAGTTATGAACTTAGCCTAAGGCATAGGCGTCGCATGCATAAATGCTTGATAAAGCATGCTCGGTCCCATTGTTCGATACTTGGCATAGCCAAAGTGTCCCTTAAGTCTTAGTGCAGATTTCTACGATGCAAGACTTGGCATAGCCTTTGCTCGTCCCAACGGATTAAGTTGTTGCACGATTGAGTTAGGCAAAAGTTATGTCAGCTTATCGAAGTCATTCTAAGCACCGTCCCATGCTTTCTGTGGTTGTTAAGTCACCTAGTCCCACGATCTTAAGGCTCGTCATATAAAGTATGACTTGGGCGGTAGTGTCGCATAGAACACAAGTCGGTTTAAGGAATGAGCCATCGTTGGTTCAATAAAAAGTTATCCACGGTCTATGGCACATGGAGAACATATTTTGTTCAAGTTATGCTTGAAGGCTATCAATTACCCATTCATGAGTTGAGTCAATAAGAGTATGGAAACAATGAAACCATGTCGGGACTGTAGGTCAGTCGTCGAGAAAAATATGTGGGACTGTAGGTCAATCGCCAAGGAAAAATTATGTCGAGACTATAGGTCAGTCGCCGAGGAGAAATATGTCGGGACTGTAGGTCAGTCGCCGAGGCAACCCTGCTTTGGGCTCTGCAAAAGAAGTATGAAAAGTTAGAGAAGTAAAGCAAAGAAAACTAAGTTGTGACGGCTAGGCCATGCATTTACGTCGAGTCTAGAAGTTCTCGTAGGTGCGTGGTCATAGACAACTTGTCGACAAGGTTTCGTGCCCTCGATTCGGTAGCCTGGGGTACAGGACCGTATCGGCCTAGGAGGGAAGCAAGGTAGTTAGGCAAGAACACGCCGCCGGTGATTCGAGGACTTGAGCAGGGCTAGCTACCCTTAGCTGCAAGGGTCTCGTTTGTACCACCTACATGTCCAAGATGACTTGAATTGTCAGTAACCTTTCATATAGATAAGTTGGCATGCTGAGCGGCAATCCGTATGCACAGTGTCGGTCGAACAAAAGAAAGTGCAAGCACGACACGAATGGGGTAACGATGGTATGCACGGTTGCAATACATGTCTTAAGAAGCCTAAGATTTGGCCATAGAAAAGATGCGTGCTTCGGCAAATTATGGCGTCGAGTATTAAATCGTTGGCATAGAGTAACATAAGTCAGACTTGAGTCATTTCAAGTTAAGTCAAGAAGGACCGTAAGACAAGTTTGGTTAAGTCATGCTAAGTTGCGAGGCACGACCTCAATGTTGAAGCACGAACCAAGTCGATGACACGAATCATGATGTTGCATCCCAAAGTATGGGCCATAAGGCAAGCACGAGTCGGTACGTTGATGTTGCAAGCACGAGAATGGTCTAGAGGCAAGGATAAGAAAGTTATCGGTACGATAGCACGATGATGGTCTAGAGACACAAATAGGCCAGCGTCTATGTCCTAAAATCGATCTTAAGGCAAGAATAGAAAGACAATCATAAAGGGAGTATGTTGCACAAAGTAAATGAACGTGTCGGTTTTGTATGGGTGGGCGAGGAGCTCACACCACCAGTACAGTTGAGTACTGACACCCACAGAGTTTTCATGTGCAGATAGAAGCTCATTGGCGCGGAGCTCGCTTGGATGCATTGAGGCACGAAGTTCCTTGGCGTCTCGAGGCGTACGGCCGCATGGAGTCTGGATTTATACGGGACATAATGTATGGACATCGCCTATCTGAAGCATCCGCTGGTTCGTCAAATTGTATTGAGAGATGAAAGAGAGCTAAGTGACTTGTAATCAGAGAACTAAGTGAGTTAGAGTGATTATAATCTTGGCTACGCACCTTTGTAATCTTATGTTCATTATCAATAAAGACTCTGATTTTGTTTCAATATTTGTGTTGTCTTGTATATTCAATATTTCTGCTTGGGACAAACTTGTGCGACGACCCCGTCGCAAGCTGTTGTAATCGGCTATTATGAAACCACCTTGCACGAGCACAATCTAGGCTCGTGTGACATCATGTCTTAGCGAGGACGATCGGTCCTACGGGACCGGGGTGTGACATAATGGTATCAGAGTACGGCTTTACGTCCTTGGACTTTCGATTGAATTCTTTAACTTCGATGATGATCTGCAAACTCTGATATTATGTAATCGATATCGTTGATGCGCTCTCTCTCAAATGTCCCACGGGATGTCCATACAATAAGTCTATATATTTTACAAAATCGCACGAAAGAAATTTGGTTGAACTTATAAATGGTTACACATAAAACACGATTGGCTAAGTCGGGCTGGACATATACACTAAAAATTACGTCGACCTAAGAAAAGTTATGTACGGGATGCGAATCATATCAAAACGGGAACGAGTTTGACTTGATTCATAGAATATGGGATGGCTATCGATAGGGGTGCCATCGGACGATGTTATCATCAATACAATATAGATGAACGTGCTTGTATTTTGAGAAACGGTTCGAACGGAGATTCGAAGTAATCGAATAACGAATCAAAACTTGTTTCGAGGATTTGTCGAATAATTTCATACCTGAGTGATGTAGATAGCCTCGGGGATGTCGATCAATTGAGGATACAGGGTGCCAATGAGTCTATCAATAAGCATCGCATGTATGCAAAGTCTTAGATTGAGTATCATTGAGTAAGTGGTAATCTTAAAGATTTTGATGAGTTAATTCGAACGAACAAGAAAAATTGAGTCTCTATTTCCTTGTACAGCTCCTTAGAAAATATTTGGTAAACTTTGCTTTAGTAGCATTTTTAGTATTTATATTTCACAACTTTTAGAAAAATATGACTTCCTATGGCTCTGTTTCTATATATTTTCTTACAGAAGTTTCCTAAATTTGGACTCCCCAACTTTTCAACCAATTTCTGAAGTTTGTGGATGTAAGTCCTAAAAATCAAGTTGCATCCATCAAATAGGCAGAGAAATCTAAATTGCGCACTCTTCAATGAACTGCGCTGTAGACAGACTGTGCTACAAATCAACTGCGCTAGCCTGAACTGCGCCAATGTCCGAGCGCGCTAGGCTGACGTGGCAACGCCATCATTACCTGACAAGAAGATCAAATCTTCTGACAGCCTGACAGCCCGAAAAACGAGGAGTCTGTTCGTTTCTCGTGCCGCACCGCCTTCTAGGACAGCTGTCCAAATCCTAGCGCGGTCCAGCTGCCAAGCCCTAGCACGGTCCAGCTGTCCAACGCCAGCGCAATCTATCGACCAGATCGGAGCGCAGTCTGAAGCTAGCGCTATTCAAGTGGCACGATCCATCAAATTTGTTGAAGATAATTGACATTTATTACGTGGCTTACATGCCATCAATTGCTCACCACGTGGCAACCGTCTGTACACGACCAAGCGCATTTCAATCAAACAATGCCACGCGTCTGAATACGGTTAGCCTACGATCGAGCAACTGCCCAATGACCCGCACGGTTTGCAGTCTGCGCAGTCTGTCTCCAGCGCAAACCATTGTGCGCAATCCAGAATAACTACAAAATAGTTATTTCTAGAACTCTATAAATAGAGTTTCAAGTTCTTCATTAAGGGGATCATTATTCAAGATCATCAGAGATCAGGAGTTCTTGTCCAAGTGTTGCTGCATTCTTCAGAGGTTATTGTCTTCAAAGTTCACATCGTCCAAGGGATAAAGCGATCGTCTTCAGATCGGATTCCTATAGTTGTAGTTTTCCAGAATTTATTGTACTCTTGTACTATTCTTTCAAGTTTGTGAAATAAAGACTTTTGTTTTTGCAAACAAAATGACGACTCTGCTGGGAACGACTTTCTCCTCCGACGAGGAAGTGACAACTCAATGTGACGCTGCGTCTATCGGAAAGACGCAGAAGACGCTGGTTGTGAAGGTCAACCAGACTGTCTACGAAGCGATGATCAACTCTGGGGCTACTCGGCGCACTGTGACCTCTGCCAAGAGCAAGGTCCATTCAAAGTGGATCCCAAAGTCCTCTGCGCAACCTGTTGTTTCTTCTGACAAGAGGCCAGTATCCACTTCTGCTCCTGCGCAACCCATCACCCTCTCTGCCAAGGCACAATTCAGAGCCCCTACTGCTCCTGCACAACCCATCACCCTCTCTGCCATGGCGCAATCCAGAGCTCCTACAGCCCACGCGCGACACACTACTCCTCTTGCCACAGCGCAATCCACAACTTATGCTGCTATGGCAAAGTCCAAAACCCCTCTCCCTCTGGCGCAGTTGGCGACCTCTGTCCCTCCTGCGCAATCCACTACTCCTTTAAACAGAGCGCAACCTAAGCCCTCTGTAGTCAAGGCTTCACTTGCTGCTTCTTCTAGAACACAGGTCGCACCTCCTGCTTGTGCTATGGCCAAGGAGCCCTCTGTCCTCACCTTCAGAGGGCAAGTTGCTGCTTCTTCTGTTCCGGTGCAACCCACAGGGGGTAGTCTTTTGACTATTCTTCCTCCGTCTCAGCATAAACAGAAAAGCCCTTTGGTCTTTTTTCAATCTTTCGTAGTCCAGAACTTGGAAAATAACAGAGGGAAACGCTCTTTAGCCAACCCTTCTTCACAAAATAAAGGAAAATGTCCTTTGGTCTTTTCCCAGTCTTCTCCGGTTTTTACCTCAGAAGATCCATCTGAACGTGCCTCCGCACCAAACAGTACAAAAACCCTCTCAAACAAGAGTTCTTCTCTCCCTGCTAAAGGGAAGAATATTGATCAAAGAGGCATTTTGCCTACTCCAGTAGCACATTTCTAAGATCTCCCAACTCTTCAGATGTCCCGATCAAAGCAGGGGAAGTTGCTAGTATCTCAGACAGAAGCCCCTGGGGTGAGTTTGCCGATTTACGGACTTATCTCAATAGACCAGTTTCTATGAAACACAAGCAACCAATGCCGAAGGCGAACTTGCATCAAAAACAAACTTCCAGGAGGAAAAATCCTGATTCCTATGCCAATGAGTTGAGTACTTCTCTGTATACTCACGGGACAAAGCATCTGAAGAATCGGAATCATGTTCCGAATGTCGTCAAAGAATATATCCCTGATCTTCGGGAACACCTCAAGCAGAAGCGGAATAACACCGCAACACCTCCAATCCAACCATTGGAACACCATTGTAATCATAAAGTGGTTATTAAGTGTTATTGCCAGACAACAAAATGATCTGTCTTCGATCGTTTAACTTCTGAACCAATGTCAGAAGACGAAGACAAGGTGCTCTATGCCTCTGTAAACATGGCTTCCCGAGACACCGGGGGTAGGAAATGTTCAAAGCACGGCAAACCCCATAAGCCCAGTCAACGGTATCTGGATTTACTCCATGAATCCTCTGAAGGAGTATTCCGACACACCCGATCTCGAAGTCGAGACACAGCCGGTCGTAGGAATCTTCTCCAAGATCCTTCCGGTCACTTCTCTGTTTCTCATTCAGGGGATGATTCTTTCTCTGATTACGATGCATATAGCGAAAGCTTTGAACAGACAGTATCTTCTACTGTACCCAGAGAAGTTTCAGCCTATGTTGTTACTGAAGATCCAGACGCTTCTAGTTCGGCAAATCAAGAACAACGAATCACCGCACTGGAGGATAAATTGAAGACCATAGCTGAAATGATCGCAAGTATGCATACTGTTATCATAGCTCAACATACAGTATCACCGACTGCACCTGCTGTCAATCCCGAGATTATAGCATCATCGGTGCCTGTCAATACAGGTTTGGGGATACCGTCTCCTCCTGTAGCCTCAATACCTATTCAAGTTACACCCAGTCATTCAGGGGCTGGGGGTAGTGCTTACCATGCTGTTCCTCCTCCTAACCCGGTGAGCCAGCCTGTTACTTCTCCATCCTCAGGAGATGCCAATGAGGATATAAAACTACTACGTAATCAGTTCTAGGCCTTCAAAGAGAAAGACGGTCTACAGAGACTGGGAATCAAACAACCTTATCCAGTGGAGTGGAAAGAAGTCCCATTCCCTCCAAAGTACAAGATTCCTACAATTACGCTGTTTGACGGCAGCACTTCTCCGAGTCAGTTCATTAACCATTTCGAGGTAATGACTGTCCAGCTCCAGCCAAGTGATGCTCTTCTTACCAGAGTCTTTGTCGGCTGTTTAGCCGGCACAGCATATGATTGGTACCGCAGCCTGCCTGACGGCTCTATCACTTCATTTGTCGGGCTCAAGCAGATGTTCCTGGAACGATTCTACGAGGGTATCAACGATATGACTATATCCGCCCTCAACAAGATCAAGCAAAGATATAATGAAACTACTGAGAGTTTCGTTGAACGATTCCGCCGAAAAGCACTCAAAATGCCTCCCGAAACCCCATCTGTTGTAATGATAGACACTTGTAAGTCAAACTTGTTGCTTATCATCAGCATGTTGACGGGGTCAACATAGTTCCAGGACTGGCCGTCATTCATTGTCAACGCTAAAGCAGCTGAAGTGAGTGCTGAGAAGTTCAAACAGTTGGGGGTACATATGTCTAACCCTGATCGAGATGAATCTTCTGCATCCGGTAGCGGTAATCGCCAGAACAACCGCAAGGGCAAAGAAACCTTGAATATCAACCTCAAGAATAAGGAATCCTTGGCCGTTAACGTGGCTCAACCCACGTCTACCTCTACTCCTTCTGCACCTCCACCAAAGGAACCTCGCCCAAAAATAGAGTATTCCTTTGATAAAAAATGATACAGCGAGCATCTTTGACTGTTTGCTAAAGAGTAATAAATTGTAACTTTCTGACCCGAAGAAGCCTGATGAAGTCGGTAAGACTGACCACCCTAAGTACTGTGTTTATCACAGGTTCATAGGGCATCCTACTTGGACATGCTATGTGCTCAAAGGCAAGATTCAAGAGTTAGTCAACGCCGGTGTTATCACTCTCCAACAGGATGAAAAGACTGTTACAGCTAATATGATTTCTGTACAGTTTGGTGACTTTCTGCCACAAGTGTTGCAGAGTGGCGTCATCCCCATTCCCAGAACCACTCTTGAGATTGAGAATCTTCCTCCTCCACAAAGTGAAGGTCTTGTCCCCTTATCCCTTGATAATGGCGAGATTATGTGGATCCATCCTGATCTTGTTAAAGATTTTGAAGTTCCTTCTTCCTCCAAGCAACGCTCCAAGGACAAGATAAAGAGCTGCAATATGGTGTCTTTTGACCCTATAGTTGAAGAAGAGATCCTGTTGGGCAGCAGATCAGGGAAAACCTATCTACGGGAGCATCCCGAAATTCAGGAAGATCCTGCTTCGTCCTCCGAAGCTGTTCCAGTACAGCCTGTCTCTACAGAGGGTATCCCTTCTATATCATTACCGGTTGTGGACCCAACTCCTCCTAAACCGACAGCAGCCGACAAAGGCAAACAACAAGTCCGCTTCGACAAAGTTTTGAAGAAGTCATCCACCTATGGACTTGAAAAGCCATATAACTTTGATATATTGGCTCAACTGGCCAACACACCGGCTAGGCTGTCTATCTTCGAGCTCTTACGCCTCTCTAAAGAGACTTGAGAAACACTGAGTGAGGCTTTGATGCAGGCAGACACTTGCTTAACTCTTCTCAAGAAACCTGAATCAGAACCTGTCTCTTGTCTCCACTGTCACAGTGTGCTGGAATTAATTCCAAACATCACCTTCACACAAGATGACATGTTGATGGAAGACAATCGACATGACCGTCCTCTCTACTTTACAGGATATGTCGACACCATGAAGGTCGATCGTATTCTGATAGATCCAGGGTCAGCACTCAGCATCATGCCTAAGATGATATTGGATGCTCTGAAGATTCCAGTGCATAGCCTCTCCGGCACTATCACCACCATTCTGGGATTCAACCAGGGAAGAAGTGAACCTTTAGGCAAGATACGCCTAAAACTCCAAATTGGCAATCTTCGCACGAAGGTGACCTTCTACATTATAGATAACCATGGTTGTTCCTACAATGCTCTTCTGGGGAGACCATTTCTTCATGAACACAACATTGTTCCTTCTACTCTTCATCAATACTTCAAATACGTTGATGATAAAGGGAAAGTCCAAAAAGAAGTTGCGGATCTCTACCCTTTCAAAGGCGTTGAAGCATATTGCAACGACGCTCGCATGTACAAAGAAGAGTTTATGAAGGTAGTTTTGGCCATGGATGGTGAAGAAGAACAGGAAGCAGTGCCCAGTGACACTCTCATCATACCTGTCAAAGGGCGTGTCTCTCATCCTCAATCCTCCAAACTACTAGCTATTCATCTGCCAGCCCAGAAGCAATCAACTGGTGATAATCAAGATCAAAGGGCGCTCACCTCTTCTGAGCCACTGGTTATCGACTTACGTCGTAACAAAGATCAAAAGGAGCTTACCTCTTCTGAGCCACTGGTTATCGACCTCCGTCGTAACAAGGAGATAAGGGAGCTCACCTCTTCTAAGCCGCTTGTTATCGACCTTCGTCACAACAAGCCTAAACCTCCTTCCTCTTCTGTTCCTCTTCTTGTAATCGATCTGACCAAGCCGGCTAAGGCTAAAGGTCCTGTTGTAAATATGGATGTACAAATCAATAAAAAAGCATCTACTTTCTAGTATACTGATGTCATTTATCATACTAAATGCTATTTGGATATGCTAGACAGCTTTCAGTCATTTACAATAGGAGTCATACAATCATTTCAGACGAAAGTATTATTTGAACATCCAGACGACTCATATTTTGTTGTCCCTTCTCGAAAGAGAGGTGAGAGTCCAATACTTTTTAGTAAAGGGCCAGAACAAAAATTCAGCTATACGGATGATATCAAAAATAACGATATAGGATGTCTCCAACTTCGTCGTTATAGTCAACAATCAAAAGACATCATCCGAAAGATGGGTTATGACTTCAAGAATGGCCTCAATTACGGTAAGGGTAGACGAACCCCTATTCGTACGGTTGTTCCGAAAGGGAAATCAGAGATGTACTATAGCAGGACGAAAAGAGGTCTCGGATATACTTCACCTCCGGTCTTATCTCCAGAAGTCTCCGAATCCGATAGTGAAGAGCGCTCCAACTCTTCTGATTCTAGATCATGGGATTCTGACACCAGCATCGGTCAAGTTCATCGATTGATCGTATTTTCTAACATGGTCTCCGCTGAACTCCCGGAAGGTTATGACGAGAATATCGAAAAAAATCCCAAAACAGATCCTTGGGCTCAACGAATGGATACCCAATGGGAACTCCGATTCGAACAATGAGAACCTCCTACCGAAGATCAATTGGTTCAAATTGACGTAGGAGAAAACGGGTCATCTCGTCCAATATTCATCAGCAAGAACCTTCCAGAGGCAGATAAGCAAGAATTAATTCTTCTTATTCGAGAATACATTGATGTCTTTGCTTGGAATTATGAAAACATGCCAGGTTTAGATCCCAAAGTTGCTACTCATAAATTGAATATTTTACCTAATGCAAAGCCAGTCAAACGACAGCAAAGGCGATTCAAGCCAGAAATGATGGACGCTATTGATAATGAAGTCAAAAAGCTCATAACTTGTGGCTTTATTCGAGAAGAACAACATCCAGATTGGGTAGCCAACGTTGTCCCAGTTTTGAAGAAAACTGACAAAGTTCGGGTTTGTATTGACTTTTGGGATCTTAATGAAGCTTGTCCAAAGGATGAATTTCCTCTCCCTATTACAGATGTCATGATCGACAATACTTGTGGGTTTGAAAGGATATCCTTCATGGATGGATTCTCTGGATACAATCAGATTCGGATGAACCCTGAAGATAAAAAACATACTTCTTTCCGCACCCCCCGCGGAGTCTACTGCTACACTGTGATGCCATTTGGTCTCAAGAACGCGGATGCAACTTACCAACGAGCTATGAGTACCATCTTTCGAGATCATCTTCGTAAGACTGTCGAATGCTATGTTGACGATATTGCTGTCAAGAGTCGTCTAAAGGAAGATCACATCCAAGATTTAAGAACTATCTTCAATCTAATGCGCCAACATCAGTTAAAAATGAATCCCACCAAGTCATTCTTGGGTGTCTCTAGTGGTAAATTTCTCGGCTTCGTCATTACCTCTAAAGGTATACATGTGGATCCCGAGAAGATCAAAGCCATTCAAGAGATGCGTCATCCACGCAACTTAAAAGAGCTATGAGGATTCCAAGGTCGACTTGCGTACATTAGGAGGTTCATTTCAAATCTGTCTGGACGCTGTAGACCGTTTACTCAGTTAATGAAGAAGGGTGTATCTTTCGTTTGGACCGAAGAATGTCAACAAGCATTCGATGATATAAAACGATATCTGATGAACCCACCAGTCTTGGTGCCACCAATCTCAGGCATACCATTTTTAATGTATGTCAGTGCTATGGATCATTCATTTGGTGCTTTACTTGTCCATAAGAACAAAGAAGGCCATGAACAAGCCATCTACTATCTTAGTCGTACTATGATTGGTGCTGAACACCGTTATAGTCCGGTTGAGAAAGAATGCCTAGCTCTTATGTTCGCTGTTCAAAAGACTCGGCATTATATCATTGGCCAAACCATTCACGTCATTTCTCGAGTTAATCCTCTTCGGGTACTGATGAAGAAACCCAGCACACTCAATTCTCGACTGGCTACATGGGTCATTCTGCTAGCCCAATACGACATGGTTTATGTTCCATAAAAATTTGTTAAGGGTCAAGCACTGGCTGACTTTTTAGTAGCTCATCCTGTTCCGGAGACATCTAAGCTTTATGACAAAATTCTGGATGAAATATTGGAATCAAATATGATCTCCGAAAAATTTCCTACCTGGCGTCTGTTCTTCGACGGAGCATCCCGGATCGGACCCAATGGGACCATTGTCGCAGGAGTTGGAATTGTTCTAGTCTCTCCAGAAGGTTTAGCTATCCAAAGAGCTTATTCCTTAGATCAGCCATGCTCTAATAATGTGGCTGAATACAATGCCTTGCTCATTGGACTCCAATTAGCAAAATAGTTGGGAGTCGAATATCTTGAAGTCTACGGAGATTATAAACTGGTTATCAATCAGGTTAGAGGAATATACGAAGTTTGCCATCAAGATTTAGTGCCCTATCATGAAGCTGTAATTTACATGGCTACATCATTCAAGGCTTTCTTCATTGAATATGTTCGACGAGCTTGTAACACTGAGGCAGATGCTTTAGCTAATCTCGCAGCAGTTTTAGCAATTTCCGTCAAAAGACAACAAGTGGTCGTTGTTTCCAACAGAGAGTTGTTCTGCATTGAAAATAATCGCAACATTGAGTTCAATAACTTCGCCGAAGTCAATGTTATCAATGAAGATTGGAGAGCTCCTTTCATCGACTTCGTAGTTCATGACATACTTCCTGAGGATCCTAAGGAGGCTATGAGTATTCGTCGACGATCTCTTCGCTTCTACTACAATCAGACTACCAAGACTCTCTATCGACGGACTTATGACGGCCTACTCTTGCGCTGTCTTGCTGGTGATGAAGCAAAGCAGGTATTGCGTGAAGCTCATGATGGTGTTTGCGGAGCACATCAACCCGGCCTTAAACTGCAAGATCGTATCCGACGAATGGGTTACTATTTGCCCTCTATGGTGTCTGATGCCATCGAATATGCAAGAAAATGTCGAGCCTGTCAAATCCATACAGATTTCATCCATCAACCGTCAGAATTCCTTCATCCGACTGCTGCTTCCTGGCCTTTTGAAGCTTGGGGCATGGATATTATAGGTCCTATCAATCCTTCTTCTTCTAAAGGACATCGGTTTATACTAGCAATAACGAATTATTTCTCCAAGTGGGCCGAAGCTATACCTTTGGCTGAAGTCAAAACCAGCAGCGTTCAAACACCACGTTATTTACAGGTTTGGTGTACCTCGACGAATCATTCACGACAATGGACCTCAGTTCATCAGTCAAAAGTTCACCAGGTTCTGTGACGATCATCGAATTGACAATATCGCTTCTACAGCTTACAACCCGGCTGCTAATAGCTTGGCTGAAGCCTTCAACAAGACTATTATCAAGCTCCTTAAGAAGTTTGTGTCTACTAACAAACGGAACTGGAGTGAAAAGCTTGAAAAATGTCTATGGGCCTACCGTACTACGGTCCGCAATCCCACAGGCTGTACACCCTTCTCTCTGGTGTACGGTTGTGAAGCAGTTCTACTTCTGGAACTTCAAATTCCTTCCTTGAGAATTGCTATCGCTAACGAACTTACTGCAGAGAACAATGATCTTCTTCGACTTCAAGAACTGGAGGCGCTCGACGAGAAGTGACTATTGGCTCAACAACATATAGAATTATATCAAGCCCGCATCTCGAAGACTTTTAATCGCAAAGTTAAAGTCAGAGCCTTTCAGAAAGGAGAACTTGTTCTAACAGTCAGACGTCCCATGACTATGACTCACATGAGCAAAGGCAAGTTCGATGCAAAATGGGAAGGGCCTTTGTCAACCCCTTGACCAATTTTTTTTTTCTTCTATTTATTAAATTCCTTATTGTCTCATATACATATTTGTCATGTTTTATATTTGGTTTTATTTGAAACACCAACGCAGGGACCAAAAGGGAAATACAGAAATTGCAGGGACCTAATTGAATAAATTGAGATTTAAATTCTCAACTGCCATTTAAATCGAACTCACCAAAACCTGCTGTTTGAATTCAGTTTAAATTCAAACTAAACACAGATATGATCAAATCTCTTTCTCTTTATCCCCTCAGAGATTTGATCGATCAATCAGTGCTTATATATGAGAGATGGAAGTCGTTCCCCATCCTTCCCCGTAAACCCTAACCTTTCCTGCACCGGAGTCCTAGGAGGCTGCTGCTCAAGCTAGGGAGTTAGCATTGGTAGCTTTCAAAATTCTCAACAGGTAATTCCTCACCCATCAATCAGTTGTCTAATTCTTGATTAATGATGGAGTTCGTTTCTGTAAAACAAGGGTAGTCTATATGTTTGTGATAATTCCTATGAGCACTCGTGTATCAGTGATCATCCAAGTGTACCCAGGTTCGAGTACAGAGGTTAAGGATTATTAGGGAAAGTATATGGTGAGATGGATTTTCAGGACCAAACCTGTCCCTAGATGGTGAAACCACGATTTCATATCCAGGGGCCTACCAAGCTCCACCTGGGTAATGGGTCGTGGCTATTCAGGACATGAGGCAATGACTGAAGGTTTGAATTACATTCAAATAAGTCTTTAACTTCAAACATTATACAGGGGTAATGGCCTGGGTTCAACTATTGTATATTTTGATTTCAGTCCCTTTGTTAGTCCTGAGATGTTTCAGTCCTATATATCCTTAAGTGTTAGTCCATACCTCCATATGCAGATTGCATTAGTAACAGCCCATGGATCATGTGTATCGGTCACACTTGTTTGAGCAAACTCCTGTTATGTAATGTTTTCAATAACAGTCCCTTGGGATACATTTTTTTGATAAATTTGGGATACCTTCATGATCTATATCACTGACGCTCGTTCCTTATTGCTAAATTTGGTGATCCCAATCATTTGTTGAAATCTTGTTATAAACCTGCTTTAACAGAGGATACTTCCAATAATAGTTTTTGGGAGGAAATGAGATTTCATGTCAGTTTAAGTCTCCACATCTCCACATTTTGCTTAAACTATGACTTTGTAGTTTGTACCACCATTCGTCTGAACCTTGACTTTGTAGGTCACCACAATTGTCTCTCTGTTACTTCATGACTTATGACTAATACATCGACCCAAGTTCTAATTTGATACTTACCACAAACCAAATTGGCGAAGTAACTGAGCTAACAATAACATAGACAAGTGGCCTAAACATTTCGTGAACCCTTATCATGACCCAGGATATACTGTGTTCCAGGTTACTATGGTCCAGAGTGTCAATTGCAGGTATAGAGACCTGTATAGGCCACTCCTTGTATCAGAACTCTGATACTCTTCATGCCTCTGTATTAGTTAAATCAGTACATGACCACAATGGAGTTAATCCACAAGCCAATAACCCTGTGGGCACATAGACCATAGGTATATGGTTGCTTGGTAACAGAGATGCACAGGGGATTGTCCCATCAGTTGGCTGATACTGTTTTGGAAGTTATCCATTGTTTATTTCAGTCCACAGGGGTACAATCGTATGCAGGACTAACGCTAGATACCTGATGGACACTAGAGTATCAGACATGGGATCCTGAGAACAGGACTTAGTTGTAGGTGCCCTGCCTATAATATATGACAGGTATAGAGATGAACATTTTGGGAAGTTGTGTGCCCCATCACAATATGCAAGGGATCCTGAAACTAAGGGGTTTCCAGGAAAATTGTACATTTGGCACTGGGCTCAAGGTGACCCAGTACCAGTACAGGCAAGGCACCCTAGTATATGCCTAACCACTCGAGTAGCAACTTTGGAGTAGACATAGGGTTGAACTCTGGGAACCCGAAGTCTACAGGAGGTACAAGCCTATACCAGTCCTAAGATTTTGTTAGGATTGGTGCAGTAGGTTAGCCTTTGAGTGGTACAAGCTAAGGACTGTTGAGGATTAATTCCAATCCTCTTTGTGCAATAGTGAAATCTGATATATTATAACAGCCTTTAGTTGGGATGTTCAGTCCCTTATCCTGGCAATAGCCCATTTACATGTCCTGGTCACTCTCATCCTTTCATAATTAGTTGTAATGCATCATGGTACATATTTCAGACCCCTGTTCTCCTTGGTATCAAGTCTTTTCATGTGTATACATAAGGATGCCTAGTTCAGATATTGAGCTATATGTCATGTCCCTAATCTATTTGTATCAATCCTTTGTCCAAATAAGATCACCTGGGACTCTCGACCAACTTCCTATTAGATATCAATCTTCATATCACCCAATTTCAGTCTTTAAATTCTTAGTTCAGGTTCCAGTCTAGTCAAAGACCAGTGCATGACCATACCAGGTTGGGTGCAGGAGCAAATCAACAAGCTCTGTGTGCCTCCACTGTCCTCTCCTTTGCTTGTGTGCATCAGCAGGTAATAAGTTCAGTAATAATGTCCTATAGTCTATTAGAACTTCAAGGATTTCCAGGTGTCAGATAGGTTCAACCCTCTATCACATCTAAATGTTTTGTTATGAGGTAGTGCAGCCCCCTCCTCAAATTGTTCAGTCCATCCTTCTTGTAGGTAACTTTGTCATCATATTTCAGTCCTCTTACCTACAAATATCCCAAGACTGGTATCAGTAACAGTATAGTCCAATTCTTGGTGAACTTCAGTTCAGCCATTACCTAAAGGTTCAGTCCTATAAAGTAGTATTTAGTCCTTCCATCTTACTCCAGGAATTTCAGTTCAGTTTTCACTTGTGCAGACCCCTCCATATATATGGACATCTGTAGCATTGAGATGAGTGTTTAGTTTAACTCATATCATTGAGCAGTCCTCCTAGACAGCAGTTATACGACTGCTAATGCTATAGCTAGGTGAAGATTTCAGGAAAGTTCCATAGAAAGGGCATTGATATATGCAGGAAGAGACAGGGCCAGTAGTGTCAACATTCTAGGGAAGGAATGATGATACTGACTAAGTATTTCAATGACATGTTATATAACACTTAGACCTATTGGCAAGAGTCCCATAGCCACAGATAAGTGTGTAGCAGCAGGGCTCTAGATTGGGCAAAGCTTGGGAAGAAAGTATAGTGATAGGCAAAGTTGTAAGCCCAACATGATTTAGAATTGAGGAATATAGGGTAAGTGTAGAATTAGCAATATGTATAGATGCACAATATGGTCGGGTTAAGAAGGCCTAGGAACCAACCAAATTAATAGATAAACATGTTATTATCCTTAGATCATGTATTGACAACTGTAAAATTATCTAACAGGATACTTGGACTTGATACGAATTTTGACCCGTACCAGCAGCTCAGGACCTAAGGCAAGTATACCTTGCCTTTCTACACAGCTTTATTTACATGCACTGTCTCTTTATTATTATCCAGTTTTCTTATATTTTGCCCTGTATCTTTTTATATCCTGTTTATATACTTGTATCATTGTTATGTAGACCGTGTTCACGGTTAGCCTTGTATCTTATTGGACGTATCTATTGAGCCTTGATTGAGTCGTGTCGTGAGTCGTGAACTGAACTGCTTTTTCCTCCGTGTCTTGAAATCTTGAAGCTAACCTGCGAGTCCACATTAGGGACGAGGGTTAGTAGTTATCCGTGTCTTAAGCTAACCTGCGAGTCCATACTAGGGACGAGGGTGATGCTAACCTGCGAGTCCACAATAGGGACGAGGGTTAGTAGTATATGTTTCACACCTGTGAGTCCACACTAGGGATGAGGGTGATGCTAACCTACGAGTCCACAATAGGGACGAGGGTTAGTAGTATATGGTTTATGTCTGCGAGTTCACACTAGGGGCGAGGGTGATGCTAGCCTGCGAGTCCACACTAGGGACGAGGGTTAGTAGTTGTTCAAACCTGCGAGTCCACACTAGGGACGAGGGTTTGAGTATTCGATCTGGTCATCCGTTGACATCTTGACATGAGTTCTCTCATCCTCGTTCAGCAGTTCATCTATGTGTAGACAGTGTATAGTTTCGTGCTTTATTCAGTGCTCAGTTTTACTTGTTTATTCTGTATTTTCTCCATGCATAATAAACTGTTAGAAAGGCTCGTTTTTATATATCTTGCTAGTCCTCTGAGGACCTGATGATCTCTTCAGGTTAGCCGAGTTTGAGTCAGGAGCGGACGGGAGGGTTTGAGCCAGCATCGGATCGCAGTACTTGCAGTTGAGGTGGTCTAGATTAGCAGTTTTATTCAGTTAGTTACTCCATGTATTTTTCCGTCTATTGGTAGTGGATTTGTGTCCACCGGACGTAACAGTGATTCTTGATATTCAATTTATTCATTACTATTCAGTTCATATCTTTTCATTGATCTTGACTGTGACATGATTATTCCTGTGGATGAGATATAGTTTACCATGAGGTTCTAGTTTGCCGTGACTTGTGTATAGACAGCGTACTACCGTCGACACTGCGGCGTAGGCTGGGCTTGGACACGTTTCGTATCCGAAAAGCGGGTGCGGGTCGTGACAGCCATATATCATGAGTAAAGTCTTCTCAAATGGAGCCTATCAACTCACAGAGCTGGATGGTCGAGTTGCAATGATGCCTATCAACGACAAGTTCCTTAAAAAATACTATGTATGAATATAAAAAGGAATTTCTTGTAAATATGACAAGACAGTTCATAAATAAATTTTGATTTTATTTCCTCATAAACGATGTTACATAATATCAAGGACGAGAATCACTATCGTCCTTCTTAAAGACAGGACGAGGACCACTACCGTCCTTTTCAAAAATATAGTCGGCAAAATAGCCGAGGACATCCTTGCTCGATTTCACCAGAAACGCGCAAGCGGCCATCCTCATGGCCTCTTCTTCTTCAGTCTTCCCTGGTTCAACTAGGAAGTCCAAAATATCCCGTGGCGGCTTGGGTGCAGACGAACCTTCGCCCGCCTCCGTCTGCTTTGGCTGGTTTGGCTCGGCTGAACGCTCCTCAGTGACTTCTTCAACCTTGGGGACAATTTCATCCTTCTTGGATGCATCTTCAGACGACATTTTGTGTTAAAAGTGAAATTGATCATTCCATCTAAATTTCTGTTCTGTTTATAGGCAGAGATTCTTGAAACAGTCGATTACGCGAATCGAAGTGACGTATTCTTCACAACATTCATTCCATTCATTTGACGGTTCATCCGTTCATTCCATTTCGACGGTTCATCTGTTCATTCCATTCACCTGATGGTTCACCCGTTCATTCCATTCATCTGACGGTTCATCCGTTCATTCCATTCATACGACGGTTTATCCGTTCATCCCGACGATTCATTTCGTTCATACATTCTGACGACTCATCCGTTCATCCATATCAACAACTTGTCACATCTTTATTACCTCTGATTAAGTTGTCTACCGAAATAATGATATTCAAAAAGAAAATTATATTCTGCCATATCCACATTACCTCTGAGCAGATATAATGAATATAATTATTTTCTAAATCAAGAAATATATCATGTCCTGAACCTCTGAATATATTTTCTATCGCTATTATTTATATCCGTAATGGGATATGCAACAAATAATAGAGCCACAAAAATAGTGTCTTTTTATTAATCAAGATAAAAGACATTACAAAAAGACGTATCACAAAAGAGAAAATACAAAAGGTTTTCTTTCACTCAATCGGTGGGGTCATCAGATTAGCTATCTGTTGCTTCAAGGTTTGGAGTCGTTCTTCACGAGAATCCAGCACCCGCCTTCTAGCCTCCGCCATTCCAGATTTAGCGTCAAATGTTGGCAGGGTCACTAGTCGACGAGTGATTTCATCTTGATGAAATTTGACAAACTCATTCTTCTCATGGGTCAGAATGTCTAGTTATTGAACTGCAGCTTGATGTTGAGTGGTCTCTTCTTCAAGAGCAAGTTGAACAATTCTCAACTCCTCTTGAAGTCGAGCGAACTCTGCCTTCAGATCAGCAACCTTCTTCTCTTTCTCCCCAGCAGCAGACGCTATTATATCCATCTGAGAATCATATTCTGAAGATTTTGTGGTAAAAGTGTCCAAAAATTTCTTGAAATCTGCCTTCGTGACCTCAGCTTCTCGAGTCATCCTTTCGAACTCGGCATTCACCAGTGGCTCTATCTCTCCTCGGTTAAGATCTTTGTAGATCTTGATTGACTCCTCCAGCTCATCCAGTACATGTTCAAGGTAAGCAGCCTGAGCTTCATCGCCTTGATCTCGAATGCCGCCAATCAGATAAGAAGTTGGACTTCTGACAGTGATGAAACCAACATTCTCTTTCTCCATTACCCTTTCTACCAAAGGTTCCAAGAAACTGAAGAAGAAATTGGTAAAAGAACCAACTATAAATTTATTGGTAGCTACTGCACTAGGTGTAGCAGCTATTCCTACAGAAGCTTCAGCAGCAGATGTTTGTGAAGGCGGAAGTTCAGCTTCTTGAACATGGGCTGTAGCCTTTTTTGACAAAGGAGCCATTATAGAGCTAGTTGCCCCTCCTGGATGTTCTTCTGCGAAATCAAGTAAACATTATCAGTTTGTTGTCACTAAGGACTATCAGAAAAAAGATCAAAATGAAGGCAAGCTTACCAAAACTGGGTTTAGTGACAAGATTGTCATTTAATGGGATAGGCTGGAGCCTCGCGAAAGTAGTTTCAGGCATTACTGCCTGACTACTTCCCGCTTCAGAGCCGCCTGATAGATGACGGCTGCCGCTGGCTATCGCCTCTGTCTGCACTATGTCAGTGCATACCGGAAGAATCGGAGAAGGTTGAATTTCTGTATGAATAAAAGTTAAAATATCAATCATCTGATCTATAAGTGAAGATTACTAAAATCAGTCAATACCTCTTTGATCGGGGACAATAGCTTCCTCCGGTGCTGCTTCATTAGCGACATTCTTCTCCTGAGATGCATGGATAGCAGCATCCTCTTCAGGAGTTAGATTGTCATTAACATTCTCCGCCGATGTTTCTTCGTCATCTGCCTCCTCCTCTTGTGCTTCCTCATCATCACTTGCATCAACTGGATCTATGTCATGGAAGCCGAAATCACAGTCATCCAGAGCCTCGATCATCAGTCGATCTTCTTCAGCACGACGCGATCTTGGTGTAGCTGGAAGACGAGCAGCTTCCATTGCAAGTGTAGGAGATGGCAATACTTCAACAGATGATTCCGACTCATTGATTGGGGTCGGAGTTACAGCTGCTTCTCTTACTTCTGTAGCCTCATCTTTTGTTTCTGCAGTCTCTTCCCTTGTGTCTGCGACCTTGTCCCTTATCTCTGCACTGGTAGCTCCTTCTTGTGTATCTGTTACCTGTTGAGGCTCAGGAGCAGGTGTAGGAGAAGGCATCATAACCCCGACGGCAGCACTTATCAGGGCAGATGTATGGATAGCTTTTGGAGGGGTGGCCACTTTCTTTCTGAAAGCTATTTTTTTCTGCGTAGAGGTTCTTTCGGGCTCTCTATGTCTGCAGCATGTGTTTGTCTTTGGGTGGAAGTCGGGATCGTCACCTCTTCTCTGTGAGTCGACTCAGCTTGTTGCCGAGACTGCGATCGAGTGGTGACCCTTTTCGAAGAGTCTACAGCAGTCTTCTTCTTAGAGACAGAAAAAGATGGTTCTTCTGCCTTCCTCTTCTTCTCCTTGATCGGAGATCTTACAACTTTTAGAGAAACACGCAGCGGTTCGTAGACTTCTTCAGGGAATTTGGCTTCCCTCGAAGCTTCTAGAGGCGCATCAGCTGGCTCGTGCCCTTCATCATTACCAGGAGGCAACAAAACAGGTACTCCTTTTCTAAATCATGTCACCGTCGCAAAGCTGTCTGTTAAATTGAAATTCTCAGCAAAAGTATTTGATGATGTATAAAAGAGCGAATAGGTATACAGCATGTGCGGGCCACGGTCATTCTTTGTCGGCATCGAGAACGTTGTCTTTGTGTCACGGGCATTATAATAGGCCCAAGCCCGGGCTCCATCAATCAAATAACATTTTCCTTGTAGGCATGTTATGGCATTGCCTATGTGGAATTGGTCGTAGCCGAATTAGCGCACAAAACGGCTTGGGAGATAAGGTTCAAGATAGCATTCATCTTCGAACCGGTATACTAGATGTGATGGACGAATCGTCTTCAGCCAATCAAAGGTTGTATGACCCAGAGGTGGCACTCTCACCGAGTCGATCATGTTAGTCGATATATATTCATAACCGACTGGAGGAGGAACACAGTAGAAGTTCCATCCTTTACCCAGGTTCAAGACTCGCCCGCAGTCTTTCAAAGTGGTATAGATCCACTTACATCCAGAATATCTTCTTAGAAAACTGCCACTCACTGCTCCCATAGCAGGGTTCATTAAGGAAGGATGGTGTAGAAGCAGCCATCCAAACAGATATGTATAAGGTAGTTCCAGCCGAGGAAAATGTCCCTTTTCACCTTTTCCTCGAATCATCGAATCAACGAAGAGATGGAGGCCGGCATTCATTCTGCATGTCATTGCTGACAATAAATTCATCCGGTAGCCGAAAACTAGACGGACGGCAGCAAACAGTACGTCGCGATGGAAGCGGTCAGCTGCACTGGCCCCAGGAACGACATATCGTCGAAGCCAGTAAGTAAGGAAACCTGCCAGTTGGGCTTCCTTTGACATGGGCCTGTAATCCATCCTCATAAAACTCTCAACGATGTCTCCTTCCTTGAAAGGAGGATACTGAAGATCATCCTCAATCTTGATATCCATCTCGTTGTGCGTCTCCATCAACTCTATCACCTCGCTATTGCTAAGCGGTTTGAAGAAGTTGGGATTGCAGTTTTCATGTTCTTTGGTCTTCTTCTCGATAATATGGTTGAGGAAAAGATATGGCAACCATTTGGTCGAATAGCACGTGCTGGCCGTGCCACTCTTGTAGTAGAGAGAGCAAATCTTGTAATGGCATAGTAGCTCTTCAAAAACATCTACCATACGGGCATTCTCCTGGCGCAGTCTGTCCAACTCATCATTTGTCGGGACAAACTCTTCATAGGGGATATCCCCCATTGGCAGATTTGAGATGTACTTCATCTCATGCAAGGCTAATCCAATTTCCCCGTATGGCGTCATAAAATTCCCAGTCCTATAATTGTATCTCTCCGCCAACGCAAGGAATAGATGTGGATTAGGGGGGAAGCCATAGACTGTGGCATACACTGCCTGATACAGATCAATCTCTTTAAGTTGATCTTCAAATTGAACCAATATCCAATTGGCTATACAGATCCACCTTTTATTGTCCGAGTTCACAAGACCTGTCAACCGCAGATCTTGGTCCGGATACCTTCCTTCCACCTTCGCAAACTCATTTGCGAATATTGGAGTTCTTACTGGTAGCAGCAGAGAAGAATCTTCTGGCGGGATGCAACCGGGTTTTAGTCCTCTGAGTAGAGAGCTATGACGCTCAGAAGAACTGTAGAATACATCCTTATGGTCTGGCCCCTTCTTAACACAGATATTACCCACTCGGGCCTGCTGCAACGGAGTTATGTCCCATTCCATTCTTCTGGGATAGCTCGCAAAAGCATATCTGGCCAGAGGAAGACATCTGGAGATCTCTGGCAGAAGTATCGTCTTCTCGCCCCTTTGGAAAATTCTCTGTTCCATGCGTGGCCTTGGTTGAGAATTCTTGTCAAAAGCCTCACCAAACAAGAACAGAGGCTTCTTATGGGTAACAGTGTCAGCAGTTTGAAGAGGCTGCCCGTTCATCAGACACAATAAAGTATCATTATCTTGCGCAGTCAGGACAGCCTGCCGAGATGACGGTAATGCATATTGAGGAAAAGATACATGTGAGAGATCTTCCTTGAATGCTGATTCAGACAGAGATCCAGCAAGAACCTCGTAGTTGGGATCTTCTTTGAGGTTAACTGCATCAATAAAGAGACAAAAATTAGTATGTACAAAAGAAATCAAAAAAAATTTCACAGTTCATCAAATTGCGCTGTGTGAAACAATCTATCAGATTGCGCCAACACAGTCAACGTACGCAAGACATCAGATTGCGCCAGCCTACTTGCGCAAGACATCAGATTGCGCCAGCCTACTTGCGCAAGACATCAGTTTGCGCTAGCATGGCTGACTTGCGCAAAATATCAGATTGCGCATCAATGCGCAAAATCGACAGATTGTGCTGAATACTCTGTCAGCGCCTTCCAACCGATTGCGCAAAGAAACAGTTTTCATGAAAACCGTTGAACATGCAGCCGAAACCCTAAACAGGGTGGCGCAAGTGGTTGAGAATACCATCAATCTCTAAAAAGAGAGAGGTATGAAAGTTCAAAACATCAAAAAACCCTAAAAAGGGTTTCGATCATGGTTCGTCATTCACCTTGCAGAGCTGGGTGGCCCGTCTCGTGACGAGATACTCGTGGTGCAACGCGAGTCGAAGGTTCGGCAGGGGCCTTTCCCTTCTCAGTGGCCGATCGCTTGGGCGCCATTGATGTTGATGACGAGAAAAGGAAGAAGGAGTCGGAGAAGGAGAGGAGTTTCTTTCTCTTGAGGATTCGAAAGCAAAGTAAAGATTAAAAAGAATGGAAGATGAAACTATTTATAGTTTCTCACAGAATCGTAACAGTCACCTCCGATTGCGCCGAGAAAGTCGGAGCTAATTCCTCCAAACGCGCAGCCAGAGCGCAACTTGATTTCAAATTTGAAATTCAAAGTATTTCGAAACTTTGAATATTTTCAAATTTCGAAAACTTTGAAAGGGGTCTTGTAAGTCCTAAAAATCAAGTTGCATCCATCAAATAGGCAGAGAAATCTAAATTGCGCACTCTTCAATGAACTGCGCTGTAGACAGACTGCGCTACAAATCAACTGCGCTAGCCTGAACTGCGCCAATGTCCGAGCGCGCTAGGCTGACGTGGCAACGCCATCATTACCTGACAAGAAGATCAAATCTTCTGACAGCCTGACAGCCCAAAAAATGAGGAGTCTGTTCGTTTCTCGTGCCGCGCCGCCTTCTAGGACAGCTGTCCAAATCCTAGCGCGGTCCAGCTGCCAAGCCCTAGCGCGGTCCGGCTGTCCAACGCCAGCGCAATCTATCGACTAGATCGGAGCGCAGTCTGAAGCTAGCGCTATTCAAGTGGCGCGATCCATCAAATTTGTTGAAAATAACTGACATTTATTACGTTGCTTACATGCCATCAATTGCTCACCACGTGGCAACCGTCTGCACACGACCAAGCGCATTTCAATCAAACAATGCCACGCGTCTGAATACGGTTAGCCCACGATCGAGCAACTGCCCAATGGCCAGCGCGGTTTGCAGTCTGCGCAGTCTGTCTCCAGCGCAAACCATTGTGCGCAATCCAGAATAACTACAAAATAGTTATTTCTAGAACTCGATAAATAGAGTTTCAAGTTCTTCATTAGGGGGGATCATTATTCAAGATCATCAGAGATCAGGAGTTCTTGTCCAAGTGCTGCTGCATTCTTCAGAGGTTATTGTCTTCAAAGTTCACATCATCCAAGGGATAAAGCGATCGTCTTCAGATCGGATTCCTATAGTTGTACTTTTCCAGAATTCATTGTACTCTTGTACTATTCTTTCAAGTTTGTGAAATAAAGACTTTTGTTTTTGCAAACAGTGGACTCCCCAAATTTTCAACCGGTACATTATTTCCTTATGTCGAACTTGTGAATACTCTCGTCACTTGTTGCATTTATAATTCAGTATGTGTCCAGAACCCAGTTTCTTATCCAGGTGTGTCCGCAAATCACCTCTAGTCCAAGTGACGGAGATGGGAGGCATCGTCTCATCTGTCCAGATTCGGACCGGATAGGAACGTATAACTCCTTTCATTTAATATGATAGAAGTGGAAATAGTGCTCAAAATAGGCTGCAATGTAATACAAAAGTTCCGAACGTTGTACCGGACAATTAAAAAAAAATGATAATAGCCATGAGCGTGGCTGGTCTTCTACCTGGACTGGTCTCGAGTAATTGGGTCAGGGTCGGAGTCCAAAAAATGTCCGTTATGCCCTAAAATTTATCCAACTGTTCCTTAACAAATTTTTTAGGTTTTAAGAGCCTAGGTAGCTTTGTTACCAGACTATTCATCGAGTTGAAAATAAGTAGTGTCTTATCGAACTCATCTGGCTCTTGTGGTCACTGAGAAGAGGTATAATTTTCTTGACTAAACGGACGGTCTCGGAACCAAACCGCAGAAGAGGTACGTGGGTGTGTGCGTAAATTGGGAGGCCGTTGGCCCAAATGACATGCAATACAGCATGCACAAAGTCTCGTGTGTTATGCCGGACATCCCAAAAAAAAGAAGGAAAGTATAGTGCGCCTTCAGCAGCAGGTGGTCGTATGTAATTACTTTTTAGAGATAAATGTCGTATGTAATAATTTATTAGTTAGCATCTATGTGAGAAATTGTACAAGAAGTGAAAGGTTAGCTGTACAATGAGATTCATAACTGTAGCCATTCTCAGGATGATACATATATATTTACAGGAAGAACTTCAGCAATCAACATATAATTGCCGTTTAGGAAACAGCAATAAAGAATGGATTATAACAGCGCTCTGGGTCCAATAAATAACATTCACAGACACTCTACAATCTATCCATCGAAAACACAAAAACTTGCAGAAGAAGCAGTGCAATGCCGACAGGCAACAGCTTGTAGCGCACGGAGTCGCCGCTACTACTGAACAGTCCGGGCTTGAGGTTTTCACTCTTTCCGGAACCAGAAGACGCAGTAACATTGACAGATGAGGAACCTGACAGAGAAGAATGAACACCAATCTATCAACAGAAAGGAAAAAAAGAATTGCATAGAAATAAATATATTATGCAGCTGCTGCTCTTACAGTCGTAATTTGCCCAGCCGATGCGGTGATTAGCTAAATCATAAACAAATATCTTATCTTTAAGTACAAGATCTGCATCAAGAGAGAAAATTATAAAAAAATGAATGAATATCATCAGAATCTTTGAGGGAACTAAGAAGGCAAAAAAAAAAAAAGGTTTGATGTAAGGTTATTATCTTTCTTTCATGATCAACCCAAAAAAAAAAAGTTTTGTGATGTATGACTGCCAGGACTGATCTATTGGACCAAATGTTAAACCGAAAGACGTAATGACAAGTTCGCACAAAGGGATGCCGTCTCATAGACGTACTTTGCAGCCTGCAGGCTACAGAAAGCTAAGTGGTAAGGAGCTTTCTTACGGGAGTAGAATTAGATTAGCTACTTGGAATATGGGGGTACATGTGGTAAAATGAATGGAGTTGTCAGTGGATATAATATTTGTAAAAAAAAAAAAGATTGATGTAACTGATTGCAAAAACAAAATAAGCCTCAATTGATAGATTCTTGGAAAGAGCTGAGAGCTCTACTTGTCGGATGAAAAAACTACAAATGTTGAAAATAGAGAGCACCAGATAAATTGACAAAAAAAAAATCTATAGTTGTGAAGACCTTATTCAGGTTGTAAAAGAGAATTCATCGGGGTCATGATTTAGATATAGGATAAAGAACCAAGGAGGATATAGGAGCATGACTTTAGATTGTATGACCTTATAATAGCAAGTACTTGTTTGTTTTTTAAGTAAGAGAAATGCACATTTAATTTATTGAAGAGTGAAATAAGAAACGAAAGAGAAAAAGAACAAAAAAGCTACTCGGAACTATTTAATATATATATATATATATATATATATATATATATATATATATATATATATATAGCCACAAAAAGATGAAGAGCTCTGCTAGGGTTTCCCCTATGGCGGCTACTACGCCTCCCTCCCGCCCCCCAGATCCTCTCGCCGGGGGGGGGGGGGGGGGGGGAGGGGGGGGGGGGGGGGGGGGGGGAGGAGGGTACGGCGGACCGGAGGGGGGGGGGGGGGGGGGGGGGGGGCGGGGGGCGGCCCCTCATAACCGGCGGCGACGGCGGCAATGGGACCCCCCCAGGCGGGGAGGGGTCGGACGGCGGCAGCAAAGGGACCCCCCCCAGGCGGGGAGGGGTCGGACGGCGGCAGCAAAGGGACCCCCCCAGGCGGGGGGGGGGGGGGGGGGGGGTGTCGGGCGGGATAGAAGGGTCCCTCCTCGGCGCGGGGGCGTTGGGGGGGGGGGGGGGGGGGGGGGCGGGTCTGACTGACCTGGTGGGACCCCCCCCCCCCCAGGCGAGGGGGGGGGGGGGGTCAGGCGCGGGTGGAGGTCCCCCCACAGGCGGGTTGGGGTTGGGCGGGGGGCCGGGCACCGGTGATGGGGCTCCTCTTGGAGGGGGGGGGGGGGGGGGAGGGCGCCGGCGGCGGTGGTGGGACCGACCAAGGAGGGGGAGGGTCGGGGGCTACGGCACAGGTATTCGAGTTCGGGTCGGGATCTACGTCGGAGGTGGACAGGTCTGGAGAGGCAGGCTGGCAGACGGTGGTGAGACGACGGGCTGGAGGGCGACGAGGGGCTCAGACCCAAGCCTCGGGTCGGACGGGACCTGAAAATTATAGGAATCGTCCATCGATAGGCACAGTTGATCCCCGGCGCCGAGGGGGAGGTACGGTGCGCACTGTGCCGGGATGGCGGCCAAAGGCGACGGCGGCGGAGAAGGCTAAGGGAGTTGCTGTTGATGCCGGTAGGCAAGGCCCGGGATCTGCGAGACCTCCAACCAGGACTCACACTGAGGAGCAGAGGCCTCGGTCATGGAAAGAGGTATGCACGCCAGTGGAGACGAAAAGCCCGCTGTCGATAAAATTTGTTACACCAATGTCGGTTGGAGGAGGTCTCCGGGCGTATTTCCCCGCAGAGGAAATAGCGGAGGTTTCAGACTTCTGGAAGAACACATTGGTGTTGTATGTGTTAGGGAACAAGCCGTTCTATGGCCAAATCCGGGGTTATGCGGAGAGAGTCTGGAGACCCAAAGGCAGCATGAATTTCTTCTCCCGGGAGAATGGATTTTACTATGTCAAATTTGGGCTAGCGGAGGATGTGACCAGGATTTTGCAGGGAGGGCCCTGGTCATTTGATGGGAGGCTCATCATATTGAAGGAGTGGACGCCGGAACTGAGATGTGAGAAGGAGGTGCTGAATGCTATTCCCATCTGGATCCGATTTCCAGAGTTCCCAGTGAAGTATTGGAGCATCCCGCTCCTCATGAGACTCGCCAGCCTCGTGGGAAAACCGATCAAGGCAGACGAGGCCACTGCTTTCCGCACCAGACTGATGTATGCCAGGGTCTTTGTGGAGATCAAGGCGGGCTCGGAACTACCGAGTATGCTTGAATATCAGGTACCGTCCGGGAAGGTTCTGACACAGACGGTGGAGTATGACTGGGTTCCCCCATGTGTTCCTACTGTGAGTGCTTTGGGCACGCTACTAGTGCGTGCAAGTATAAGGGGAAGGAGGTCGTCAGGCCACCGGCGGCTCAGACGGAGGCATCCGGGATGGAGACGGCTCCCAGCCACGTACCTGGGGAGACGTCGACAGACAGACATATGGAGGAGGACACGGTGATGGAGGTCGACAGGAGGCTGGAGACAGGATCACCGCAGAGACAGGAGAGTACGCAGGGCGCGCTGGTCACTTTCAGGCTACAGAGGAACATGGTGACCAGAGGTATGAGCGCAGCTGGCAGTAGTCAGAAGGTGATGGAAGCTTCCACAGTGATCATGGTATACAGCAACAGGAAAAGACATGCTCCGGCTACGCGAAAGGATATCCCCCAGGCGAGGGATCTGGACGACCAGACTGAGGCCAATCCTGACTGGGCTCTTACCCTTAGCAGGATTCAGGCACATCTCGCTCCTTCCTCCATGGTGGATGCAGACATTGAGCAGGCGGATGAGACACTTCCTTCAAGTGTTGATCTAGACGAGTTTTAGGGGGACCCCTCATCTATTAATTAATGTCGGTCCTAGCATGGAATATTAGAGGGGGTGTTCCATTGGACGCTGAAGAGAGATTGGAGGAGTTCTGAGCTATGTTACCTGGACTCTCCACTTTAAGGAGAAGTATCCGTGTCAATCCGATAGGACATGGGTATGGGTATGAGATCCGTATCCGATCCTCCATGGTGACAATCAGATACTTCATGGTAGCAATCGGAAGGCTAGTAGTGAAGTAGATAATTTATTTTAATGTGGTAGTAAAATAAATAGTTTATTTTAATATGGTAGACTGGTAGTAAGGTAGTAGGGGAGCTGAAGGGACGGTCCCTTAGGGACTTATTCAACTAGTTCAGTAAAGTTTACTATTAGTTTATACTTACATGCCGCCTTTTTATGAAATCTTAGTCATATCTCCGTACATATATCCAAAATTTGCATCCTTTTTAGCCGAGTCCGTGTATCCTTCAATTATAAGTTTGAAGCGTCCGACTCTTAGATATGTACCAGCACCCGACACCCGTACCCGAGTCCAGGTATCATAGGTTCTGAGGAGAGAGGCATGTGACATAGCTATTTTGCTGGAAACGAAGATCAGAGGGGCCGCAATGCTCTCGCGTAGGGCTCCGGCAAACTGGGACCACATTCACAACTTAGATCTTTGCGATATGACAAGGATCTGGGTTAGGTAGAACCGAGATAGCTGGGAGGGGGTGCAGATCCAAAAATCGAAACAACTCATTAGCATTTCTTTTGAGAACAAAGGTGGATTCCGCTTCATCCTGGGTGCTGTATACAACATGCATCTTCCTCTGCTCATCATGGGGGACTTCAATGCTATGCTGCTTCGCCAAGAGAAGGTGGGGGTCGTCCTGTTCCGGATTCGATCTTATATGACTTCCAGAGATGTCTGCTTGTGTCTGGGATGAGGGGGCTGGAGAGAGCTGGCCATATCTGGACCTGGCACAACAAGGCTGCACAGAATCGGATTGCATGTCAGTTGGATCGGGCCTTGGGCAATAGTGAATGGTTCCGGTGCTTTCCTAATTCGGTGGCGGAAGGTCTTGCGGCTGGTACTAGCGACCACTCTCCTATCCGAGTGGGCTTCTGTGAGAGACCTACTATGCGGTCGAGGCCGTTTCGGTATAACAATAGCTGGTACCTGTCGGCTGGATATGAGGAGGTAGTTACGGAAGAGATGCAGCACTTCCGGGAAGGCACGGCTCAGTTCCGCATGGTTCATAAACTCAAGCAGATCAAGCGAGCGCTCAGGGGTTGCGTGAAGATGAGACCGCAGTCTTCTCTGGCGGAAAAGGAAGTCGAGCTTCGGGACACTCATGTGGCTCTACAAGCTGACATTCTGAACCAGGAGTTGGCGGCTAAGGAGAAGACCATGATTGAAGAGGTCAGCATTATGAGATTGCAGGAGGAGATTAGTGCGGCACAGAGGACAAAATGTACCTAGCTCAAAGATGGAGACCGTTGCACCAAATTCTTCTATGATGTGATCCGCACCCGTCAGCACCGGAACAGCATCCACAGGCTTCTGAATGGCACGGGAAGTCTGGTAGGGGACCCGGTGGAGATTCAGGAGGAGGCCGTCAGATTTTATTCTGACTTATACCAGCAGACGGATTACACTAGTACGTTCCCAGCCCTTGTCACAAAGAGGCTGGTGACGCACCATGGAAATAGCCTGCTATTGGCCCCTGTGAGATTGGAGGAGGTGGAAGACATTATGATGAAGGCTAATCCTAACAAAGCTCCGGGACCTAATGGCTTCTCTTCAAGGTTCTTTAAGCGACACTGGGGTGTGCTTAAGTTTCCTGTTTTAGAGGCGGTTCAGGAGTTCTTCGCGGAGGGCAGGCTTCTGAAGGAGATGAACCACACTTTCTTGACGCTGGTTCCTAAGGAGGGCGCGACCTCGCTCGCAGACTTTAGACCCATTGCTTGCTGTAACTTTCTTTATAAGATTATTACTCATCTTATGTGCATGCGAATGGAGGAAATTATGCAGGATTTGGTGTCCCAGAATCAGACAGCTTTCATCAAGGGCCGATCGATAGCGGAGCACAGCCTACTTGCACATGAGATTGTGAGAGAGTTCAGCAAACCTGGAGGGATGAAGACTTGTGTGAAGCTTGATCTACGGAAAGCCTATGATACGGTCAACCGGGACTTCCTGTGTCACTTGATGCTCGCCATGGGGTTCGACGAGAGTTGGGTTGCGAGGGTGAGGGAATGCATTTGCTCCCCTACTTTCTCAGTCCTCATCCAGGGCACACCACATGGCTACTTCAGGAGCAACAGGGGGTTGAGGCAGGGTGACCCCCTCTCACCGTACTTGTTTACCTTGGTGATGGAGTATTTCACATGCATGATTGACACGGCGGTGCATAGCAAGAGGATCGTCCCCCTCTTTCGGTTGGTGAGACCGGTGGTCTCACATCTGATTTATGCTGACGACTTATTGGTGCTCCTCCAGCCTTCCATGCAGAAAATGAGAGGGCTATCTGACATTATGGAGGAGTTCGGGAGGCTTTCTGGGCTTCAGTTAAATAGTGAGAAAAGCAGAATCTACTTCAGTTCCCGATGCACGTTTAAGGAGGAGAGAGCCTTCGCTCTGGGAGTGAAAAAAGGTGAGCTCCCAGTGAAATACTTGGGAGTCCCGCTGACGGTCAACTACGCTAGAGAACAGGATTGTCACAGCTTGGTGGATTTTGCTCAAAGGAGAGTGGAAGACTGGCAGGCTGCGGGTCTATCATTTGACGGACGGATTGAGTTGGTGAGATCGGTTATTGCTGGCATTACAATGTTCTGGCTCCAGTCTATCCAGATCCCGACGGCCACTATTCGAAAAGTGGAGTCTATCTGTGCTGACTTCATCTGGAGGGGAGGGATGCATGCGATCTCTTGGGACCAGCTATGTCGTCCTCGGGAGGAAGGTGGAGTGGGACTGAGGCCTCTATATGCAATCAGGAAGGCAGCTTGTGTGAAGATGGCCTGGAGATTCATCAAGGGGGATCGGTTTGGGCAGAATGGATGGCGAACAGGTACCTAAGACGGACAAACTTCTGGGCCTGCAGGATAGACAATAATTTCTCGGTCACGTTTAAGGCCATTCTGAGGTGTCGGCCGGTACTTAAGACCGCTATCTGCAGGAACATGAAAGATGGGACGACCACTGATCTCTGGCTTGATCCTTGGTTGGGTATTCCAGATCCTTGCTGAAGATATTGGGAGGACAGCTAGACAGAGAGGCGGGCAGGGGGCTCACATGCAGTCGGATCATCAGAGATGGGATATGGAGGCCAGAAGGATATCCTTATACAGCTCAGCTAGCCGAGGAGATCCGCCGTATTACTATTGACGATAGCCAGCATGAGGACTCCTGGAGCTGGGCCGGCCCAGGTTCGGGGGGAGGGTCAGGACTATTCTGCTTTCGCAGCTGCTATGACATGGTTCGGACTCACCACTACCGGGCTGAGGAGGTGGACTTCATTTGGGGTAAGAGGATTGTCCGAAAAATGCAACTATGTGCCTACCGACTTCTGCGGGGCAGATTGATGACGAGAGACAGACTCCTCAGGTTTGGGATGCAGATCTCAGATGCCAAGTGTGTGCTATGTAACGGGGAGGACGAATCTATGGGACAACTCTTCTTTGAATGCCCGACGACCTGGAACATATGGACTGAGCAGTGCGTGCAGCTGAGAGGAGGAGTTGGTGTGGATAGAGACATCAGGAGCATTCTTAGCTGGATCCGAGATCACAGAGACGGGGATCCGGGGTGGGCCAGAAGAGCTAGAGTTCGTCTCGCCGCTTCCGTTTAGCACATCTGGAAGGAGCGGAACAGACGTATTTTCGAAGGCCTGAATATCCCTCCTATTGGAATTCTACATAACATAGAATTCGATGTATCAGTAATGGTCCCATAACATTAAAATTTGGGGCATGAGAAGTTATGATATTAGTGTATTGCAATACCTTTACCGCTATGTGCGAGGAATAAAATTCACCCTTATTCCAAATATATATATATATATAGCCACACCTCGCCTAGTGGTAGTGGTGAGGCATGCAGCCCGAGTGGTAAGGAGATCGAATCCCAGTGGGAGCTGTCGACACAATTACCATTTCCTATATATATATATATATATATTTTTTTTTTTTGGAACCAGGTAAATTGTTTCTGGAATCGCTCCCACTGGGATTCGAACTCCTGACCACTCGGGCCGCATGCATCACTCTTAACCACTAGGCTAGAGGTCATTTGCTATATATATATATATATATATATATATATATATTTATTTATTTATTGGAACTAGGTAAATTGTTTCTGGAATCGCTCCCACTGAGATTCGAACTCCTGACCACTCGGGCCGCATGCGTCTCTCTTAACCACTAGGCTAGAGGTCATTTGCATATATATATATATATATATATATATATATATATATATATATATATATATATATATATATATGCAAATGACCTCTAGCCTAGTGGTTAAGAGAGACGCATGCGGCCCAAGTGGTCGGGAGTTCGAGCCTCAGTGGAGGCGAGTTCGCCACAAGTACCCATGCTTCAAAAAAAAAAATATATATATATATATATATATATATATATATATATATATATATATATATTGTTTTTTTTATTATTAACATCATCGAGGCCGTGGCCCACCCAGCCACCCTTCACTCTTATACCTCTCCTCATTGAGTGTATATATATATATATATATATATATATATATATATATATATATATATGCCTAATAAGCCACTATTAAGGACTACTATAAAAAGTAATACACACTAGTAGTACACACGAATGCACATCTATGTATTTTGATGTATTGTTGTAATTCTAGAAGTGGCAATTTTTGGAGAAGGTTTATAGTCGACGAACCTCCTAATATTGTTATTCCCTGATTAGATTGCCATCCAATACACCATACATAGGAATTATCCTGTACACAATCAAAGAATCAAACACTACATTAGTGCTTTTAAGTTGCTCCTATAATTTGGCTAGCTAACCGATAACAAGTTCCTATGATTGATTTTATTGAATGGAAGTGATAATATGTGAAAGATACTTACAATAGAATCTTGTTCTAGAAGATAGTCCTCAGGCTTCAGCACCATTGTAGCGCCTCCATCAAAATTTAAGGTGACAGGAGGAAATGTATCACTGGCACTGGAAAGTTACAAGACGTCAATTATAATCTGAAATTATAGTGTATCACAAGAAACAGACAAAGAGAAATATCTTATTAGCAGTATACGAATAGAACCTGCTGGTTGTTACAAAACACTGGTTTCCTTTGTAATCAAATTCCTTCACTGATGGTGAAAGAGAATTAGCTATCTAGAAGGGAAAAGAAAAAAGAAAGAAGTAAGAAGAAAAGACAAACATAAGATCACAACATAAACCAATAAGCTGGATCATTTTAAAATGTGCAGTTTTATGTTCCCTAAATAATGCATCAGTTCTCAAACTCTTAAGTACACTAACTTCATGTTCGGTTTGTCCGGAGGCAAGGAAAAGGAAAAGGAAAAGAAAGATATCAGGATGTAAACTCTAAGTACACTTACTCTTGAGTACACTCATTTAAAAACCTTATATTTTTCATATCCCAAAGCCTATCACTAAACCTCTTCAAAAACCCTATATCTTCTCCAAAACCATTCCAAACCCTAGCTTCCACTTAAGACTCTAGCCACCACTCCAAATCCTAGCCTTCACTCCAAACATTAGCCACCGCCAATGCCAAATCCAAATCCAATAGCTACCCGTAACCTGTAACCCATTAGCCATAACCACCCACTCTCCAAAATCCTAGCTCAAAACAATCTAAACCCTTAGTCTAGCTTATTGGCCCAAACCCTATAACCAAAAATGTTGCTCTCTATGATGAGTTGTCTATTGCAGCTTGCTATTTCTTCTCTTGGTTGATCACATGTCCAGAGCTCAGATGTCTATCTACTATGGTGTACTCCTGTTGTCCTCGCTTTGTGCCTCTACCTCATGAGGTGATCTATTGTCGTCGTTTATGTGAAACCACAAGTTTAGTCCCACACTGATATGAGATGAGAGTTTGATTGGTTTATATTTTAGCGTTTGGGACTTGTGTACATCCGGATTGGCATGTGAGCCAAATAATGTTGCACATGAGGCCCATGCATTGGCCAAGTCCTAGCAGACCCATGGACTGCAGTGTGACAATTTGCTATTGTTTCTACTATTATGCATATATTGTTTGAGTCCTTCACCTAGATGTACTTACAAAATCTAGTTTTTCTTGCAAGGTGAACATGTTTGTCATGTCCAATTTAAAGGGAAGTATTGGCCTAGTATTATAGTATCAATGTAATGTATGTCTATTTACTACTCTATTTGCACTCTTGATCTTTGATCCACCTAGGTTTTTGTTATTATTTTTGGCTATTTTGGTTGTCCTCATACATCGATTTTTGTCGTTTCTTGTCTATGCAAGTCGTGCATCAGACTCTACTCTTAACTTTAACATCCGCCCTCGTGCTTCTGCCTCTACTATTGCCTCTATCATGTGTCCTCATTTTTCAACCTTAGTTATTGTCTACTCTGTGCAGTACCGTTGCTCTCTCTCTCTCTCTCTCTCTCTTGGGTCATGTGTCGACCTTTGCTAATGTTGTCCATTCATGATGGTGGCTTTCTGGATGTGGATTCAATCGTTTTAGATAAACTCTTTTAGCTATACTAGTGTTCAGTATGTACAATTTACATAACAAGTTGAATGTGTTTTACATGCTCCAATTTGAGGGATAGTGTTGGAATTGCTGTCTAGATAGTCTACTTTCTCCATGTTTAGAACCCACAACTTGTGGGGAGAATGCCTCCTACCCCTGCCACTTGAACTAGGGGTGATTGGCGATTATACACACACACACACATACTTAAACCACTTATAAACTATATTCATATGATTATCAAGTTAGAATAATGATATATCATCATATATAACAATTAACACTTAGCAACACTACACCTACATGTAAAAAGAAAATAACACCATAGGTCCATAGCAAATTATCGATATGATAAGAATTATAATTATCAATAGTAGGACTTTCTCCTTTGTGATAGAAGATAGAAGAGAAAGCGAAGAAAAAAGAAACATCAGGGATTACCAAAAAGAACTTGGCCAGAGGATCCGGAAAGCCATCACAAACAGGTTCTTAAAATACTAACTAATAGATGTAAAACCATAGAATTTTTACAAAAAAAATATTGTAAAGTAATTTTGCTGCTGATAATCTAGTTTCTAAGGGAAAAATGGTTATAACTTGTTATACTAATTCAGGAAATAACATGTCAACCGAGACCCACTTCTCGTGGTTACCATCTACGTTCATAAGTGAAAAGTTTGTAACAATTTCATACAGTCATACAACTGACATACCTAGATTTTGGAACATGTAATGCACGGGCTAGTCAACCCTCCTAGCGAGAGTTTTATTAAGTTAAGTATCCACTTCACAGGGGTGACATAAAATTAGTAGATTGTGAGGATAATCTGGTGATATTACTGCAATACTTTGAAAACTTTTTCGCTTGAGTTTGATTTTAAAACATCTTATGATTATCTATGAAAATATAGTAATTGAAAAATAAATTTATGGACATGTCCAATCTAGAACTGTGATCCACAAACATTTAATAAGCTTAGTATTTTTCTTGTTATTTTTTCATCCAGAAATACTAGGCTCGATGCAGCACAGCTTCATGAAAGAGTAGAGCAAAGGTTAAAAAGAATTGGATTAAACAAGTAGTTTGAGTGCCTGGCAAATGTAACTTTAAAGCTTTACAAATTTCCTGTTGTATTGGTGATAGATAACCAATTCCATCAGCCCTGTCCATTGTGCAGATTAGTGCTGATACCACTGCAGACTGCAGTCGACGTCACATAGGTGATCACCTGTCAAGAGGAATCAGCAACTCCTACCCTTTTTGACCCATCTGCCCATTATCACCAAAAAACACTGTTATTGCCTACTTGTATTAGATCAAAACGTTAGTTCCATTTCGTATTACTTGTCCTGAGTCTGTGTGTAGCTTGTCCTACATTACCAAGCTGTAGTTTGGATAAAAAATACAAGAGGAATTCAAAATTTTAACCCCTTCCTTCTTAAACAGAATCCACAGTTAGTAAAACTGATAGGACCTTGGAGGCATCCTCCATCAGAAAATAACACAGGTAGGAGATTAACTCTTCTACTTCATACAGGTATAGGATTATCATGTCTCCTTCCTTTAACCCTATTCTGCCTCAAATAATCAGTTGACCTGGGGGCATAGTTGCTTCACACTAGAAGTGTGAGGTAAAAAAATCATGTGTTTAACTCGTCATGTTGCTAATGCTTTCTAAACCCCCAGGATTAAGGCTTTTCCTAAACCCTTCCCTAAACTCCTAAAATCAAATTTGAAGGCATTACAGAGACCCTTATTTCCATCCAAAAAAAACACACCTAAGAGGCACATCCTTGTGTAAATTTATTTGAAAAATAAGGTTCACATATCACCGAGACAAAAAACACTAGGTGGCATTAGAATCAGCTGACAGAAAATGTTACTGGTCTTCCATTATTATAGCACTTTATGTATTTAACAGTATACTTAAATCTAACAAGGGAAGATGATGAGCCAGCATCTTTACTAGTAAAGCAGATTGAAAATAAAGAATCAATTTCAAGACCTTAAAGGACAAATAAAACAATTAGTAACAGTAACTTGACCAGAAATAATGAAATTCAAGTGATTGCAAATCAACTCACAGCTGCTACAAAAGGATCAAATGCTGCTTCTGTTAGGTAAGCTAATGTGGTCCCAGAATCAATAATTGTTCCTTCTGATGACGAAATTGAAAACATGGAAGGGTCGATATCAAGTATTTGCCCATTGACAGCAATGCTCTTTAGGTCCACATTGTAATGAGGTCTGAAATGGGAAAAAAAAAAAGTTTCCATCTAAGGTAACATAGAGGAGAAAGAGAGGAAAGCATTGAGCATTAATAGTTATCTTCTTATTTAATGCTCTGTGCTATAGTTCTCATTACCAAATAAATAAAATTCAATGTCATCTAAGGAAATGTATAAGCATGTCAACACTAAGACATGGCTCCATGAGGTGTCAGCTATGTTCCGCAGACACGGATATGACACGCTCTTAGTATCCCTGCTTGGGTGCCAGACAAGGCAGGCCAGTTGTCTACCTTGAATAAAACCCCAAATCCAATCAGGTTATGGCTTAAACTGTCACACCTCATATAGATGAGACTGAGACAGCCGCAAAACCAGACGCTAGGGTGTGCCACCAGGCCTCGCCTACAAATGAGGTGACAGTTTAAGCTCACTCAAATTTTACATTAAGTATAATATTCTCTAAATAAAAGGCATACAAAAGTACCAAAAAAGAAGCAAAAAAAACCTATTTCAATTCAGGAAATGTCAAAAAAAAATTCAAACTCAACTCAAATAGAGCCACATTTTCCATATGCAATACAAAATTTGATCTTTCAAGATTGGATTCAAATTTCGGCCTTCAAACTTCAAACCATGCACCATTGCATGCCAAGAAATATAACTTATGTGTATCAATACATCATCCATACTTAGGAGTCACAGGGAATTATTTTGAAATCCAGTGTTTGTCAATTGCATTCCAAATGAGATCAGCGAATCACCCTTTAATCGACTACGACTTTCAAATTATGATTATGTAATCACACATTCTGTTTTTACTTTTTACAGGTCAAAAGCTATAATAATTTATCGACTAGCAGCTACTGCAACATGTTTGGCAGTAAAATATTGTATCTTATATTCAATTAAGTAGCCATGCCGAACTTCAACACACTCAGGCCATGTTTGGGTTAGAGAAGTATTGAGTGATAATGCGAACCCGATAAGGTGTTATGAAAATTATAGAATGAATTCTAGCTTCTTCTCTTTTTTTCTTTCTTTTTTACTTTGGAATCAAAGGACCGGTATGGTTTAATTTCTACTCGAGGTGTAAAGGTGGAGGAAATGGTAGCCATTTTCCTACATAAGACTGGTCAAGGTGTGTCAACTACGGCAATGGGTGAACGATTTCAAAAATCTGGTTTGACAGTATATCGGGTATTTCAAAGGGTGCTAAAATCCGTAATTCAAATGCCAATAGACCGACTTAAACCCAATTATCAACACTTAAGAGGAGTTCCTTGTCATCTCAAGTAAGATGAAAGTCATTCTTCTTCTTGTTTATGATTACATCGGTGCAATCGTACCCATGTACTCCTCCAAAAGGCTCAATTATTTCATATATTGGTTGGAAGGGTGTCCCAACTACTCCCAACACAATTTAATGTTCATCTTCAATGTGTGCTTTAAGGTACTGCTATGATACAAGTATATTTTTGGATGCTATATCATGACCAGAGTGTAAATTTCCTCAACTACCACAGGGTATAATATTTTTTAGAGTTTAATTATTGCTATTTATTTCTCTTATCCACCATTTGTAATAATAATACTACCATTTCTAAATTTTTAGTAAAACTTTATTTGGTTGATGCAGGGTATCCACTTACAACAGATTATTTGGGTTTATAAAATGAAAGGTACCATAACTCCCATTTCCCTCGAACCACAAATATTCCAAAAAGTGCAAATGAAAGTTTCAACTACCACCATTCAACAATCAAGAGAACATTTGGGTATGGAAAAAAAATATTTATTATTTTATAGATGTTGCCTTCCTATAACTGCATAATTTCATCTGACAATTTGATCATCGTGATGAAGAATTCAAACCATATAATACTGAAAAAGAGATTTTGACACCTCATGCAGATGAAGATTATGAAAATGAAGATTATCTGGACCACCTAAGGGGGCGACTTTATCCACCAAACACGCCAATTGTTAACTCAACCAATGACATGGTGCAATTAAATAATCATATTAGAGATATTTTTTATCAACTTACAGCGAGAAATATATTACACCACTTATTAGGGTTATTATTTTTCACATAATGATAACAAAGATTATATAGTTATGAATAATCAATTACACATATTACTTGTGTTCCTAAAATAAGATAGTTGATTTTACAGTAGTATTTCAATTAAATAATCAATTACACATATTGCTTGTGTTTCTAAAATAAGATACTTACTTGATTTTACACTAGTATTTCAATTATACTATAATAAACAATTCTAAAAAAATAAAAAAATAAAAGGCATTAGTCCAACAACATAAAATATTGTTCTCATTTCGTAATCCATTTTGCATGCAGAACCTTCTTGTTCATTTTCACAAACAAAACTCGGTTTTCATTTTACATACCCAAACAGCTCTTGGTTTACAAAATTAAAATCCCAAACGCCCAAGCTTGCTCAACTCTGTTTTGTTTATCAAAACTCCATTTTCGAAACTAAATCCGACCCTAACTCGGCCTCTTAATTGGTGGTTGCATATCTGAGGTGTGAATGTGGTTTCAGAATCTCTATCACAATCGCAAGCACTTCAAAATCACTGTGTTTTGCCTTAAATCGTTGTAATTGTGAAATCACGCGTACACTGGGATTTTGAAATCCAGATTGACTAAACCCACCCACCCACACCTTGCCCAGCAAAACCCTTGAATTCAGTGCCATCTAACAAATTGAAACAAACATTGTTGGTATTCCGGCAATTACCAAGTCATGACTAAATATATTTTCTCATTTCTAATCGTGATAATATAGTGTGAAAAGAAATACTATATGTTTTGAATCCAACCCTTGATGTAGAGTATAGTCGTATTTGTTTTTCAATTTATGCATAGTTTTGATTTTGCATACATGTTCCTAATCCCTGTTCTACTTATTACAAATTCCGGTGTCCCAGTTTCATGCTGTCTATCACGTCTATGTTCGTGCCATGCTTCTTAGATATTGGGAAGAAACATGAGATAGTACAATATTGAAAGGATTTAACATTTAACCAAGTCCAGAATTGACAACGTTTTATTAAAGGGAACTTACTGTGATTGAACTAGTGGGGTATAGACCATACCCGGTTCTATGATCTCTCCGAGGACCAATGTGCCTCCACCATCATCCGATCCTTTCAAGCAATGTGAAAAAACTTTAGGAGCAACTCCCGCAGAAGAGAGCTGTGAGATAACAGAAAGACCATTGTGTCCAAATCCAAAAATGCCATCAACAGCCCTGTCGGATTGCATCAGAGATCCAGACAGTCGTGTGCTACATCTGTTTCAAAGATAAAACAAGCCGATCAGTAAATCCAATAGATGATATATGAGCAACTTCTCTTGATCATCTACAGACCTTCATTGCTATCTGTATTTAATTATTTTTGTGTGTGTGGTGGTGGTGGTGGTGGAGGGGTAGCGTGCAGGGACGGGCCCAGTGTAGGCCGAGGCGGAGTGGCCGGTCTAGCTGAGTTTACGGTTCTCTTGTGTGTATGTGTGAGTGTGTGTGAGAGAGTAGCTTTGTTATCCTAATAATAGTAAATGTTATTTAAAATTTTGTAGAAAAGAGTAGCTCAGTTGGCGTAAGTCTTGACTTTCTTACTGAAGAGATCCCGAGTTCAAACAGAACAGACACATTAAAATTGGTAGATATTTTCTTTCTATTACAAATTCCACATAATGATCCACTAAATTCAATAGTAACATAATAACTCACTAAGTTTTTTTTTTATAAATTCTATATAATGTCCCCTTGAATATGGAGTTAAGCGTATTCGCTCCCACAGAAAAAAGAAAAAGAATTTGCGTCTGCCACCAGTGGTGGGTGGGGGTGTTGTGTGGTGGACTAATGTACCGTGACATCTCCAGCTTCAAACAAAAATCTAAGGAGACCATCTGACAATTTTCTGCACAATATCTAGCTTTCATAAATTAATTCTGACGATAGTTTTTAACCTACCCCTTCAACAATTTGGTAATAATTTTCTGTACTACCACGATCAGACAACACAACAGAACTAAAATCCTCAGGTAGCTAATATAATGTATCAGATGAAAAGATATGTGATCATGTTTGAGCCAGAACGTCCAAGCACAAGCAATAATATTGCAGAATGTAAAGCATCAGACTTGATGAGCGCCAGGGGCCTTTTTTTTGCTGCAGTTAGAGTCGCACGCAGTACAGCAACACTGCAAATCCAACTGCAGCCACTGCTTGTGGAAAGTAGTTTCATGAATTGTTTGTTGCCCTGAAGCTGCACTTGCAGCAAGGTAGGTGAAGATGTCACCCCGGTTTCTATGTGATGATGGATGGTTCTTAAATGATATTAAATGCAAAGAATTCACTTGCGGCACAAGTAAAACTTCGGCCATTATTGCTACAACCTTACAACATATTATGCAAGACAAGCAAGTAAAATTACATCGTATGCTGCAGATACAGACATCCAAAAGTCCACTTTTGGATTTGCTGCAATGTAACTTAAAAGTATAGACATCAAAAGGCCAAACACATATACAGAGTCTAGTTCTAAACAACTGCATGTTCTTAAAGCAGAATATTCTTTGAGGATTTAATGTACCCGAAAAAAACGGTAGCAGAAGTGTTTGTGGTCTGCCCATTCTCGGTAACAGTGTCAAAGTACATCGTATCAGAGATGTAGTAACCTGTCGAGCCACTTCCATCGCCATATGTAGAATTAAAAGAACACATAGAGTTTGCAGAAATGGAAGCAGGGCATTGCATCTCTCCAGTCTGCATACCAGCAATACACAACTCATCCATGCAGGTGATGGGCGAAGCTGTCGACGATTTGCCCGGGTCAAAGGACTGTAGAGGGATCTGAAAGAAGCACAATATAATATTATAAAAACGAAATTGTGCCCATATAATCAATGAAATTCAACTTTTAAAAAAACAATTTGAAGCAATCTTAAGACGAAGACATACATTGAGTCCGCTAGTCGAAGGACATCCAGTGCAGGGAGTGCAAGTGACCCATAAGATGTCGCTGCCGCTATCAATCTGGACATAGAATTCTTTGGGAGGGTTACCCAATTTTACACGGGTGAAGTAGAGTCTAAAGCAGTAATACACAAATCAGAATGCTTCGCTAATATAACTAAATCATGTAAGTTTATTGCTTCTAAAAAAAGTTCTCAAGAACATGTCCAAAATCTCATCAAGATTTCAAAATAAGATATCGCAGATGTTCCCAAGTAAAAAATATGAAAAATTTAGCATAAGCAGCTCCATCAGCATCCAAGCCTTCTTCCTTTAGAATGGGGTCGAATGTGGATTTTTGGAAGCCCATCTACGATTGTACCAGCACTAGAGCAGCAAATTCCATCAAAATTCCACAGTTGAGCGTACTAGTAGTACGAGAGTAGTAATAGGATGGGTGACCACCTAAGATGTCCTTGTGTTGCACTATTTTCTCATTTGGGTTTGAGTCTCGTGCTAACAAAGGATTCAAATAGCCGACACCAAAAGTTTGGGATAAAAACTTTGTCGTCTTTGTCAACCTGCTCTCAACCCTTATGTTGGTACCAAATTACTAACCAAGATAGCTACGAGCAAGAGAGTCACATCATATGACCTAGATGGCCGGTCGACATGTAGGTACATCTAACATTTTGGTTACGCAGTTTAAGCTCATGCGACCAAGGAGTACTGTCCAAATTCACATACTCTAAAGAGAAAGAGGTAGGATGATACAATTTGCTATAAGGAATTGCACATCTCGAGCGCAAATTTAGCAAAAGAGTAAAATCGAATGGCACTCCTTTATCATACGGGGCCAGGCCGGCCCGGGCCCACGATTAATCGGGTCGGGCCGACTCATGGGCCAATTTTTCAGGCCAGGCTCGTGCCGGGCTGAGCCGGCCCGGCCCAATTGACAGGTCTACATACAACAGAAAGAATCAAATATTCTAAAGAAAACCATGTAATGGCAATTAGTCGTACAGCACAAGGATCCTAAATTCAAGAAAATACCAATTTGACAACAACAACAACAACAACAACAAAAAGTAAAGTTTCCCACAAATTGCAGTCGTTCAATTCTAAAAACTCACAAAAATAATCAAAAGGTCAAGAAAATAAGTACATATATAACCAAACTTAACAAAAAGATCCAAACTTTCCCACAAATTGCCACTGTCCAATTTGATAATAAATGTAACAAAAGGACCTAAACTTTCCCTTAGATTTCACCGATTCAATCCAAAAAAAAAAAACAAAAAACAAAATGAATCCAAAATTTGAGACATACCAAATTCGAGCGGGGGGGAACCCATCAATTCCTAAGTCCCAAATAACTAAATTTAACAACAACAACAATAATAATAAACTAGTATAATTTGAAAGTTACCAAATTTAACCCAAAAAAAAAATCCAAACTGTCCCACCAACTCCAAACCATTAAATTACAAATTAGATAAAAATGAACAAAAATACCAAATTCGAGAACAACCAATCAATTCCCAAGCCCAATTAACATACATATAAGGGGGAAAAATCAAAGTTTTCCACCAACTGAAACCAGCTAACGTGAAAAATACAAGAAGAAAAAAATTAATTTAAAAAAAAATAAAGATATACCCATTAATTCCCAAATCCCGAATAAGTAACCGAACTTTAAAAAAAATATCCCAGCTAAATAATTCCAAAACAAGCAAACTTTACCAAAAAGAAAAACTTTCCCGCAAATTTCACAAGAGATTGGAAAAATTAGGTACCCAATGGTGTAGGGATTGTAGGAGCCATCGATGGGGAAGTCGACGACGCCGGAGTCACGTGCCGCGCCCTGGAGGAGGCGGCCATGTCGGCTCCTGTCACGTGACCTCAGCTCCTCCAACCCGACCCGAAACGGGACGGATCTCTCCAGGGTCAGCTTCGCCGGGAACCCGAACCCGTTAACTACCGTTAGAGAGAGGAATATGATTATTCTGGCCAGAATCATTATGGTTATGATTAGAGGAAAAGAGAGAGGAGATCAATCTTAAATAATTTATATATAAAGAGAGAGAAAGTAATTGCTCTATTTAGGGAATATATTAAGGGTAGCCGTTTTCATTTGACCCTCGTTTCTTTTCTATTTTTATTTTATTTATTTATTTCCATTTTTTAATTACAATTGAGTACTCATTAAAGAGAAACTATATGTGAATAAGAAAAACCAAGAATTCATTGACAATACACTTCGTATATATGTCTCTATCTAAACATGCTTGTAAATTCAGACATAATCTTTTAACTTTATGCACTTTTATCGAAGTTGGTGAAAGATTTTATGAATTTTTTTAAATTTTTACGAATTTTCTATCCTGGTCGATGACGGTGGGAATCAATAATAATATCCAATGACATATGTATCACAATCATTCGAAGACTTAACAAAATGGTCCACAAATTGAGTGTATAATAGCCAAGCGACAAAATTCTAATTGTCAAATCGAAGTATATCGATGCGTCTTATATATCCTCGCAATTGTGCAAAAATTATAATTATTTTTTAATGCTACCATCAACATTGAATTTTACAATCATTTTGTCGATAGTTTTACCCGCTTGGTTAAGAAATGTCCATGTGGCCGACCAACTCTTGTGAACGTGATGCAATAAGCCCAACATCATGATGGTCGAACGTATCGAAACAATCCTGACTTTGTTGAATAAACATCACTAAAATTTCGGTTGTCTTGTTTCCAGAAACCCTTTCCCTGGGGACACTATGTGGTGTCCAAAATTGACGCCTAACAGTGTGTAGTGGTCCACATATGGTGCGAGGATGTTTAGAGACATACTCAAGAATCTTTTCATATTCAGATATCGTGCAATACAATATTTCTATTATACGACGTCCCGACTAGACTTACGACATGGAAATCATATTCTTTGTAGTAACTATGTGTCCACTTAAGTATGTTAACACTATTGTGTACCAAGTAGGACTCTTCAACTCACACATCACATTGCACAAGGATTTCTTAAGTGTAACTCGTCGGATCCTATAGGACATTACTCCCTCCATCATATGTTACGAGTAAAACATTCTTTATTTGTCATATACTACCTTCATAGTGATTTACCACACCCAATGTATGACCATCGTAGCCCTTGGCTTGTTAAAGATATATAATCAAAGTGTGAATGCACACCTATAAGGTACATAATGACCTCAAGTCCAGACCACTTGCATATATCACTATACGACTGACATCTCTATTAACATTGAAATACTTAATCCATATAGATTCATTTGTTGTTGTCATGTCCACTGAACTTGTTCAACTAACTTAGAACACGTACTCTCACTATAGTGTCAACTATATGAGCAACTTATGACACCAATTGCATTCTTTATATGAGTTTGGTGTAGTATACACTGACATATTTTGATTTAAACAATGTCCCTTTTGCTTAACCTATGGCCAGGCATACATTTTATGTAAGGTTTTAAGACATATGTGTTCCGATACAAAAAGTGTAACAACTTTTGTATACAACTTTTTAAAAGAAATAAACGTACAACAAGAATCCTAAATAAGAATTCTAAGTAAAAAAATCTGGGGATTTGAGCGATGAAGATTAAATTTGCGGTCGACTTCTTTACTCCGTAGACGATCCGAGACGAAGATTGCAAAAGCTTGCTAACTCTGGCTCACTAGCAGAATAAGGCATCAAGTAGACTCTATGTATATATGTATGGATGTATGTCCGTGAGGAAGTCACTATCCCTCTACTTATATCATTTCTTCACTGAAAATGGTTATGCGTGCATGAGGTAAAAATATATTATTTTCTGACTTTTAGGCGCACAAACAGAGGCCGACGCATAGGCATCCTGAGAACGTGGGGGTGAACATGCACACATGTCATACTCAGGCTGCCACGTGGCTTCAGTTATTTGAGATGTGCTGCATGAAACGTTGTCACGTAGCATACGATCTCCGCATAGTGAATAACATGCGACATAGCCCATTTTGTCGCATGAAAAAGTTGACGCATTAGACCTTTTACTGCATACTGCAATTTACATGTCGTATATTGTATCTTGTCGCATAAAGATGACTCTGTACAATTGTAAAGTGCAACAATTACACTGGCACAAGCACTAACGTCTTTCTCGTAATCGTCGATTGCACACTGCACAAGACAACTCGCTTTCCAACGAGCTATCAGAATGACTATGCGCCTTAGTTGTATGCACCTGTCGACTATGTCGCATAATATCAAAGTTCATTGCTTGAAACAGTGTTGCATAGCCCCTAGAGGATGCTTTATAGATTGTTGCTTCCTTGTATAGACTTGTCATTCTTAGTGCATAGCTATGTGCCGCATAGTACTTATGCGCTCATCCTTTATGCACTAATATTTTTCATGCTTCTACAGCGCGTTCCGCAGCGTAAATGGTTCCGCAGGACTATTGTTCTTCGCGGAATTGTTGATTCTACTATGTTGTTGCACTTTTGTTACTTGTGGGGCGGAGAGGTGGCACGATAACGCCACGGTTGCTCCGCATGCTTTCGCGGCGTTCCGCGGTTCCACAACATTTGTGGCTTTTGCGGCTCTCTATGTGTTCCGCGGTTTTACGACACCCATGGTTTTGCAGGACTATTTTGTTGTTGCAAAATTGTTGTTCTACCCTTATGTCGCAGTTTTGTTGCTTGTGTGACGGTTCAGTTTTTGTATCGTCCACTTTATATAAATTTACTGCTTGTAATCGTCCACTTGTGTATACACTAGACAAAAGAGAAAGAGAGAATAGAAGCATGAGCAGCAACGGGGGCCTTGTTTATTCTATGTTCGATGTCAACCAAGGTGCCAAGGAGCATTCCAGAAGTCCTACCGAACTTGATGTTTCCTGTGAGCGGATCAACGAGAAGAGCCAAATCTCGCTTTGAGCAATGATGATACTCGTGCAAGGAGTTCATTCAGCAGTTTGTACTGCATTCAGAGCTTTGCTCTTTTAGCAACTTTCTTGCAGATTGAAAGCTTTGTACTTTTCTTAAATTTTGTTGCTTGCTCCTCTGCAACAAGAACGTTGGTTGTGCTTATGCACATATCTAACAAGTTTACTTCTCGTCATCATCACTTTTTTGTCTTAAAGACTTGTGCAAAATTTATGTCAGCCCAACAATAGTTTTCAAGTCCAAATTCATGTCGTGTGTGTGCCTTGTGCAACATACAAGACAACTTTTGTTGCTCATGTATTATTTTAGAACATGTCATACTATTTATATTCGTTACGAAGATCAATATAAATAAATGTTAAGGTATTTTAACCGTAACCGATTTAAGCAAAATTACAAGGACCTAGCCAATTTTTGACAAGGATAAACTAAAAAGAAGAGGAACATATATGTTGTCTCCAAAATCTATGCATCAAATATGTTGCATTTTCTATAAAAATGTGGATCACATTGATTGTTTTTAAAAATAGTTAATGAGATTCATATTTTAGAGAACATATTTGGAACAACAGTGGCTTACAGACCGCGGATTAAACCCTGATTGTCACGTATTTTATTGCCTATGTTAGCAGGGGTGGGGTGATGTCATTGGATTGGTCCGACCAATCAAGACCGAACATGTCATTTTATTTTCGGATTCAGTTTGCCCTTCGGGCTGATAAGTATTATTGTATTTGGAATACATATTTTGAAAGCAGGATATTTGCTTCGGGCTTGTTTGATAATTAGGATTTTGATTTGGATTTGGATTTGGAAATCCAGAATTCAAATCCAAATCCAAATCCAAATCATGAATTTTGAAATCCAAATCCATTGTTTGGTAAACTAGAATTTTGCCATTGGATTTGGTTAAAATCCAAATCCAGTATTTGGATATGGAGGTAAATTTTGCCATTGGATTATAATAAAAATATTAGTTAATTAATATTATGATTAATATATTAATTAATTAAGATTATAATTATGATTAATACATTATTAATTAAAATTAAAATAAAATATTAATTAATAGATTAATTAATTAATTATTATAATCATAACAATAGTTATGATTAATAATTAAATACTTATTATAATTATGATAATAGCTATGATTAATAAATTAAAAATATTAATTAAGATTATAAGGATGATTATAATTATGATTAATAAATTATTAATTAAGATTATAATAATATATTAATTAATAAATTACTAATTATAATTATAATTATGACTAATAATTTTTTAATTAAGATTATAAAATATTATTTAATAAATTATTAAATAAGATTATATTATTTATCAACATTATAACAAAATATTAATTAATAAAATTATAAATTACTAAATAATTATTTAAGTGATGAACTTATTTAAATTAATTAAGAATAAAAAAAATCCATATATAAAATAATAACTAAAATTAGTTAATTTTTAATTAATTTATTATTGATTATAAATATTTAATAGACTAAAATCTAATTTCTTTCTCCCAAATCTATCTTTCTTTTTTCTAAATCCAAATTTTAGATTTGGTACCCGCTTCCCATATTCAAATCTAATCTCAACCAAACATAAAATTTTATAAATTTAACTCCAAATCTATAAAATTATAAAACTGGAAATTGCTGAGAAACCCAATTTCGGGGTTGGTGTCACGCCCCGCTCCCGTAGGAGCGATCTTCCTCGCTAAGGCGTGATGCCGCACGAGCCTAGATTTGCGCTCGTGCAAGGCGGATTCCATAACGGCCGATTACAGCGGCGACGACGGGGTTGTCGCACAGAAGTTCCAAGCAGAGACATTGAACACGCAGCGAAAATTTAGAACAAAACACATATTATTCAAAGAAGCTCTTTTATTGATATTGAAACAACGGTTACATTGGGGGCACAAGGCCAAGATTACAATCACTCAAATACACTCGTCTCACATTACAAATCGCTCGGCTCTCTCTCATCTCTCGATACATATTTGTCGATCCAGCGGAAGCTTCGGAAGGCGATGTCCATACATTATGTCCCGTATAAGTCTTCGAATCCATGCGGCTGCACGCTTCGAATCGTCAAGGAACTCCGTGCCTCGACGCATCCAAGCGAACTCCGTGCCACGAGCTTCTACCTGTGCCTGCACATAGAAACTGTGTGGGTGTCAGTACTCAACTGTACTGGTGGAGTGAGCTCCTCGCCCACCCATACAAAACCGACACGTTTATTTTACTTTGTGCAATACAAGCCCCTTTACGATTGTCTTTCTAGTCTTACCTTAGGATCGATTTTAGGACCGACGCTCGGCCTATTTAATGTCTTTAGACCATCTCCGTGCCTTGCACTAATAACGTACCCATACTTTGCCTCTAGACCTTTCTCGTGCTTGCATTGTCAACATACCGACTCATACTTGTCTTTCGTACCATACTCTTAGACGTAACGACTAGGTCGTGTCAAATACTTGCCCGTGCCTCAAACATCGAGGCCGTGCCTCGCAGCGTAACCTGACTTATCCAAACTCGCCTTACGGCCCTTCTCGACTTAACGCGCAACGACTCACCAAACTTATGGAACCGGTGTTGAGAACTCAAGTACGATGCCATATCTCGTGCCGAAGCACGTGTCTTTACGTATAGCCGAATCGTAGGCTTTATAATACTTTGGGTACAATCGAGCACACATTTCAACTATTCAACGCATACCGTGCTTACACTTCCTTTGTTATGACCGACACCGTGTATGCGGATTCGCCGCTTAGCACGCCAAATATCTACATGAAAGGCCACTGGCATGACAAGCCATCGCGGACATAGCTCGGGTAGGCGGCGGGTCCTTCAGCGCAGGTAGCGAGCCCCGTTGAAAGCCTCCGACTACCCACGCAATAAAAGCATGCGCTGCTATAACGTCTACCTCCTAGGACGTCTGGGCCCGGTGCCCCGGCGTATAACCAGTCTAGGCAGAAATCCTTGTCGACAAGGTGTCCAATGACCACGCACCTACGAGACATCTAAACTTACGTAAATGCATGGCCTACTTGTTGGTACGATCGGAACTATACTTAGCAACTCGTGCTCTGAATCACACTTGGCGTAACGTGCCTCGGGACCGCGAGACTCCCAACCGAGGGACCGCCTCGAATACTTAACGTGGATAGGAACGCGAGACTCCCAACCGAGGGACCGCCTCGAAACACCTTAATGTGGATAGGACGCGAGGCTCCCAACCGAGGGACCGCCTCGAACTTCTTTAAGCTCGAGGGAACGACTACTACGTAGCATTTCAACTTAACTTGAACAAAACGTGTTCCTTAAGTGCCATGGACCGTGGCTAACTTTACATCGTGCCAACCGTGGCTCGTGCCTTTAGCTGACTTCCGTCTTACGCGACGCTATCGCCCAAGTCATATGTTATATGACGGCCCATGAGATCGTGGGACTATTTGACTTGACAACCGCAGAAAGAACGGGACGGCACTTGGAATAACTTAGGTCGATCGGCATAACTTTGCCTAACTTACTCAAGCCTACAACTTAACCCAAGAGACGGGCCAAGGCTATGCCAAGCCTTGTGCAGTAGAAACGTGCATGCTTTATCGAGCATTTACGCGGGCGACGCCTATGACTTAGGCTAACTTCTCGTTTGTGTCGAATACCAACTTTTCCTTCTCCCAAGCCACGGGACGAAGGAACGAGTATCATTTTCAAAGCACGCTGAGCACCAACTCTAATCAGACCGTGGGACATTTTTCATGTTCTAAACTCGATTCGATCCGTCGGGATAATTCCCTTTAGCTATGTGGATTCGTCTCTTTTATTATTAAGCCTACTTGTGCAAGTTGAAAACACACGAATTATTAAGTGAAGGCTAAGATGAGGCAAGTTCACCGAAACTACCCCACCTGAGCGATGTCTCCGAGTCGCCGTTGTAAGGCCAAGTCCGAACGCCGTCGGCGTTTCGATTCCTCCGATTGACTTCGCGGGATGGGGCACTACAACATACACCACTCAGAACAAGTCTCGTCCTCGAGACTTTCCTGAAGGCAAACCATCCTACCATTTCTATGGCCAAGACTTAATCGTGTCCAGACGCGGGACTATCGTACATACTTTGCCTACGCGTTTGTTCGATTCCGAGCCACGCTCGCACTTATCGCTAACTTAGTAGTAAGGCACACCAACTGATCAACCAACATTCGAACTCGCCTCAAATGAATGATCGTATTACCATCAACATTCCCTCGAAACTTACGATCTCAAAATCCTCGATACTTTCTCGTTCCTCAAGTCTCACTTGATTCAATGTATCACTTAGTTGGATCGTGCACATATTCCAGGCGTCCCCAAAATACATACATTTCAGCCAAGTCTCGTGATAGAGAATCCGCCATCACCACTCGAGTCGAATCGTGCACATATTCGGGCGTCCCTGATATACGTGCATGTCAGCCGAGACTCACGAGTGGTGCCTCCGTAATTTCTATCGATTCGCATCGGAACGCCTGCCTAATCGCTAGGCTATGTCTTTTCGTCAGTACTGGAATCATAGTTCCCAAACAACGATATCAACACTGACCCCATCCTAAGGTCAAACCAAATCGATGTACGGGGTCTCCTATCCAAGCTTGCATCACTCCGATTTCTAACATCGAGCATCGATTTCCTACGCACATTCCAATATCCGTTGCACGGGGTACGAGTCGTTCGGTAAAGCCATCTTACGATAAATCACGTTTCAACCGATTCCACGTCGTATCAATATCGTTCATTCCTCAAACCGTTTCGCATAGTCTATCTCTTCGAACACGTTCGACATAATCCGCCTATCAATCTTTCCAAGTCAAGTATGCTACGACACGATTCATCGCAAAACCATAATTCATATTTCATACTTCCAAATTCATCTATTCCAATTCACGTAATCGATCACAAGGTCGTCTGACTTAACAGTATGCCACGCTCCGATCTCACGCGAGTCCGATTATCTACGGTGGACACGAATCACCATGTACGCTCCCGCGAGATAATCATTCTCATCGGGACGTAACTCTTGTTTGTGTCTAGACTAGTTCATTCTCGATACGCGGATTGGACCTACTCAATCCTCAAGTTTCATTCAATCAACAATCATAAGTTCTAACATTCTCGAGTTCTCCTTCGCATCAAGCCAACAAGTCAGGACAATCAAAGTTGCCGCGTCCTGATTTTCTGAGTTCGATTATTCCCGCGACATGAATCACCATGTCAGCGCTCACGCGGAATGATCGTCCCAAATCTGACGCAACGCATGTGCGAGGATGGAATTGCGCTCGCGCAAGACAAGACCGTCGACGTTGTGGTTATCAACGCAACCATCAAAACACAATCACTTTCACCCAACATTCGTCTCAATCAAGATCCTAAGTATTGCATCCATCAGAATGATAACACTTGTACGATCGTCATTCACCGTGTCAGAGTACCCCCGAGTTATCACATATCGTCTTTGATACGCCTCAATACCATCGACGATACGCGTAACCTGACGATCTTTCTTTGCAACGAACTTCGAGTCGTACGAATGATGCTATCGTCCGACTGGATAATCTCCTCGAATCGTTCACCACATCAATTTCTTCAACCCAAATTCACGTATCGTTTATCCGTCTATCTTAAGTCATCGACTAACATATTTCCTCAATTCGCATCATTCCTTGCTAACTCAAACCATCGAGCAACATCGATTTCAATCCTCAGAGTCGTTTGCGTAACTTCAAGTTTCAACTTTTCGTGCACGCTATCTACCTGTCGTGCTAATTTTTCGAATACTATCCGTATCAATTTCCTCGATTCGATTTCACCTACTCAATCGTTTTTGCGTTTCATACTCGTACAATCCTCAATCTTTCGCTCGAATGATTTTCAAGACGGACCATACACCACTCGGGATTCGAGTCATCTAATCTAGTCTAAATCACGTTCGCGTTATTCGCTAAGACATGTTTCGGATTCGTTCGATGAATCCCTAGCGTAATCGTTCACGTCGTATCGACGCACTAAGTCGTTCGCACTATTACTCAAAATCCAGAACAATCTTCCGTGTACGCCTAAGCGTTAGTCTGATAACGTTCCTATCGATATACACTCCAAGTGTATCTCCGTTCCCGACTGAGCGATACTTAATGTTGCTCGCGACTCATTTGCACCAAAAGGTCGAGGTACGCGATAATCGGCACAACTTAGCCAAAAGGCCGTATGCATAACCATCCCGTATGGACTATACTCCGACTCTGTGTGCTTATTTGCTCATGTAGGCCTCGTTAGGCACGCACGCGACTTGCTAACTTTAGCACGCATTTTCTATCAACTCAAGGTCGGCACCGTTCGGCCCAAAGGCCACCACCTATCGATGCGTTCGATTGAACGCTTGTATGAGCTTTCGAAAATATTAGACTTATTGTATGGACATGCCGAGGGACGTTTGAGAGAGCGCACCAACGATATCACGTTGCGGAAGCACAATTCAGAGTTTGCGGAACAACGGAGTTAAAGAATTCAATCGGTAGTCCAAGGACGTAAAGCCGTGCTCTGATACCATTATGTCACGCCCCGCTCCCGTAGGAGAGATCTTCCTCGCTAAGGCGTGATGCCGCACGAGCCTAGATTTGCGCTCGTGCAAGGCGGGTTCCATAACGGCCGATTACAGCGGCGGCGACGGGGTCGTCGCACAGAAGTCCCAAGCAGAGACATTGAACACGCAGCGGAAATTTAGAACAAAACACAGATTATTCAAAGAAGCTCTTTTATTGATATTGAAACAACGGTTACATTGGGGGCACAAGGCCAAGATTACAATCACTCAAATACACTCGTCTCACATTACAAATCGCTTGGCTCTCTCTCATCTCTCGATACATATTTGTCGATCCAACGGAAGCTTCAGAAGGCGATGTCCATACATTATGTCCCGTATAAGTCTTCGAATCCATGTGGCTGCACGCTTTGAATCGTCAAGGAACTCCGTGCCTCGACGCATCCAAGCAAACTCCGCGCCACGAGCTTCTACCTGTGCCTGCACATAGAAACTGTGTGGGTGTCAGTACTCAACTGTACTGGTGGAGTGAGCTCCTCGCCCACCCATACAAAACCGACACGTTTATTTTACTTTGTGCAATACAAGCCCCTTTACGATTGTCTTTCTAGTCTTGCCTTAGGATCGATTTTAGGACCGACGCTCGGCCTATTTAGTGTCTTTAGACCATCTCCATGCCTTGCACTAATAACGTACCCATACTTTGCCTCTAGACCTTTCTCGTGCTTGCATTGTCAACGTACCGACTCATACTTGTCTTTCGTACCATACTCTTGGACGTAACGACTAGGTCGTGTCAAATACTTGCCCGTGCCTCAAACATCGAGGCCGTGCCTCGCAGCGTAACCTGACTTATCCAAACTCGCCTTACGGCCCTTCTCGACTTAACGCGCAACGACTCACCAAACTTATGGAACCGGTGTTGAGAACTCAAGTACGACGCCATATCTCGTGCCGAAGCACGTGTCTTTACGTATAGCCGAATCGTAGGCTTTATAATACTTTGGGTGCAACCGAGCACACATTTTAACTATTCAACGCATACCGTGCTTACACTTCCTTTGTTATGACCGATACCGTGCATGCGGATTCGCCGCTTAGCACGCCAAATATCTATATGAAAGGCCACTAGCATGACAAGCCATCGCGGACATAGCTCGGGTAGGCGGCGGGTCCTTCAGCGCAGGTAGCGAGCCCCGTTGAAAGCCCCCGACTACCCACGCAATAAAAGCATGCGCTGCTATAACGTCTACCTCCTAGGACGACTGGGCCCGGTGCCCCGGCGTATAACCAGTCTAGGCAGAAATCCTTGTCGACAAGGTGTCCAATGACCACGCACCTACGAGACATCTAAACTCACGTAAATGCATGGCCTACTTGTTGGTACGACCGGAACTATACTTAGCAACTCGTGCTCTGAATCACACTTGGCATAACGTGCCTCGGGACCGCGAGACTCCCAACCGAGGGACCGCCTCGAATACTTAACGTGGATAGAAACGCGAGACTCCCAACCGAGGGACCGCCTCGAATACTTAACGTGGATAGGAACGCGAGACTCCCAACCGAGGGACCGCCTCGAAACACCTTAACGTGGATAGGACGCGAGGCTCCCAACCGAGGGACCGCCTCGAACTTCTTTAAGCTCGAGGGAATGACTACTACGTAGCCTTCCAACTTAACTTGAACAAAACGTGTTCCTTAAGTGCCGTGGACCGTGGCTAACTTTACATCGTGCCAACCGTGGCTCATGCCTTTAGCTGACTTCCGTCTTATGTGACGCTATCGCCCAAGTCATATGTTACATGACGGCCCATGAGATCGTGGGACTATTTGACTTGACAACCGCAGAAAGAACGGGACGGCACTTGGATTGACTTAGGTCGATCGACATAACTTTGCCTAACTTACTCAAGCCTACAACTTAACCCAAGGGACGGGCCAAGGCTATGCCAAGCCTTGCACAGTAGAAACGTACATGCTTTATCGAGCATTTACGCGGGCGACGCCTATGACTTAGGCTAACTTCTCGTTTGTGTCGAATACCAACTTTTCCTTCTCCCAAGCCGCGGGACGAATGATGGGTTTTATGAAATGCCCAGAATTATATAATTCCACGTCAAATATTCAAAGATTCCCTTTAGATGCTCTGTATTTACAAAATTAATACCATAACTACCCCTCCGCACAAACTAAGATCTGGATTACAATTCTCTTCTTCTTCTTCACGAGAGATCTGAATTCCATTGCTCTCATCTTCAGCAGAGATCGCAAAGATCGTTCGTAGTTCATCATTTTTTTTTCAGTCGAACTCCGATCATCGCTCATCTTCTTCTTCTTCTTCTCCGACAATTAGGTCAATTATGGAGAGAAGATCTTCTTCTTCTTTTCCATAAGAGTTAGCATCTTTTTGAAAGAAGAACGAAAACTCTTGAATCTTTATTCATGTCAAATTTCCTTCCACAAAACAAAAAAAACGAAAAAATTAGGTTTATGTCAACTGTTTTCCGTCGATATCACACGAAGAATAGTCATTCTCCTGCATTTTTAACAAGGAGAATGCCATTCTCCTTGTTGAATGACATTCTCCGTGTTTCTAACACAGAGAATGACCATTCTCCGTGTTTCTAACACGGAGAATGGCCATTCTCCTGTGTTTTAACATTTGAATGACCATTCTCCGTGTCATTTAACACGGAGAATGTCATTCTCCGTGTTATTTAGCACGGAGAATGGCCATTCTCCGTGTAATTTAGAAACGGAGAATGTCATTCTCCGTACTAAATTACACGGAGAATGGTCATTCTCCTACGTTTTAACACTGGGAATAACCATTCTCCGTGTAAATTAACACGGAGAATGTCATTCTCCGTTTTAATTAAGACGGAGAATGCCATTCTCCGTTTTATTTAACACGGAGAATGACATTCTCTGTGTTAATTTACACGGAGAATGACATTCTCCTGTGTCACTCCCCGTTCCCAGAATAAAGTATTTTATACGTGTACTTCTTGAATGTACTTATTCAATATTTATCATGCATTTATTCTGTATTTAAATTCTTCAAATTTGCGCTTATTAATTTTTTTGTATTTTATTTTTTGCTTTTTCTTGGCTCTTGGTTCATTTCGGTTCATGGAAACCAACTTGGTTCGGTTTGGTTCAACATGAAAAGGAATGGATGGCTTGGATTTGGTGGAGAGAATGAATGGTGGAGATCCACTTGACCTTGATATAAAAGTTCTTCTTCCACTCTCTCTCTTCATTCATTCACATTTACTCCTCCACCAAACCCTAACCCATTTGGAGAGGCAAGTACATCTTGCACACCATAAGGGATTTCATGCATCCCCAATTATTTTTAGTTTATGTTATTCATCTTCTCTTCCTCTACAAGTTTAGGTCTTGAAGTTTTTGTTTCCCATGGATGGTTGGGTGTAGATCTAAGTTTTAAGTTTTGGTTTTCATAGTTTTGGTTTTCATATAAAATTTAGGGTTTTGATCTATCAAACATTGTTGTTTTCGAAATTAAGTGGTTCCATGTTGTAGAGAATTTAATTCTACTAAAGTTTGGCTTTTGAAAAGTTAGATTTTGATTTATTTTGTGGAAGTTATGGCAAAAAGTATTTTGGTTCGTTCCTATATTCATCTGCAGCACGCACAGCATGTCGCAGAAGGCGCATGTCGCAGTAGGCGTATGTTGCAATGAGGCGCATGTCGCGGAAGTCACACAGCATGTCGCAGAAGGCGCATGTCGCAGTAGGCGCATGTTGCAATGAGGCGCATGTCGCGGAAGGCACACAGCATGTCGCAGAAGGCGCATGTCGCAGTAGGCACATGTTGCAATGAGGCGCATGTCGCGGTAGGCGCATATCATGTCGCAGTAGCCGCATATCATGTCGCGCATGAGCCGCATTAAGGCGCATGTCGCAGTAGGCGCATGTTGCATGAGGCGCATATCGCGGTAGGCGCATATCATGTCGCAGTAGGCGCATATGGTATCGCAGTTGCATGCATATCGCAGAATAGGCCGCATATGCATAATTTGGTTGTTTCTGACTGTTATATGTCCTAATTAACTGAATTGTGGATAGAATTTCTTTCAACTCCCAACATGAATTTGTTGATCTTTTTCTTGGATTCAAGAATATATTACCAACTATTTTATACTAGTTATGGACTCGACCATGATTAATACTAATTTGACTTTTATGCCTTGTCATGAATTGACCCCGATTGTTACTTGACTGATAATTGATCATGCGTTCCTAGTTGGAACTAAGAGACTGGCTAGTCGTCTTATTGAATGAAATGAATGAGACACGTTCATGCAATGAACTATTATACTCGATTAGCCGATCCCGAATATTGGCATACAGGCACATGCAGGCTTCAAATTATTCATTTTTATTTATTTCTTTATCTTACAAAAATAGCATGTGTACTTTATGGTCAAGACATGATTACTCCGTGGTTAGATTTGATTGTTACATTACGCTATGTAAGACCTATAACATAGCCGCACGGGTATCGTTGTAGAGTTACGCATATCGTACCCCGTACGAAAGTACTCATTTGAACGACCATGATCTACGGCATGGAACTTCACGCAACGTAGAGACTATTAAGTTAAATAAAATAATGATGGCATGGAGAGAATGGATTCCCGAGTTCTTACATGGCAGCCCCCTTGGGACTATTAAGTGCCCGACGGACCGGCTGGTTCCCACAGATACGGTAAATCTGTCACACGGGCAGGGAACGGTATCTGCTTATATTATTGTACATGCTATAACGGCGGGCGTCCCGCTGCGACTCGTCTAACTACATGATTGGCGCAATTGATTGATTGGATAGACTAGCCTTGCTTGCACATAGTAAGAACTGAGGAATCCCTAATTGCATAATTCCAGGATAACTTGGGACTCACAATAGCAAGCCGTAGGAATTGATTGGCCGTTCAAAGATGATTTGTTTGTGTATTGTATCTACTCTGTTGCCTAACTAAGATGATCAGAATGTCAGGACATGACGGGCCAACTTCTGTCCTTGTTTGGTTGGGAGGTTGGTTCGAAGTGTCGTGATGTTATGTGAATCCCAGTGGCAAGCAGAGATCTACTTATCATATTCTCTTATTACTGGTTTTAATTTCTCATATCGTGCTTCCTTGTGGTACTTGCTATTGGAGGTCTAACCTCTCTGGTTTTGCATGGCCAGATTTAGAGCCGGTTCCCGAGGACTCCGCTTACTTCCACCTCCAAGATGGTCAATACTAGAGGAATGATCGCAGAAGGACTCGAGTGGGTTCCTTACCTCCCCGCTCGTTTTGTTACTTACTTTATACCTTACCGTTTGGCACCAACATGTTAGTCGGATTGTCTTGTACTTACTTTTGCATAATTGTAACTAAAGTTAGACTGCAGCTGATAACAATTTTGTATATGTTACTATACCATCTGGCTATATTTTGTAAAGCCAGATCTCCAGAACATTTTGACTGAGCGTTTGGGACGCCTTACTGCTTTATCTTACATGTTCTCTATTTCTGTTTCTTGTTTTGAATGATTGAGACAATAGATGTGAAATGACCATAGTAAGACTTTCATGTAGTATGCACCCCCTCGTCTGGTTAGACATCATTGATCGTATTATACGGTATTCATCTACCTGTAATACGTAGCTGGCTGAGTCATTCCCCCGCTCTCCAGTATTCTGGTTCTGGGGCGTGACAAGGTTTTAGTGGTGGCCCATGCAGGTCTGATTTCAGACTTGTGGGGTGTTTTTGATTTATAGGATGTCTCCATCACACGTATTCCTTCTTGATCTCATGATTCGTTATCCTCAACCCTTGCTTGACATTCCGGTATCCTTTGACTTCATTGATCCTTCATGTCCGGTTGTTTGATTGTTCTCTTGTCTCTTTTCTTAGGGGCACCTCGTCCGCACCTGTCAGAGCTGGACAGCAACAACATGGACAGCAACATGGACAACCTGACCCTGTTGGTCAACAACAAGGGCCGGTACTAACTCAAGAGGCCACCCAAGAAGAAGTGATAGTGGAACCAGCGGCTGGGTCGCAGTATCCGGATGTTCCACCACCACCGAAAGTTCCACCTACCCAAGTAGACACACCAGCCCTTCTGGAGATCATGAGAGGAATGATGGCTACTCAGCAACATCAGATGTTGGCCCAGCAACGCATGCACACTCAGCTACAAGAGCAGAATGTGCTACTCAACCAAGGATTGCAGACAGCATTGGAAAGAGGGGCAAGGCCAGATTCAGGAGCATCAGCCAGGTTTTGCAAGTACAACCCCCGCCGTTTCGAGGGCACGGAGGATGCCATCTCAGCAGATGCATGGCTTAAGGATATGGAGGCTATTCTGACGGCAGCTAAGGTACCGACAGAAGAACGTGTGGATATGGTGAAGTTATTACTTCAGGATCTCGCACGTGATTGGTGGGAATCAGAGGAAGTGGGCATCAGACGTCCTGTGGCTTGGGACGATTTCACAGCAAGATTCAAGACCAAGTACTATGGAGTTGTGGCACGGTTTGAGCTACAACAGAAGTTTATCAGCCTCAGGCAGGCTGGCAAGACTGTAGATGCTTATGCAGCGGAGTTTTGCAGATTGAGTAGATTCGCCCCAGAGTTGGTAGAAACAGAGAGCCAGAGGGCTTTGAGGTTCCAGCAAGGGTTTCATCTTGAACTCTTGTAATTGATCGAGGGGCACAATTACCAGACTTTTGATGAGATATTGACGGCGACTCAAAGGCATGAGATCACCATTCAGAGGCTTGCAGTAAGGACTGGGGGCCAGAAGAGATCCCACAGTCAGATTGAAGGAGAAGGGGGAGTAGCGCCCCGAACAACAGCACCATCCACTGGCATTCGTATCCACGATGTGGCGATACGAGGACCAGCACCACCCAGGCAGCAGCAACAGCAACAGAGGAAGAACCAGCAACCCCCGGTGGGCTGCACTTATTATGGGAAGATGGGACACACTAGAGATGTGTGTCGGATATTGAATGGACTATGTCTGATATGTGGAAATCCAGACCATCGGGTTACCACATGTCCCATGAATTCGAGGTCAGGAGGACCAGGGCAGCAGTTTCCTGCTCTGCCAGCACCAGGGGCAGGCCAGTATCGAGGACCAGCAGTGGCAGTGAGACCATTGGCCCAGCGTCCGTTAATGCCACAGGCTCAGATGTTTCGGCAGCAGGGACCGCCGATGCAGCAACACCAGCATAGACCACCCCAGCATCATCAAGGCAGGGGCCAGCAGCAGCACCAGACTAGGCCGCAACATAGGAATCAGCAAGAAGGTCGAGGGCAGGCATTCACTCTGTCCTTGGAGGAGGCATTGGCATCGGGAGATGTTGTGGCAGGTAACATTCTCGTCGCCTCATATCCCGCAGTAGCATTGTTTGATTCGGGAGCATCCCACTCATTTATATCTGCACAATTTGCGACACGGCTAGGAATGGAGTTCGAGGCATTGCCAGGGAGGTTGAATATACTCACTGGCAATGGGCTCGTAGGAGTTAGTAGAGTTATTCTAGCGTGTAGCGTTGTAGTTTGCGGGCATTCCTTACCTGCCCGGTTGATAGAATTTCCTATCGGAAATTTCGACGTTATCTTAGGCATGGACTGGCTGAAAGACAGTCATGCGACAATAGATTGTCGTAGAGGGAGTGTATCTTTTGATATTCCAGGCATGAAGCGGTTTACCTTAGTCAGATCAGAGGCAACTCAGCAAGAGCAGGGAATAGTAGCGGCAATGGAAGAAGTTCAGATTCTGAAGGTAGTTGAAGAATTTCTAGACGTATTTCCCGAAGAACTTCCAGGTCTACCCCCGATTAGGGATATTGAGTTCAGCATAGAATTGGCACCAGGAACTAAACCAATATCAGATCGAGTTTACAGAATGGCGGATTCAGAGCAGGCCAAGGTATATCAGCACATAGAGGAATTGAAGGAGAAAAAGTTTATCCAAGCTAGCGTGTCACCATGGGCAGCACCAGTAGTACTTGTGGGGAAGAAGGATGGGTCATCCAGATTGTGCATTGACTACAGGAAGTTTAACGCGGCAACAGTGAAGAACAAGTACCCACTACCCAGGATCGACGATTTATTTGATCAGTTGAGCAAAGCTAGAGTTTTCTCCAAGATAGATCTTCGTTCAGGGTACCATCAAGTGAGAGTTCGGAAGGAAGATATTCCCAAGACAGCATTTAGGTCGAAGTATGGGCATTATGAATTCTTAGTAATGCCATTTGGTTTGACCAATGCTCCAGTGATATTCATGGATTTGATGAATCGCATCTTTATGCCATACTTAGATCAGTTTGTCGTTGTATTTTTTGACGACATTCTCGTATACTCTGCTAGTAAAGAGGAGCATGAAGACCACCTCAGGAAAGTGTTGCAGGTTCTGAGAGAGAACCAGTTGTATGCCAAGCTCAGCAAGTGTGAGTTTTGGTCGGATCACATTTCATTTTTGGGTCACCTCATATCAGGAGCTGGAGTAGCAGTAGATCCCAAGAAGATAGAAGCAGTAGAGAGTTGGCCAGTACCCAAGACCGTAGCTGATGTGCGAAGTTTCTTGGGATTGGCAGGATATTACAGAAGGTTCGTATCAGACTTTGCAAGGCTTTCAGCACCTATGACCCGCTTGACCCGGAAGGATGTACCATTTGTTTGGTCGGCAGAATGTCAGGCATCATTCGAGACTTTGAAGCAGAAGTTGATATCAGCGCCTATTCTTACATTACCAGTTGGACCCGGAGGTTTTACAGTTCAGGTAAAGGACTTGGATGTGTCCTTATGCAGCATGAGAAGGTGATAGCATATGCATCTAGGCAGCTTCGGGACCACGAGAAGAATTACCCAACACATGATCTGGAATTGGCGGCAGTAGTGTTTGCTCTGAAGCTATGGAGACATTACTTATATGGTGACCGAGTGGAGATGTACACATATCATAAAAGTCTGAAGTACATCTTTACCCAGAAGGAGCTGAACATGAGACAGAGAAGATGGTTAGAGTTGATCAAGGATTATGATGTAGAGCTTCAGTATCACCCAGGCAAGGCTAATGTAGTAGCAGACGCTCTCAGCCGGAGAGGCGGCGCATTTATGTTGACAACACAGAAGCATATCTTAGAAGACCTTCAGGAGATGGGCATCGAAGTTATACTTCCTAGTGAAGTAGGAGTTCTAACAAGTCTGCAAGTTCAATCCGACTTGGTAGGCAGGATCAAGGCAGCTCAGGCACAAGACCCAAGGATTCAGAAGCTTAGGGCAGAATGTGAGTCAGGACTCAGGAAGGAGATGAGAATTCATGAAGATGGTACACTTAGGTTTGGATCACGTCTATGTGTGCCTAGTGGAGATATCAGACAGGAGGTTATGACAGAGGCTCACAGTTCTCAGTATTTTATTCACCCTGGAGGGACCAAGATGTACCAAGATATCAAGCAGCATTTCTGGTGGAACGGGATGAAAAGAGAGATAGCTAGATTTGTTTCCCGTTGCTTGGTATGTCAGCAAGTAAAGGCAGAACAGCAGAGGCCATCTGGATTATTGCAACCGCTTCCTATCCCGGAATGAAAATGGGAGCATATTACAATGGACTTTGTGACCGGTTTACCGAGATCACCAAGTGGTAAGGACGCTATTTGGGTGATAGTGGACCGACTTACGAAGGTGGCACACTTTTTTCCTTTCAGATTAGGGCAATCTACAGAAAAGTTGGCAGAATTGTATATGCAACAGATAGTCAGGCAGCATGGAGTCCCTGTCAGTATTGTGTCGGATCGAGATACCCGCTTTACATCATATTTCTGGAAGAGCTTACATCATAGTCTGGGTACCAAGTTAAGATTTAGCACGGCCTACCATCCGCAGACGGATGGGCAATCAGAAAGAACGATTCAGACTTTGGAAGATATGTTGTGAGCTTGCACTTTGGATTTTGGAGGGTCTTGGGAGAGTCACCTGCACTTGGTCGAGTTCTCATACAACAATAGTTATCAAGCCAGTATCCAGATGGCGCCATTCGAAGCACTATATGGTAAGAAGTGCAGGTCGCCGCTTGCATGGGATGATATCGGAGAAAGGAAGATGTTAGGCCCAGAAATAATCATTCAGACGGTTGAAGTGGTTAAGGGAATTAGAGAGCGACTTCGAGTTGCGCAGGATCGGCATCGTCATTGGGCGGACCAGCATCGTAGGCCGCTAGAGTTTTCTGTTGGGGACCACGTGTTCTTGCGGATCTCACCTACCCGTGGGGTCATTAGATTTGGCGTTCGCGGGAAGTTGAGTCCGCGATACGTAGGACCCTTTGTTATTCTTGATAGGATAGGCGATGTTGCTTATCGTTTATCTCTTCCACCTTCGTTACGAGAGGTGCATGACATATTTCATGTATCTCAGTTGCGAAGGTATGTATCGGACCCAAGCCATGTCCTTGACCATTCTGAGCTGGTTGTTGGTACTAACCTGTCTTACGAGGAACAGCCTGTGTCCATTTTGGACCGAAGAGAGAAGATACTCAAGAACCAAACAATTAGCCTTGTCCGGGTTGCTTGGGGTCATCACTCATTAGGAGAGTCAACGTGGGAACGTGAGGATGATATCCGATCACGGTATCCGCACCTGTTTGACTCACAAGGTATCTCTCTCTATATACCTTGATAGTCTTAAACTCCTCATGCTTGTCACCTTATGAGTAGAATTGCTTGATATCGTAGATTGCTAAACATAGATATATTACTTGCTATTTGACATTGTAGAATAGCTACTTGCTCCAATTACTTGTACTTAGATTAGTCTAGCTCTGACATTTCTGTCCTGCTTGGATCTGAAATTCCGAGGACGGAATTTTTCTAAGGAGGGTAGAGATGTCACTCCCTGTTCCCAGAATAAAATATTTTATACGTGTACTTCTTGAATGTACTTATTCAATATTTATCATGCATTTATTCTGTATTTAAATTCTTCAAATTTGCGCTTATTAATTTTTTTGTATTTTATTTTCTGCTTTTTTCTTGGCTCTTGGTTCATTTCGGTTCATGGGAAACCAACTTGGTTCGGTTTGGTTCAACATGGAAAGGAATGGATGGCTTGGATTTGATGGAGAGAATGAATGGTGGAGATCCACTTGACCTTGATATAAAAGTTCTTCTTCCACTCTCTCTCTTCATTCATTCACATTTACTCCTCCACCAAACCCTAACCCATTTGGAGAGGCAAGTACATCTTGCACACCATGAGGGATTTCATGCATCCCCAATTATTTTTAGTTTATGTTATTCATCTTCTCTTCCTCTACAAGTTTAGGTCTTGAAGTTTTTGTTTCCCATGGATGGTTGGGTGTAGATCTAAGTTTTAAGTTTTGGTTTTCATAGTTTTGGTTTTCATATGAAATTTAGGGTTTTGATCTATCAAACATTATTGTTTTCGAAATTAAGTGGTTCCATGTTGTAGAGAATTTAATTCTACTAAAGTTTGGCTTTTGAAAAGTTAGATTTTGATTTATTTTGTGGAAGTTATGGCAAAAAGTATTTTGGTTCGTTCCTATATTCATCTGCAGCGCGCACAGCATGTCGCAGAAGGCGCATGTCGCAGTAGGCGCATGTTGCAATGAGGCGCATGTCGCGGAAGGCACACAGCATGTCGCAGAAGGCGCATGTCGCAGTAGGCGCATGTTGTAATGAGGCGCATGTCGCGGAAGGCACATAGCATGTCGCAGAAGGCGCATGTCGCAGTAGGTGCATGTTGCAATGAGGCGCATGTCGCGGAAGGCACACAGCATGTCGCAGAAGGCGCATGTCGCAGTAGGCGCATGTTGCAATGAGGCGCATGTCGCGGTAGGCGCATATCATGTCGCAGTAGCCGCATATCATGTCGCGCATGAGCCGCATTAAGGCGCATGTCGCAGTAGGCGCATGTTGCATGAGGCGCATGTCGCGGTAGGTGCATATCATGTCGCAGTAGGCGCATATGGTGTCGCAGTTGCATGCATGTCGCAGAATAGGCCGCATATGCATAATTTGGTTATTTCTGACTGTTATATGTCCTAATTAACTGAATTGTGGCTAGAATTTCTTTCAACTCCCAACATGAATTTGTTGATCTTTTTCTTGGATTCAAGAATATATTACCAACTATTTTATACTAGTTATGGACTCGACCATGATTAATACTAATTTGACTTTTATGCCTTGTCATGAATTGACCCCGATTGTTACTTGACTGATAATTAATCATGCGTTCCTAGTTGGAACTAAGAGACTGGCTAGTCGTCTTATTGAATGAAATGAATGAGACACGTTCATGCAATGAACTATTATACTCGATTAGCCGATCCCAAATATTAGCATACTGGCACATGCAGGCTTCAAATTATTCATTTTTATTTATTTCTTTATCTTACAAAAACAGCATGTGTACTTTATGGTCAAGGCCTGATTACTCCGTGGTTAGATTTGATTGTTGCATTACGCTATGTAAGACCTATAACATAGCCGCACGGGTATCGTTGTAGAGTTGCGCATATCGTACCCCGTACGAAAGTACTCATTTGAACGACCATGATCCACGGCATGGAACTTCACGCAACGTAGAGACTATTAAGTTAAATAAAATAATGATGGCATAGAGAGAATGGATTCCCGAATTCTTACATGGCAGCCCCCTTGGGACTATTAAGTGCCCGACGGGCCGGCTGGTTCCCACAGATACGGTAAATCTGTCACACGGGCAGGGAACGGTATCTGCTTATATTATTGTACATGCTATAACGGCGGGCGTCCCGCTGGGACTCGTCTAACTACATGATTGGCGCAATTAATTGATTGGATAGACTAGCCTTGCTTGCACATAGTAAGAACTAAGGAATCCCTAATTGCATAATTCCAGGATAACTTGGGACTCACAATAGCAAGCCGTAGAAATTGATTGGCCGTTCAAAGATGATTTGTTTGTGTATTGTATCTACTCTGTTGCCTAACTAAGATGATCAGAATGTCAGGACATGACGGGCCAACTTCTGTCCTTGTTTGGTTGGGAGGTTGGTTCGAAGTGTCGTGATGTTATGTGAATCCCAGTGGCAAGCAGAGATCTACTTATCATATTCTCTTATTACTGGTTTTAATTCCTCATATCGTGCTTCCTTGTGGTACTTGCTATTGGAGGTCTAACCTCTCTGGTTTTGCATGGCCAGATTTAGAGCCGGTTCCCGAGGACTCCGCTTACTTCCACCTCCAAGATGGTCAATACTAGAGGAATGATCGCAGGAGGACTCGAGTGGGTTCCTTACCTCCCCGCTCGTTTTGTTACTTACTTTATACCTTGCCGTTTGGCACCAACATGTTAGTCGGATTGTCTTGTACTTACTTTTGCATAATTGTAACTAAAGTCAGACTGCAGCTGATAACAATTGTGTATATGTTACTATACCATCTGGCTATGTTTTATAAAGCCAGATCTCCAGAACATTTGACTGAGCGTTTGGGACGCCTTACTGCTTTATCTTACATGTTCTCTATTTCTGTTTCTTGTTTTGAATGATTGAGACAATAGATGTGAAATGACCATAGTAAGACTTTCATGTAGTATGCACCCCCTCGTCTGGTTAGACAGCATTGATCGTATTATACGGTATTCATCTACCCGTAATACGTAGCTGGCTGAGTCATTCTCCCGCTCTCCAGTATTCTGGTTCTGGGGCGTGACATCCTGCGTTTTAACACTGTAATGACCATTCTCCGTGCTAAATTACACGGAGAATGGTCATTCTCCGTTTTATTTAACACGGAGAATGGCATTCTCCGTGTTTCTAACACGGAGAATGGCCATTCTCCTGCGTTTTAACACTGTAATTACCATTCTTCGTGCTAAATTACACGGAGAATGGCCATTCTCCGTTTTATTTAACACAGAGAATGGCATTCTCCGTGTTTCTAACACGGAGAATGGCCATTCTCCTGCGTTTTAACACTGTAATTACCATTCTCCGTGCGAAATTACACGGAGAATGACCATTCTCCGTGTAAATTAAGACGGAGAATGGCCATTCTCCGTTTTATTTAACACGGAGAATGTCATTCTCCGTGTTAATTTGCACGGAGAATGGCATTCTCCGTGTTTCTAACACAGAGAATGACTATTCTCCGTGTAAATTAAGACGGAGAATGACATTCTCCGTGTTACTACACGGAGAATGGCCATCCTCATGCGAAATTAACATTTTTCGTGTTCTAACACGGAGAATGACCATTCTCCTGCATTTTATGGTCAGTTGAAACTTTGAAGGGCCATAACTTTTGACTGGGAGGTCGAAACGAGGCCCGGTTTGTCCCAAAATGAGCGTATCTTCAAGGAGCCTGAAAGTAACAATTTCTTAGTTAGACGGCCTTCCGAAATTTTAGAATCGCAAAAAAATGATGTTTGGACCTCCGTTTTAGCACTTTTGTCGTTTGTCTCGGTCTTTCCAAAATTTTCCGACGAGTTTTTGAAGATTTTTGAGGAGAAAATATAGATTCGAAAGTGAGCAGCGTATGGAAGAAGATGAAGTATCGAAACGTTTTTTTAAGAGTAGTTTCGTGGGTGTTTTCAATAAATTAGAAGGAAGGGCAAAAAGGTCATTCGGAATCATCTTTATATATTTTTGGAAAAATTTGAGTGGCACCCCACATTTGTTACGCTTATTTAAGGTGCACCCCACATGATTACATTAATGCATAACACCCCCCACTTTGGACGATTTCTGTCTAAAATTAACGGTCAACCCCGTTGATCCATTTTTTTTGACGAAAATACCCCCTATCACCATCATCATCATCATCAACTCATCACCACCACCATCCACCATCATCACCGCCCCCCTCCCGCTCCGCCCCCCTCCTGCTCCGCCCCCTAGCCCCCACCGCCGTGCGCTGCTGCTGCTGTCGCCGCCGCCGTGCGCTGCTGCTGCCGCCGCGCGCTGCTGCTGCTGCCGCCGCCGCCGCGCTGCTGCTGCCGCCGCGCGCTGCTGCTAGGGGGCGGAGCGGGAGGGGGGGCGGTGATGATGGTTGATGGTGGTGGTGGTGATGATGATGATGTTGGTGATGGTGGTGCGGCGAGGCCGGGGGGGTGGAGGGGGGCGGTGCGGCGAGGTCGGGGAGGGAGGGGGGAGAGCGGCGACGCCGTGGTGGGGGCCGAGCACGGCGGGGGGCGGAGGACGGGCAGCCACGTGTGACGGGAAGGGGGGACACAAAAGGAGACAAGGGCATTTTCGTCAAAAAAAAATTTGATCGTTAGTTTTAGACAGAAACTGTCCAAAGTGGAGGGTGTTATGCATTAATGTAATCATGTGGGGTGCACCTTAAATAAGCGTAACAAATGTGGGGTGCCACTCAAATTTTTTTCTATATTTTTTGCTAATTCTGGACACGCGATGAAATGTTATTTTGCGATAAATTTTTCATAAAACTTTTTTGTTTTTTTGGATATTTCATAAATTTCCCCTTATAAAATTGGAATCCAAATCCGGTTCACCAAACAAACTTAGACGTCAACTCCTATATATGCATATGATAGGACACCACTTTTTCGTTTGCTTATGGACGTTGGACAGATTGCGCAAAAACACAGGTTCGGTGATGGGACTTGCATGCTCGTGTTGATCAACACATGCGTTCCCTATCCACTTAATACTGTCCACCTGCGTAGACTTTGACTGCTCACCGACCCACACTATCCAAAGTACATACACTTGTTAATGCTTAAATTTGAATTACTAGTTTGGAAAGATACTTTTATTTTTTCGGAACCGCAATCCGCGATACAAAATATCATTTTCACTATTTATTTGTTTGTTTGTTCCTACGTCTACTACTATAGAATTCATAATATAAATATAATTCAAATTATTGTGAATATTTATTTTACCATTTATTCCACGCGCAATGGAGGAGAAAAGTTTTATGTTAACTGTTAGATTGTATTAAATATGTGCTCTCTTTTTTTTTCTTTTGTCGCCAACTCAGTTTGTTGGAAAATATTTAAGATATATGCAAATTGAGTAAAATATTTTTTATATTGACACGACTGGACAACAAATACGATTTGCAACATATTTCTGGATTCCAATGGTTATGACAAGTATTTATGTGGAAATTTTAAGGCTCTATGAAATGTGACTCGATAATGTTTCATAGAAAACCATCTAGATGTCAGAAAAGAAAAGAAGATACTCATGAATGTGACCTTTTAAGCGACGTTTGGTATGCGGAATACTATATAACCGGAAATTCTATATTCCCGAAAATCAAATTCCAAATAATTAAATTTTCTGGAAAATTATATTCCCATGTTTGGTGACTATATAAATATTTTCGGGAAAAAAAAAAAAAAAAAAAACCCAAAAACGATAAAACGAAAACAAAAAAAAACAAAAAAAAAAAACCAAAATGAAAAAAAAAAATCCGACCAAAATACAAAAAAGATAAAAAGACAAAAAGGCCAAAAAAGGACTAAACCGACAAAAATGGAAAAAAAAAAAAAAAAAGAAAGACAAAACCAAAAAAACAACAAATAAGGATAAAAAAAGCAACAAAAAAGCAAAAAAAAATGACAAAAAACAACAAAACCGATAAAAAAAAGACCAAAAATGAAAAAGGACAAAAAAAGACGACAAAAAACAAAAAAAAAAGGACAAAAAATAATTTTTTTTTTTTACTCAAAAGCGATAAAAAAAAGACTACTACAAAAACGACAAAAAAAAAGCAAAAAACGAAAAAAACAACAAAAAAGAAACAAAAACGACAAAATATAAACAAAAATAACAAAAGATAAAAAACAAAGAAAATCGATAAAAAAGACAAAAAGAGACGAAAAAACGACAAAAAATAACAAAAGACAACAAAGAACGACAAAAATCGGTAAAAAAATAACAAAAAAGTGACAAAAACTACTAAAAAACGACAAAAAAGACAAAAGACAACAAAAAGGACAAAAATCAGTAAAAAAAGTGACAAAAAGAGATGAAAAATGACAAAAAGCAACAAAAGCGACAAAAAATGACAAAAAATGACAAGAAACTACTAAAAACGATAAAAAGAGACCAAACCGACAAAAAATACTAAATGCGACAAAAATGACAAAAAGACAAAAAAAAACGACAAAAACCGGTAAAAAAACGAAAAAAAAGTGACAAAAAGAGACGAAAAACGACTAAAAAACAAAAATGACAAAAAGCAACAAAAACGACAAAAAAAAACGAAAAAAATACTAAAATCGACAAAAAGAGACCAAACCGACAAAAAACGACAAAAAAAACTACAAAAACTACAAAAAACGACAAAAGGCAACAAAAAAAAAATGGTAAAAAACAAAAAAAAAGTGAAAAAAGTGATTAAAACGAAAAAACAACAAAAAACCGACAAAAAATGACTTAAAGCAACAAAAACGACAAAAAATAACTAAAAATGACAAAAAAAAAGACAAAACCGACAAAAAACGACAAAAAATTACTAAAAACGACAAAAACAACAAAAATCGGTTAAAAACGAAAAAAAAGACAAAAAGAGACGAAAAACAACAAATATGACAAAAACGACAAAAAAGACAAAACTAATAAAAACGACAAAAACCGGTAAAAAGCGACAAAAAGGAGAAAAAACGACAAAGAACGATAAAAACGACAAAAACCAACAAAAAAACGACAAAGAAGACAAAAAATGACAAGAAGAAAGACAAAAAAGGACAAAAAATTACTAAAACAACGAAAAAGGACAAAAATACAAAAAAAAAGGACAAAAATAACAAAAAGGACAAAAATAACGACTAAAATTGACAAAAAAAGCGACAACAAATAACAAAAAAGGACAAAAATAACAAAAAGGACAAAATAACAAAAAAAGATAAAAAAAAGGACAAAAAAAAAACGACTAAAAATTGACAAAAAAAGCGACAACAAATAACAAAAAAATCGAAAAAAACGACAAAAATGACCAAAAAGCGACATAAACAACAAAAAAGACAAAAAAAAAAAACGAAAAAATGGTCAAAAATGACCAAAAAAGTAGAAAAAAAAGCTTAAATAAAATTTTTTTTTACCCGGGCAAAAGAAAAATATCCACCTATTCTTAAGGGATAGGATTATCATGTTTTATGGGTAAACTATTTACCCGAGTATTTCTAATTCCCGGGATAATTTTTTTATAGCCCAAACAAACATGGTAATAGATTCCCACCCTAAATTTTTCTGGGAATAAAAAGAAATACCGCATACCAAACACCCCCTAAATGATAGTTTGAACATCCTAGCTTAATATATGCTAATATATATGTACGTGTGTTGTACGTATTTTATACTACCTGAAAGAAAATATTGTAATACGTAATTATAAAACTAACCATGTTAATTTTAATATAAAAAGTTAATTAGTAAGCTTCGGTAAGGATATTTTTGGTATAAGAAAAAACTTTCACAATAAAGTCTTCTTTTCTTTCTATTATACTAGTGGATAACCCGTGCCATAATGGCACGGACACGAACCCGGCCTTCTCGACGTAGGCGTGCAGGCACCGGGCTAGCGCCAAGAAGTTCTGGACGGAGACGCGGCCTCCGAACCCGGCCTTCTCGACGTAGGCGTGCAGGCACCGGGCCAGGCAAAGACCACGGTGGCGGCGTTCGGGGCGACGTGGGGCCTCATGGAGGCGAAGACGAGTTAGGGCCGTCGCGAGACGTCCGAGGACGGCGAGGCCCGAGACGGCGGCGGTCCAGGAGACGACGTCCCTGTGCGGCATTCTGTTGAACACCCGCAGGGCGTGGTCGGCGGAGCCGTGTCGGGAGTAGGCGGTGAGCAGGACGGTCTGCACGAAGGGGTCGGACCGAAATCCGAGGAGGAGGGCGTGTGCGTGGAGCGACCTGGTAGCAGCGGCGGCGGTTGTGGTGTTGAGCAAGGAAGAGAAGGTGTGGCAGTCGGGAGGGACGCGGCGGCGAAGTATTTGGGAGTTGATGGAGAGTGGGTCGACGGAGATGGCGATGGCGGTGTTAAAAGAGAAGGGGTTGGGGTTGGTCATGGCGGAGAAGAGGGAGGCGGCGAAGGAAGGGTCGGCGTCGGTGGCGCGGTGGAGGAGGCTGCTGGCGACAAAGGGGTTGCGGAAGAGACCGGCGATGACGGCGTGGGCGAGGATGGAACGGAGGCGGCGGAGGGAAGGACGGTGCAAGAGGAGCTGGAGACGGGGGTGCCGTTGGAATAACCGGTTGCTCCGCATCCAACATGGGACCTCCTCCTCTCTTTTAGAGAGGGGCAATTTAGTTCATTCATCATCGTTGAACCAAAGCACATGGGTCGGACCAAAAATTCACTGTGTTTTATATTATAGAATAGTAGTACAGATAAGTGCAAAAGTCCAAATAATCCAACCAAGACTTTGATTATAGACTTATAGTGAAAGAAATTTGGCGTTAACCCGGAAATCTTGTACAGTTTAAGTTCGAATGCTACACGAACCCAAATCCAATTCATTGACAGCTCAATAATACAAAAGTGATCCCTCTGTTAAATATCGAGTCTCAACACATTTTTTAAAGAGGATTAAGAAGATCTACTTTAAAAAAATAGCTCTTCTTCTTTAGAGTTGTGAATTGTAATAGTAAACTTTTTAGAAGAACAAGGAGATTAAGGAAAGCCCGACCAAACTACCTTCATGCTTCCTTCGCAAAATCATGAGATTAAAAAAATTATTACTTTTCTATGTTTTGGTGCAAAAGTTGAGGGGAAAAAAAAATTAATTTCCAAAGGAAAAAATTAAGAGAAAAATGGTTTCATCAATCCACACAAGATCCACTTTCCCACATTTAAGAATTCACTCTCTTCCAATTTTTTTGGCATTTCCAAACACCGAAAAGTAAAATCCATAGGAATTATAATTTTTCAAAGGAAAGGAACACCAAGGAATTGAAATTATAATTTTTCAAAGGAAATGAACACCAAGGAATTGATTTCCTTGGTGTTCATTTTGCGATCAACCAAACCGAAATCAAAAACTTATTATAAATAAAATACAGTTGCAGAACACTATGATCACACATTTGTCAATTATCCCGGCAATAATCACATTTCTCCGGGATTAGATTGTTAACATAGTTGGCACGATACTTAGGATCCGATCTCACATTCACTGTGACAAGCCTCACATCCTCTCTTTTTTAAGCTCATGCAAAGAAACACCACACGTGAAAGTTTTTCCTAGACTATAAAAGAGATTAGACGCAGAAATAAAATGGTTCAATTCATTACTAGGAATCACATTCATATTTACAATTATAAGACTTTAAGACAGGTAAAAAGTAAATGACATACCAATATAATGGAAAATAGAATTAGCAGCAGTTAAATTTTGAACAAGTGTTCAAGGCCTCCGTGGAGCATAAATCCTAATGAACACCTGCACCGTTCCTGCATACAACCTACTTCAAAATCTGAAGTTGTAACTAACAATCCAGACTATATTCCCTTTGTCTGTCAACTAATATTAACTACTAAAGATGAGCCTATTAATCCATCAACAATTTATATTTAATGAAATATTTGCAAGACCAAGTTCCCTTCCATCTCAATTCAACAAGTATATGAATTTGCTATAAAATTTTGAGACTACATGCTCCCTCAGACGTGGCAGGTGCATTGAAATTAAAACGTCAAGGTTACAATATACCTGTTTGTGTAATCTTCTGACTAACTGAAACCTCACTTTGCTTATGAGGTTCAATTGCTTGAAAAGATCACACTATAAAAGCATACAACGGGAAGCAAGTATTATTGTCACCAAGGACTTTGATCATCTTCATATTCATACTGAGAATCAATGACAACAGATTTCAGTAATGGCTGCGCAGATTGATTCCTTCCAAGCGGGAAATTCCAGAAAGAATCTGAGTTTTGGTAGAATATATAGAAGACGATAGCTGATGCCAAGAAGAGGCCTAAAAGTAACAAATATATCTGCCACTCTGCAAGAAAGGAAGAAACAAAATGGGAACAAGATAAATAAGGAATTCAAAGCCGCACAACTTTAGTCACAGGAACAGAGTAAAACCTTTCCAATCTGCAGGCACATTGAGTTTCGTGACCACCGCTCCCCATTGATGTGAAATGGAAATCACAACCCTGCATTTGTAGCAATAGGAACATGAACAACTGAAAATGTTTTGAGCGCAGAATGTTTGCTATTAGTACTGATGGGTGTTCGGACTCCTGGTTGAGGCTTTGGACTCCAAATTTCGGTTCAGGACAACTATACATCTCGAAAAGATAATTGTATGATTCAAAAACATCACCATACATGATATGGCAACAGTTATTGATGAAACAACAGTCACTGGATCTCACATGGAGGTTGGAGAGGTATTTAAAGGAGAAAGCTGCGTGTTTTGGAGGCAATTCATTTATGAGAAATAAAACTTGTAGCGAATGGCCTAGTTGGGAGTGCATCTTCCTGTGGTCGGTTGAGTGCTTCCCAACATTTGGTTCAGTGATTTCCCTCGATCCTATTGTCATCTTTCATCATTTTCTTCAATCAAACAAGACATTTTCCACTTTGCAATTCTGTTGATCTTACATTAATTGGTATCAAAGTGAACTACAATCATGTCAAGAGGTCAAAACTTTCGGGGGACAAGAAGGAAAGGATGTCGCCATCCATGAGGATGTCGAGGATTTACGACAATCCACCAACAACCTTCAATGCTTCCCACAATGTTACTATGGTGAATTTGGATCCTCTATTTCACATGTCGGATGATCCACGCTTCCCGCAGTGGGTGATCTCAATTGTACTATAACGAATTTGGATTCTCCATTTCATATGCCGGACGATCCATGTGTAGATGGGAGATGCTCTTCATCTAGCTCCATAACTGTCACGAGAACAGCCCCAGCAACAGGCTCCTTAAACAGTATGGGGAATGGAGCAACTTGCTCAAGCTTTGGATAATGCGGCAAAAGTATACATATGATGGTAACTCATATTCGAAACTATTTAGATTGGATTACATCTCGAAATACTACTTCTAATATAAGGAACTATCAAAAGAAGGAAAAGTAAATTTGTTGCAACAAAACTTGAACATCATGCTTCATCTTGAAGACATGAGCACCAATCAAATTGTGAATGACAGAGCCTTCAGATAAATTAATGATAGGTGTAAAATGAAAGAAAAATTAGTTGAAAATTCCCCCCCCCCCCCCCCCCCCCCCCTAGATTATTCACAAACACATCAAAATTTCATTACCTAAAACAGGAGAATAACCAAAGTGTTGCTAAATTGTATGAAAGAATTTCCTTAATATGTAAGTTGGCTAACTTACATGAACGAGTGACCAATTCATTGCAGTGTTCCATTATGGGAATTCCATGGTCGAGTACTCAGAATAACCAAAGTACTGCAGAATATTTAAGAAAGCGGGCAGATTATGCAACGGCTCGCTTACTCAGCCTGCGGATCAATTAAGCGATGCTCAGCCCGCACAGCAATTAAGCGGTCGGTTAATTAGATTAATCGATTAGTGGGTCAGGTTTCTCACATACCAATTAACCAGACCCATTTTATAAATATTACTTAACCTAATTTCTCTTATAAATTTAACTATTTGTTTATTTGACTTGGTGCTTGTAGCTCTATGTAGTGTCAACTTGTTTTTTTATTACATTTATATATAGACAGAGTAGTTCATGTGAGCTTCTTTTGTGTTTATTCTATGGCTATTCGATATTTATCTGTACTGTGTTATTATATTTTTTGTGAGAAAATGTTTATGGACCGTGTAATCCAATTAATATCCGCGTAATCAGACATTTCATTCCATGGTCCCGGACCAAGTGCATAATGAAACAGTGGAATTTAACCTTGACTCATTGCAATATACTTGCACACCTAAATGTTCACCAATATAAAATTATTTTACACCAAATAACTCTTGAAGACTGTAGAAAAATAGAAAATGGCTATGGAGACTGAAGAAAAATAGAAAAAATATTTCTTAAAAGAAGTCAATTTACTAGTTTTTAGGGGGCACAAACCTAGAAAAGTTGGAATATATTCGAACCATTAAAATGTCTGAAACCGATGACCAATGGAGTAATCCCGTTGAAAAGAAGTGAGATAACCCCAAGGCCAGGGCTGTCAACTAGTCGGGTGTATGTAGATCCGAACCCAAATCCTATAAGCTTTCCTGGTTGGGATTCGGGTTCAGATTTGGGTTCAGGTCAAATTCCTCGTAACCTGTTTCAGATCGGGTTTCAGATTTACATAAGACATTTAAACTATTAGTCACTTCAAAATATTTGTTGGACTTTACTTCAATAACAGTCTGGATGATTTTTTTCACTACATGTAATATATTGTTGAGTCCTATTTTATCTGAAATTGAATGTGCACTCAAACTCTTCAATCAAATATATGTGGTAAACTTGATTATATGTAAATTGGTTTCAGGTTTCATTTTGGGTTTCAAGTTCGGATGAAGCTTTTGCCAAACCTTCATCATGAAGAATTTCAGGTTTACTTACGGAATCCAACATTGTAATTCTAATATACTCAGGTCAGGTTATCACGTAGGTTATCTACAACTGACAGCCATATCCAAGGCTACCTACTTGAGTTGACAATAGACAGGATACCTTGCATGTGATTGTCCCAACAAAAAGAAACTAAACTGGTTTAGTAAAGAAGAAAAGGAAAAATATTTTGTTCATGCTCCCGATTATAACAATGGAGTAGGAATACCTTGTAACCCGAATACTGAAGCCAAAAGCGCCTCATCATTCGACAAATTCTAGCGACACGAAGTTTTGGAGGATGATGAATGTTTCAAATAACAATTTTCATACTCGTTTGGCTCATGGTAAGAAATGGTTTGCTTTAACTGATTCCAATAATTGTGAATTATGGTCTAAATAAATTAACAACAACAACAACAAACCCTTTATCATAATTTTTTGGGTCGGATGTTTGAATCTTTTGCTTCCATTCAATTATGTTAAGGGCTCTATGTAGCTAGCACTAACAAAATCCATTTGTTTCTTTAAACGTCAATCAATTTATGGTCTAAATAAATTAATAACAACAACAACGAAGCCTTTATCATAATTTTTCTGGGTTGGATGTTTGAATCTTTTATTCCATTCAATTATGTTGAGGGCTCTATGTAGCACTAACAAAAATCATTTGATTCTTTAAACTTCAATCAATTTTCGTTTATGCCTACTCATCTCCTTTAACTACTATCTTATGGCTCCTTATCGGGAGCATCTATTAGTCTGTGTTGTACATGTTCAAACCAGCTAAGACTAGTTTCTTTTATCTTCTCCTCAATTGACATCACCTCCAAATTTTCATCATACGTTTATTTATTATTCTATCTTTTAGTGTATTGCCGCTCATCCATCTTGGCAGATTCATTTTGACCAAGCTAATTTCCTACCATGTTTTTTAATTGTCCAACACTCCAATCTTATAGATTCTTTTTTGTCTTTTTTTAATTTCCTAGCTATATTTTCTTTCATCTTCTCCTCAATTGGCATCACCCTTTGTTCTAAAAGGCGGCCGCCTAGACCGCCTAGGCGGCGCCTAGGCGCTAGGCGTCGGGTGCCCGCCCGATGCCCGCTTAGGTGCCCGCCTAGTCTCCCTGACGTCCGACTATGCATGTTTTGGGGTTTTATGAATTTTTAAATGCATTTTTAGTATATATATATTTTTATTTTTTTTACGTTTTGAACCGCCTAGATCTAGGCGGCCGCCTAGGCACCCGCCTAAGCGGGCTAGGCGCTAGGCGAAAGGTACCCGCCCGACTAGCGCCTAGCGCTTTCCACAACCTTGGCATCACCTCCAAAGCATAGTTGGCAGTCTTATAGATTCTTTTTTCTTTCAACTTCAAAGATATCCTACAATTATATAGTACTCCAGATTCTTGTTTAGTTCTAATTCTTCACATGACATTCTTCTCACTTTCTACCATTATGAATAATTAATACTAAATTCCAACACTATCATTCATAGATATCTCTTATCCATTGTCCATCTATATGTAGTTATAGACGCATCTCTTTCACTTATGGTTGAAGTTACATTTCATATACAATTGTTTTTGTCCTACTAATTTAAAAACTCTTAGATTCCAAAATTTACAGAAATGATTGACAAACTTAAAAAAAAGTGATAAGCAACCTAAACCTTGTAAAATCTCATGGTTTAAGGATAAGAGTCTCCAATTAACAAAAGTCATTGTCATCATCAAAACTCTAGCATCAAAATGGGGTCGGTAGTAGAGCATAATAAACCTCCAAAAGGATTTAATAAAGTCTTTAGGACCAACTATTGACCTAACATCAACCATCTATATTGGTGTCAAATTCCCGTACAAGGTGAAGGGCCATGCCATAGAAACCTAAGCAACTAGTTAGCATGTAGGTAGACGGTAGACGTACCTTTGGATATGAAGTTTAAGCTCATGCAACCAAGGAGCTTCATTCAAGACACCCTAGACTAGAAAGAGTCTAGTCGAAGAAGTAAGATGCAATTTGCTATAGGCAATTGCATTCATCTATATCACATATTAAGACAGTGAAAAAGGATTGGCAATCCCAACTCCAATTAGCTGTGTTTGATTAAATTTTCAATTGAAAAATCATGATAAAATTTAGACCCTCCTCAGGTCCTGCATAAGCTGGAGCCTCATGGCAATGCTACGCCCTTTTAATATTATGATAATTTTGGTTTGACGTCATACTTGCGGATGCATGTCATTTTGTTAGGTAGGCCTTGGTGGTATGATAGAAACATGCAAGATGATGGTAGAAAGAATGTCTTATCTTCTGTTCTTAATGACACTAAATATGTTTTGACTAAACAGAGAGAAAAAAGAGAGTTTCTTTTATCTCCAAAGAAATTTGCGGTGTGTAAAGAAAAATCATTTGTTAATGCCTTAATTGCCCAATCAAAGAAAATGAGAAGTCGAAAAATGTTCGTGAATTCCTCAAGTAATTCTCGACTATTACACCTTAAGAGCTCCCAAATAAGCTTCAACTAACACGTGACATCCAAACTAAATTGACTTGGTGTTGGGTGAAAGTGTCCAAATATCCCTCAATATAAAATGAGCCTACACAACATGCCAAATTACAAAGACAGGTCGAGGGATTAATTCAAGAGAGAGCATTTCAAGATATTGAGTATATTTTTTATTGTCGTAAGATCATTATTTAAAATGTCTCATTGTATTACTTGCAGGAATAGTGGAATACTCTTCTCGATGTGCCATGTGCTGTGAATATCTTCTTTCAAGAAATGGCGCTGCTTCAGAACGAGCCAAAAACAATACCCTTCCGATCAAGATATGTGGTTCCTGAACCACTTTATGGAGATCTGTGGGCACATAACTCAACTCCCAAGCGCTTTATTGTGCTCCTTGGCAATGAGATCTTGTACTTCCTCAAGCAGAGTTTACCTACAACTCTAAGTGTCAATCCAACCCTTAACATTTCAGATCTCTATCCCTGTTACTCGAGGTTGAGTTTTTAAATTTTTTTGGAGAGGGAGGAATTCTGGATGAAGTACCAATCAATAAAGCTCCCAAGAAGATGCTTATTTTCCAAGAAGATATTTCATTGTCGAGCATTGTTGAGCTCCCCTGCCTATCTCGTCAATTCTCAAACGATCGCATTGAGGTGGAGAGGTATATTTAAAGAAGAGTCGGCATGTTTTGGAACCACTTCATTTATGAATTGAACTTGTAGCCTACAAATTAGCATACTAGAGAGCGAGTCCACTAACAGTTGGCTGAGTGATTCCCCTTTTGTTCATCTTTCCAATCGTCATCTTTATCATTTTTCTTCAATCAAACAAAACTATTTCGGCTTTGCAAACGTGTTGATCTATATAAATTAATCTCACGTGCACAGGATTGATGCCAGGCTAAATTATGGTGCTTTTGATGATGATAATGATGATCAGCCCATCGATACTTCCTATTTACAATAGTGCTCCATGAACGGTCCGTTATATTGGGAAAAGGCGAGAATAGTGGTTATTCTTCTTTGGAGTAGGATGATAATAATGACATAACTCACCTTAGTAGTTAGTACAGAAAATGGTAGCAGTACAAGTCTTGATCATACAGTAATTTAAATGGCAGAAACAAATAGTTCAACACTAGAAAAATATGAATAGACATATCTATACACAATAGTTTACTACTTGGGAATTATAAGAAATTCAAGTTCAGAATTTATGAATTCTTTTGATAACTACCAAGCTTGAATACATATTCAGTACTATACCTCTCTGAGGGGCAAAACTCAATTGATGAGATGGGTGTACCCAGGTGGAGCTTCTTGCTCCAATGAGAAGCCTCCATCTTCTTCACTTCAACTACACACATGTCACCATCATTGTTGCCACTGAATAAAATAAGAGATGCCACATCATAACTCTTTCAAGACATAAAAACTTTCTGAGAAAAGAGTTGGCTAATAACTCAAGAACTATCAAAATTTTGAATAATGCTATTTTCGGGACTGGCACATGCCATAACTTGTAGTTAGCAGTCTCATCCAAAAGCTTCACTAGGTCACCCAGGATATTAAGGTATCCCAATGACTGGTGGGCAGTAAACAGTAGATCAGGGTAGTCACGTGAGCCTGTTCAATAATGTGAAACCTTTAAGTTAAACTCAAAAGTGTAGGATCCGGATCAGTGAATGGATTTTATGGCTCGCAATAGGTTTGGATCTGAGTATGGATTTTACACAAGTAAAATAATCTGCAAATTGATCTTATCTATTGCCACCTCTGAAGTACGGATGTCATTGAGACTCTTGATCTATTCAAAGGTTGTTCTGATTGCAAGAACTCCGAGAAGAGTGAAAAGTACAAACCCAAGATGTTCTTCTTGGATTTGCAAACTTTCAGCACTTACACTGTTTGGTTCAGCCAAATAAGTGAAAAAGAGGAGTCCCTTTCCATTCTCTGTTTGATAACACAAAAAGTGATGCAAAAAAAGTGCTAAAATCACTTTTTTCCTATTTAGGTAAGCTCACATGTCCAAAATTTAGGGAGCATGGGGAATTCTAAAGGAAGGAAACCCCCTCTTTAAGATATGAAACCAGCAATAACATGAAGCCCATTCATGATTTCCCCAAATCGTTAAAAAATAACTATGGTTTGGGAATTTGTGGGAATTTGTCATGTGTGGAAAAATTAGGGAAAAGGGATTGGAATAGCATAGACTGCAGTGAAAACAAAACATATGAAAAGCTTCGTGATACAAGAGAGAACTGCCCGATGGAGATCCACAAAAGTACACTATAATACTTGCGGCAAAGTTATTCATGGTCATAAATCATGTAGGATATAAGATTGAGTCTCTCCAAGCATAATAAATAAGCAAGAATGTAGATCAACAAAATAAAATGGGATAGTAATATATACTTACAGTGCAAGATACTTTCCATCCAAACTAACTGAAAGTACAGAAACAGGCTTTCTAGGTAACGTTTTGTGACCAAGCCTTTTCCAGGTACTTATATCCCAAACAGCAATTACCACTTTACCAGCTGCCATGCATGTCAAATAAACGCACTTCAAACTGACAGCAAATATAAAGCACAAAGATCTTAGGGTGTATTTCTTTCAGAGTTCATGACAAACTTTACCTTTTTGAACAGTGCAAAATAAGAAAGGCTTTGTCCCATCTCTAGAAAACCGACAACATTCTATCTTCTCATCCTGCTAATGGTAGAGGAAGATGTAAAACAAAATATATAATCATAAGTTAAGGTTATCCTTAAAATTGTAAGATTGTTAAAATTTATTGTACCGAATTCCGAGTCAAAGAGACTAATGGCACACCATCATTTATCTTCCATATTCGTGCAGAACCATCGACTGATGTTGATGCTAAGAATTCTGAGTCTAAGCTGAAGAACAATTTTAAAAAGAACAATAAATAAGGTTAACTACCTAAAATAACTAATAAAGGGATCATTACGTATACGAGTGGATATTTATCAGGTACAGGATATACAAAAATGAGTACAAGTTTGCATCATATAGTTTAATAATAATTTTGAATTAAAATACATGTGTATTTTTTTCATGCATATAATTTCGCCGATTTATACCATCCTCGGAGTTCAAAGATCATGTTAAACTAGAAGGCCGGCTATCAGATTAGTTGGTGAGTCACTAAAGTTGTTTTCAAGAAGTTTTTTCCCAATATTAGTGTCTTCTTTCATTGCATCTTTAGTTTTTTTCATTTACACCAGCTGTCAGCAGTAGAATACAAGGTACACAAAGCACGAGTACGCATTTGCAGTTTGTACCATAAAGTTTTATCTTATTGTTACCGGTGTTCTAAAATTCGGTAGGCGGAATCGGTGCGCCGAAGGGCCGCCTAGTAGGGGTGAGCAAAAATCGGTTTAGAACCGAAAACCGATCCGACCCGACCCGAAGCTAGCTTTCGGTTCGGTTTTCAAAGAAGCGGTTCGAAATTCGGTTCTCCATTTAGAAATTAGTGGTTTACAGGTCGGTTCGCGATTTTGTTGTTCGGTAGCCGAACCAAACCGTAAACCGAATTAACTATGTACATTTACATGTATACCCCTCCCTCCATATAAAAGTTATCACTGACCTAATTTTTCTCTCTCATCCCTCACTTTCACTCACCCTTCCCCAGTGTTCCCCAGCGGCCCAGCCGCTTTCCTAAGAAACCCTAGCCGCTCTCCCGATCTCCTCTGCCCTAATTTTTTGTCACCTCCTCTCTCGAGAGCCGCCCAACTCCCCTCTCTCCTCACTTTGTCCTAAATATTTCTTCTCCTCTGCTGCACTGCGGTGGCTTTGCCTCTCTCGAAGAGTCGACCTCGAGCTCCTGACTTGTATGCACCAGATTTGCGGCTCTGCAGCTCTTCCTGTCTAGATCTAACTTAGATCTGCCTAGATCTTCCTAGATCTAACCTAGATCTGTCGAGATCTAACCCCGATCTTTCGAAGTGGTCTGTTCCTCACTAGGAATCCTTTATTCTGGTTAGAAATACCTAAATTTGTCGATTATAATTTTTCTATAATTATTTATTGATTTAATTTTATTTTTTTCTAATTAATTTTGATTTTTCTTGCATGAATCGTGGAAGGAGAGCAATTTTGTATTCGAGTTACATAGCCATGGCCCCTTGTTGTCTCAAAATTTTGAATATTGTACTAACTCACTCACTTTAAGTACTATGTTCCATGTTGGCCCCTTGGTGGTTGTTGTCTCGAATCTTTGGATTTTTCATTATGGAACGCATGGTTGCTGGAAAAAAAATGGAAAGAGCAAAAAAAAGGTAGAAAAACAGAAAGCTATATGAAGGGTTGCTATGTTGTTGTTGGCATGTTGCTAAAAAACAAAAAGCTTGCAGCAGCATTGATTGCTTATAGTTGCTTAATTTTAGGTCTGTTTGCTTAATTTTAGCACGGTTTGCTTAATTTTAGGTCCAGTTCTCATGCTGTTAGTAACAGTTTGTACAGAGTGTGTACATTATAGTTTAGCATGGTTAGTATCTGCACATCATAATTTTTGTGCACATTTTATTTCTGCAGTTTTATCTTTGCATACTCTTTGTTGTTGTATACACTTGTATCATATCAAATATTGGATTTCATGAGAATTGGTGATGATGATTTGGCATTCATTGCAGCCATTGGCGTGGCATTTACTGCAGCCATTGGCGAGGCATACACTACATCATTAATGACGCACAACGAGCCATTCTGAGCCTTTTTGACCCTCTTTTTTATTGATTGTATATTGCAGGTTTGGGTCTCGACCTTGCCAAAGTTGGTGGCATTTGATACTTGGACAACTAGGTTTGGTCTCTCTCTGTATTAATTGCTTCTATTATTGATTGATTCATACTATTGTGTTGGCCTTCAAATTTTGTCTTCAATTTTTTTGATCTTATCATGAAACTGATATAGATGCCAGGACTCAGATGTGCACTGCTCTAATATTTTGTTTATAACAGTTTTATATAGCATACTGCTTCTTCCTGTAATGTTTCTTCTTGTGTTAGTTTTATAATGCATACTGACTACTGTTCCCAATAGTAGTGGCTGGATTTTGAATGAAACTGAAAGTGTTAAGTTAAAACCTAACAATCTCTCTACTTTATAAGTTGGGAAATATTGACCTGAATATGTCTTTCTTTACATGTAAATTGCAGTATCATTCCTTAGTATATGTGTTGGGAGCACATTGTTTTTTTGTGTGTTGTCTTTTACATTTTTAGTCAATAACTCTGTAATCTTACTTTGTAAATACAGGTTAACTGGTTAATTGGTTATAATGATTGTGCCAACTTGGGTATTCTACTATTCTTGTCAGCTTATCATGATTCAAGTTTTGGTTATAATGTTTTTTGATGTTTTTGTAAATACAGGTGCAGTGCCACAAAACCAATAAAGGAATGATCATCAAAAATCTTTTGAAGGAATGCCAGAGTTTTTGTAAATATCTTCAATTTATAATAAATTTGTAATTGTCATACTATTTGGATTCTAGAATGTATATTATAAATTTGTAATTGTTTGAATGTAATGTAAATTTTGAGTCATGTAAATGTAATGTTTTTACTATAGCTGAATGCATTCTGCAACATGCAGTATGTAATATTATATTTGTTGGTATAAAATTTGACATTTTTGGTATAATTTTTTTTGGATGGCCCAGCCCATTTGGGCCCAGAAAACCGAACCGACCGAAAACCGAACCGGTTTAATTCGGTTCGGTTCGGTTTGGTTTTATAAATAACGGTTCGGTTTTCGGTTTTGGTAAATCCTGTTTTCGGTTTTGGTAAATCCTGTTTTCGGTTTTGGTAAATCCGGTTCGGTTTGGACCGAACCGAACCGTTGCTCACCCCTACCGCCTAGGCGCCGAACTGATTTTTATTTATTTTTTATTTTTAAACACCTAGTACATAAATATATTATGTGTTACTCTACTCTAATAATAAAGCTTATAAGGACTTGTGGCTAGAGGGCTGAGCCTAAACAATGGATGATGGTCGACAGGTTAGCTGTTCGAATTCCGTGACAAAGATTTTTTTCACTTTTTTATAACCTAAAAACTAATAAAAAGGGGGGAGAGGAGAGAGAGAGAGAGCATCTCCACTCTCCAGCCCTCCTCTCCTCTCCTCTCCATCTCTCCTCCTCTCCTCTCCTCTCCTCCACACAACCACAACAGCCCTCTCCTCTCCATCTCAACTTCTCCTCTCCTCTATACAACCACCACCACAAGTAGCATACTCCCGCAGCAGCAGTGGCGGCGGGAGACGACGCCGGCGGCGGCGATGGCGGAGACGATGCCGGCGGCGGTAGAGGCAGACGTTGTCAAAAAAAAATCAAAAAAATTCATTTTTTTGACTTTTTTTTTAAAATAAATCGGCCTAGGCGGCCGTCTAGGCCTGCCTAGGCCCGAAAACCGCCTAGGTGGTTATCGGTGCGGCCGGCGGCCGCCTAGGGCAAATTTTAGAACACTGATTGTTGCACAATTTTTCCATGTATATAAGTGTATCACTCTAAATTTTGTTTTCCCATTTCTATAACATTATTGAATAAGGGTAAATTAAAGGAACCCTCCCCCTCCCCAACGTTTTAGGTTCAAACAGGTCCCCCTCCATAACACTAAAAAAAATCAAGGGCATCCCCATGCTTGTCCATTTTCTACCCAAATTGTTAGTTCAATATATGCCATACGGACACGGCAAAATTGTGTACCGGTGTCGCGTATATATCGTGAAACATAGTTGACTAGTTATTGTACCTATATATCTAAAAATGTTTGTATCCCATATACGTATCGTGCCCTTACCCGGCCGTATACATGTCCTTATTCGTGCAACATAGATTTAAATACAAAATGACCCATATACCCCCAAGTTATTTAATCTAAACTAAAACTATTTTAAAATATTTATAAATCCTAAGAAACTAAAAGGTACAAGCAGCAATTGTACCCCTCTCCCCACATGATTCTCCTATGCATCACCCTCAATGCCACATAAACCTGCTCCATTTCATATCTGAAGGTTCTGTGCATGATAAAAAGGGGGGTATGGGAGTGGTGGTGCATGCATGGAGTGGGCGGACTAGACTTACCACAAATTACTCAAACCATAGGGATGAGCAATCTGCAAACTTCATGAAATGCTAGATCTAGATTAGTGTTCTGATATTCCAAACCCAAGCTATTCGAAATTATTCAGTCGCACACTTCTGATTATTTTGATAAAAAATGTGACATGACACCAATGGATGAGCACTACATCGTGCACCTGAGTTGCAGCAATCAGTAGGCCTACCACCTATAATTCAAGGATGATTACTCTTAGTCGCCAACTTTGTTCACCTAAGTGTTCCAAAGAAGTCTACCCCTGTTGTTCCTCGTTCCATACCAAGTATACCTTGTTTTCATCCATAATGTTTCACATCCTAGAACGCTAGCTGCAACTGCTGCACGAGAAGCGAGTGAGGGAGGAGAGATGGCACAATGGGAGGAATAGGGAGCAAGAAGACCAATGCAGGGGGCAAGGGGCAGTCATGGCTGTCCAGACACGCAAACAGGTGCTGGCCATGCATGCGAGTAATATCTGCTCACCAGGGTATCCGCCAAGGGAGGTCTCTAGTTGCGCATACAGCTGGGCATGGCCTCCCTCCATGTCTCGCATCTCTAACCCCCCCCCCCCCCCCCCCCCCCCCCCCCCCCCCCCTCTTCTTCTTCTCTTATATATGTAGCAGCAACGACCAGTACACCGCAGGTTGGGCCTCTCTCCCTGGTAGCCCCCACCCTGGCAGTTGAACATTAATAGAAAGGGAAAGAAGGGTGGAAGAGAGAGAGAGAAGATAAGAGAGCAAAAAAGGGGAAACAAAAAGGAGGGAAACCATAGTCAACTGTCGCTCGCCGGTGATCAGCTGGGAAGAGTTGAGGTTTTTTCTTATTTTATAATTTCAAAATAAGTTCTATTATAAAATATTTAAATCAAGTGTATTATGACTTCTCTCTTTTACCTCTGAACTAATGATTTTAGAAGAAAATGGATGGCAATGGCTACTTATGAGAAGGTTTCTTGTAATTACCAAAACATATAATGATCAAGTTCGAGAACCATGTAAAGTGTATAATAGTAGATTATTTCTCTCCAACATTTTAATGTATCTTTCCTTGCATCTCTTTCAGTTTGGTCAATAGTACCATATCCATCAAACCTCAAATAAATGAGTCAATTTATAGACAAACTTGACTGAGGCTGGTATTTTCTAATTTTAAAGATAAACTACCCTTAATAGAGAGAATAATTAAAGAGAAGGATTCATGTTAGTGTGTTACCGACCCCAAGCATGTGTCATGAAGGATTTCTCATTGTTGTTGACGTGTGCATATGTCTTCTTACTATTGACATTATAGAGTTCCTCATTACCCACTAATAGATTCTTCTGACTGCATCAGACACCAAAATATGCATGGACGCACCACAATTGTTGCCATGTTTGTAGCACTGACCATGTCCATGCAATATAATTCATTACTAATTTAACCTCATTTGAGGATCCAAAAATATAGAAGTTCTTGATCTTAAATAAGAACAAGTGCAAAGAAGTTGGATATACAAATTAATGAGCTCTTGAACCAGTAGGTAACTTGATAAACAAAGTAGCAATCAAAAGATGATTTTGTCGATGTTTATCTCTCATGAACTGCACATGCACTAAGCAGATCATCAACAGTTTCCTGTTTGAATGTGGAAATCGGTAATATGCAAGTCGGAAGGAGAATGACTTATCTAACCTGATATCCATGTCCCGAAAAGATTTGTGAGCTCTAGGTTCATCTGATAGAATACGCAGACTTGGCCACTCTAGAATTCTCAGATGCCCGTCCTACAGAGAGTAAGAAACAGAGTTAAGACCCATAATGAAACTCCATTCCTCACCTAACAAGTGGGATAAGCAAATTCCGTTGCCGTTGACAAACGAGCATTTTAACGCACAGTTCAAAAATGAAGAACACCTATATGATGAGCCCGAAAATTCAAAAGAGACCTTTCAAGCATCTCTGGTCTATTACAGCACCATTGAAGGTAGCCATACGAGAAAATAACAATTGACTACCATGCAAAGAGTAACATTTTTCATATTAGTTTTAATTCAACAAAATCCTACAACAATGAGATTTGATCCCTTTATGTGTTTCCCATCATGCAAACAAGTATATATATAAACAAGCAACTGAATGCTTCACCCAGAATTATCCATGAACAACAATTAAAATGGGCAATCAAACCTTCACTTGATCCTTCAGAATCAACACTATGTATAAGATTCAATATGAATACATGATAAATGACTTACCTCGCCCCCTGTTGCAAATCTAGAACCATCAGTGCTAAATGCTAAGCACTTCTGAGGGCCAATGGACTGGAGCGGTGGGAGATCTTTTGGCAAGAGTGTTATGTCTGAATCTTGATTATTCAACTCAAACAATCTGCATTTTGAATATATGAAAAAATCTTACAAATTTTGGAAGAAGTATCAGCAAAAATGGTATGAAAAGACTGCATATATTATATTATCAATCAGAACTTTTATACTAAAGATAAAAACTATATTTATTGGAATTATTGTACTTGTCCGATATACAGATTCTGACATGTATCAGGAGCTATGTTACCTGGACTCGGGTACGGGTGTCGGGTGCTGGTACATATCTAAGAGTCGGGCGCTTCAAACTCATAATTGAAGGATACACGGGCTCGGCTAAAAAGGATGCAAATTTTGGATATATGTACGGAGATATGACTAAGATTTCATAAAAAGACGGCATGTAAGTATAAACTAATAGTAAACTTTACTGGACTAGTTGAATAAGCCCCTAAGGGACCGTCCCTTCAGCTCCCCTACTACCTTACTACCAGTCTACCATATTAAAATAAACTATTTATTTCACTACCACATTAAAATAAATTATCTACTTCACTACCAGCCTCCCGATTGCTACCATGAAGTATCTGATTGTCACTATGGAGGATCGGATACGGATCTCAAACCCATATCCATGTCCTATCGGATCGACACGGGTACTTCTCCTTAAAGTGGAGAGTCCATGTAACATAGATCAGGAGTAATATGACTATAATTCTTCTAAAAGTAATACATTTATTATTAAGAAGCCCTCAAATCCTTATTGACGCATGACAAGAACAAGAGGGAAACCATAAATGAGACTATGTAATGATCTAATCAAACATACAGATGCAAAATCCTACACAAGATCCAACATGGATGCAACTATTGTAACTATGACAACTAATAGACTGTAGATGCAATTCTACAATGATAATATGGCATGCAATAAAATTGCACAAATCTAGTTGATGAATCAATGAAGATTTCAAGTTCTTACAATAAACAATCTAAAAGGATTTGAGAGTTCTGCGACTCGATCAAGAGAAAAGTTAGAACTCGACTAGAGGATTGATGGAATAAATCCACGCAATTGAAACTCGGCCAAACCAAATGTCGGAAGATGGTTCCGCAGCTTTGAAACCTTCACATCCAAGATCCAAGGTTCAATATATATTATTGGGTTTACATTTGGTTGATGCAAAGATGATGTGAAGATTGGCTATTGGGTAATTGGGTTTTGATTTGGAAGGACGAAGAGGGGTATCCTGCCTTTGGAACTACAAGGGGGTGCAAGGAGATGAGGGGGATGTATGGTGCTGTCAGGTAGCCACAAGGGATTGCTGGTGGTCGGCTCAACAGAAAGGGGGAAGTGGCCCTTGGTTGATCTCAGCTTTGAACCAGGAAGGATGGGTCGGCAGGGAAGTCCCTGCTTATGGTTAACAACCGAGTAAAAAGGGTTGATTTGATGTCAGCAGCAGCTGCATTAGTTGAAGAAAGGGCAATACCAACTAACCTTGACCCAAAGCCAACCCTAGACCAACTATCCCATACTAATAAACCCCAAATTACCTAATACCAAACCCTACAACATTCCACCGAGCCATTGTCTCGTTTCGCTTACCTCAAGGTTCAAAAACTTGGTATCACGATCAGTTTCAGACCCTTCCTATGAGTATTGGTCTCAGCAGTGTCTGGTGGTTTCAGCGATAGTTTTGAATCTGTCGATTTCAATAGTTTTGACAGTTGTGAACCTTCCAATTTCAGTCTGTCTGAAACGCATATGTCTCAGTCAATACCTAAAAGCCACCTCTCACTGCAGCAGCCAAGTAGCAGTAGCTCCTCCGCCGATGATCAGACGAGCAGGACCTTCAGATCCTTATTGTTGGACACCATTAACTTCCACATATAAATTTAATTTTTGGGTGGGTATTGGTGGTGGAGTGTGTGTGTGTTGTGTGTGCGCGTGCGGGGGGTGGGGTGGGGGGGGGGGGGGGGGGTGGGGGGTTATACTCGTGGAACAGATTAGAAGCTGTTTCAAATAATGGACATCTAGCCAGTTACCCATGCACACTAATGCAGTCAATCTTGCAATTCAATTGGTTATACCCTTACGAGACATATTAATAATGTGACCAGGAAGCAGTCTCAGCATTTCATAACTAAATCATGCTTACTAAATGCATGACGTTATTAGAGACACCTTTGCTTGCCAGTACCCAGCATATTCCAGTGCTACCCAATATTCTCGGCTACTTAAAGTATTGCTTGTGTCCTCCTTTCTTATATTACAATAAAATTTACATCGCATGCTCTCAAAACTCTTTTAGTATAAAGTTCCAAGTACGATCCACCATAATTCAAGAGTATGCTGCCCAAGACTAACATTATGTCTGGTGAATGTATTTCTGAAAGACTTATTAACATGAAATTTATACCATAAAGCTGATATTTCATCTTCCTGTTTACTGAAAAATAAATCTCCAAAATTTCCAGTTCAGATTTTTTTTTCCTTTCATTATTGATACGACTTTCGGGTCACATTTTCAATTAATTACATATATTTCATACTTTCCACTTCTATTAATCATGTTATTGATATACGTGGCGCCCATCTTCCTCGTCGTTATTCTTCATGAAGGCTTTACGCTGGGTCTGGTTTCTCTGGTATTTGCTTATTTTACCTGCGTATGCTTATTTTTCTGAAACTCATCAGCAAAAGCAGTTTGGTAACACTTGCTTGTGCTCATTTTAAGCTAGTTCGTTATTGGGGCAACTTCTAAAACCGGTGGGAACGTTGCTTTTGAAAGCTGTTTTTGCTTCTTACAGGTTTTTTAGTTACCAAACAGGTTTAGTCAGCAGCTTAAAATAATGACCAATAAAAGAAGATTATGACAACAATTTTGAATATGCTTAAACAATTATTGATCCCAACACCAAGTTCAACTAATCAAGCTCCAGAGCGTGTCAAAATAAAACTTTTTACTTTAAAAATACACACACAAAAATACCCAAATTTAAACAAACCAAGTTCCGAACATTCCTCACCTGCATCCGTTACGGGTGGAGCAAACAACCTCGTCTCCGCTCGGATGAACAGAAAACCCTAACGGATCCCCTCCTTCCTCCTCAACAGCAAACCTCACCTACAAAAAAACAAGAAATTCCCATTGAATCGCGGATCAAAACCTAGAAACCCTAATATATATAAAAAAAAGTTCCACCAAACCCTAAGAGAAATTCCTACGATGGGCTCCGACGAGAGCGAGCAGGTGACGGAATCGAAGGAGTAGATTTCAAGAAGAGGAGGAGAGGCGAAGCTCCTCGCCCGGCCGTAGATCGCCAGATGGCGGTTCTCCGGCCGCCGGATCCACCCCGCGCACGTCACCGGACCGGGGTTCGCCGACGACGTGTCGTGTCCTGGTTCCATTTTTTCTTGTTTCCTTTTCTTGATTGTTTGTTTGGGTTGGTGTGTGTGATATTTTGCTATTTATAGAGGGAAGGAGGAGGAGCAAACGAAGAAGATGGTGTTCAACGGTGAGCCCAACGTGGGAAGGAGATGCTAGTTAGTGATAATTATAATGAGAAATGGATTTGGATATGCTGGAATCTTTTTTCTTAAGTCAATGGAAACTTGGCTTTATATAAATTTTTTTTTTTTTTTTTTTTTTTGGTGGTGTCCGACTTAACGCACGATATTTTGTGCATGCTGTATTATATGTCATTTAGGTTCACTGTCTTCCAATTTACACCACCTCCCCCCTCCCTCTCCATGATTTGATCGTCTAGCCAAAAAGGTATTAATTGACAAGAACCAGATAAATTCGGTTATATAAATTTTATAGGTACGGAAGTAATACCATCTCCATCTCCTAATACAATTAAATGTATTAATCCAATAAAAATCTAAAAACAAATATTAAATATCAATAATAAAAAAAGATGACTTTTTAATTACAACACACATCTACCCACTTTGTTTCTGGAGGTCAAATCATGTCGATTCTATCTGGTTTTTGCTCTATTCTTTCACATAAACAATTAGGCTGTGTTTGATTAGACCTGTCAATTGGGCCGGGCCGGCCCAGCCTGGCACGAGCCCGGCACGAAAATTTGGCACATGTGCCGGCCCGGCCCGATTAATCATGGCCCGGGCCGGCCCGGCCCCATATATTGGGTCGTGCCGGGCCACATATATCGGCCCATAACATAGGCCCGGCCCAGCCCGGCCCGAAGCCCAAGCACGGCACGGCACGGCCCGAAGCCCGGCCCGGCACGGCCCACCCAAATAAATAAAAATCTAAGTAGTTTCTATATCAAAAAATGGTTGTTATTAATATTTAGAAAATTTAATCATGTTATTATGGTATGTTAATCTACGTAAATATATGTGAGTGTTGAAAAGAATATATGAAAACATGTTGGATGTTCAATCTTTTGTGTTTAAAAAATAATTGTAAATAATATGAAAAATTTTTGAGAAGAAAAACAAAATTGAATGTCCAAATTTCACGTGCCAATCAAGCCCGGCACGGCCCAGCCCGGCCCGGCCCGACCCGAAGCCCATTGTGCCATGGGTCACGTGCCGGGCTGGGCCGAGATTTTCAACCCTTGGCCCGGCCCGGCCCGGCCCACTACAATTCATGGGCCCAAGAGGCCCGGGCCCGGGCCGGCCCGGCCCACCCAATTTTCGTGCCGGGCCGGGCCGGCCTGGCTCACTTGACAGGTCTATGTTTGATTGGGCTTTTTTTTTCATGGAAAAGTTTTCCATCACAAAATTTCCATCAATTGTAGTGTTTGATAGCTTATATTTTCCATGGAATTATTTTCCCAAAAATCATCATTTTCCATATTTTCTTTCAAAATGGTGGAAAATGATTTCTGGCCCAGCCCATGGGAAATAAATTCCATGGAAAATAAATATTTCTTCCCTCTCTCTCTCTCTCCTTCTCTCGTGATTTTTTCTTCTCCTCCCGAAATTTCTAGGTCTGCTCCCGAGAACTCCCGGCGCGCGTGCGATCGGCTGGAGAAGGAGAGGTAAGCCTCTCTCAAATTTCTCTCTCTCTCTCCTCTCTCGATTGGATCATCTCTCCCCTCTCTCGATCGGATCATCTCTCTCTCCTCTCTCGATACGACCGGATCTCAACCGAGGTACTCCTCGGTTGCGTCCAACTGGACACGACCGGATCTCGACTCCTCGGTTGCATCCAACTGGACACGACCGGATCTCGACTCCTCGACCGGATCTCGACTCCCCAAAGCACATGACACGATGGCAAAACCTAGGCGGCGGTAGGGACTGTTCTGTTGTAAATTCTGAATGCATTTCCCTGTTTTTTTTCTTTTTTCTTTTTTCTTTTTACTCATCAATCGTAACTATACACACTTACAAACACATATCCCTTTGGCACATATGTCAGTAAAATTTTCTTGTTCTCATGACCAGCCTGTCTGGTACCAGCAGGCTCAGAAGTGTTGTGGGTTGTTTGTAGTGTGCAATTAGAAAATTTTCTCCTTCAACTTGCTGATTCATCAGGCTTGTTATATCGTTATAATTTTGACTTGCTATTAACTCTAATTTTTAGTGTTAGAATGGCGAGAGTACCGAGGCAAATGCAACTTGTCGCTGTGTTTTGGACGATGATGGTGCAAGCAGTGGCGATCTATAGTACTATGATGCACCATCATTTTACCCGACGTCTCACAAGGCACCTTCATCGTAATTTTAGAGCTGAGAGAGAGATTGCATTGAATCGAATGTTCGGCTTGAGTGACAAGGTATGCCATGAGATGCTTCGGATGAAAATTGGTGCATTCCAACGATTATGTGGTCGCTTACGTGGTTACGGTTTAGCTGATAGCCGGTTTGTGCGAGTTGAAGAACAAGTGGCTATGTTTTTAAGCACAGTTGGCCACGACCATCGTAGCAGGATGGGGGCTAACACCTTTTTCAGGTCTAGCCAAACTGTGAGCCACTATTTCCATAGGGTGCTAAATGCATGTCTTGCACTCTATAGGGACGTCGTCGTCAACGCCACTGCCCAGAACTCCCCCTACGATAAGGGTGATGAAGGCTGGTACCATTACTTTCAGGTGCAATGTTTATTTACTATTAGAAAGTTATGTTTTTATTTTTTTAGTTAAAATTAATAGAAAATAGTTTTTGTTTTTATAGGATGCTGTGGGTGCCATCGACGGTACTCACATTGCTGCAAACGTGCCTGTGCATGAACACCCTAGGTATCGGAATAGAAAACAAATAATATCTCAAAACGTTTTGGTGGCATGCACATTTGATATGAAGTTTACCTACGTGCTTACTGGCTGGGAGGGGTCTGCACATGATGGTCGTTTGTTAAGGAGTGCAGTTTTATGGCAAGGACATAGACTAACGGTTCCAATTGGTATGCTTTACATCCAGTAATTGTTCATAAATTTAACAACTTAAACATTAACATCTAGATGCATTAATGGTTATTTCTAATAATAGGTAAATACTATCTTGCCGATGCGGGGTTCCCTTTGGTTCCAGGATATTGTCTTTATACATGCTAAAGACAATAGTCTAGTTGAAGCAATTAATTTTTGTTTCCATCTAATATAGTATACTCTTTCAAGTACCAATATATATGACCTGAAACTTGATTTTTGTTACATTGTGCATATCTGAATGTTCACGACGACAATATTCTATTTACATGAAACAGAGTCTCAAAGATTTGGTCTGTAATTCTTTTGTCAGAGTACCAATACATGTAACTTGAAACTTGATTTGTGTAAATCCAAATGCTTTGATGCAGTCCGTGCTCTTTCCATGAGAACATCTTTGGTTGTATATCCAAATGCTTTGCTACAGTAGTCTCCAGTTGGGTAGGAACATACTGTGTACAACAATGTGATGTGTTTGCAACAAAGTGTTAGCTCGAGCTCACAGCTAAAGTGTTTTGTTCTGTAACCTGAACCTGAACCTGATGGAGTTTAATACTTAACCTGCAGTATTATGTTGTAACAGTCTCTCCAATTTATGTTGTAACGGTTAATATGGCAAGCCAACAAGTTGGACCCCAAGTCAAAAACAATCCGAGGAAGCAAGTAAGGTGGAGTGAAAATATGGATCAAGTGCTAATCAATGGTCTTTTTGAGATAGTGTTGGCCGGACCAAAACGAACCGAAAAGGGGTTCAAGTCCGAGGAGTTTACAAAGGTTAAAACGCTATAGTTTTCTTACTTTCAATATTATTTAAAATGTGAGTATGTGAATGTATAATTGATGTATTTGATGCTCTACTACAGGTTATAGAGAAAGTGAGGAAAGCATGTCATATTTTTGTTTCTGTTGACAATGTGAGGGGCAGATTAAAGACGTTAAAAAAGGAATGTGATGACATCACGGAATTGTTCAAAGTTAGTGGCTTTGGATTGGACCCTAGCGGACGAGTTTCAGCCGATCCCATTACTTGGAAGACATATATTAAGGTAAAACGTGGATGTATGTTCCTATTTTATAACTATACATCTTTTGTTTGACCTGGAAACTCAAACCTGGATGGACGAGTTTCAGCAGAGCAGCATCCATGATCAGGGAAATGGTCATCTGAATGCATATGTTGCTCTGTGCAAATCTGGACATGTGCACACAAACTAGATCATAGGAGTGGGTAGTAGGGATAATTACACATGTTCATAACTCATGCACAGAACTCTGCAGTTTATGTGTATCGGAGATGGCACAAGAAAATACAGTAGAAACTCTATAAAATAATACACTTGGGACCACCAAAATTTATTAATTAAAAGAGTTATTAATTAATCGATAAATTAATAATTATTAATTTATATATTAATTAATATTTTATTAATTTATAGTAAAATACTTACGTAGTTTACAAACACCTTTCAAGCTTTCACTTAATTATTGTATACAATGCATGTGTATATCAAATGAAGGGCCCAATTTGAAAGAAACCTTCAATCTCCCACCTTATTATGCTTCTTGTGTTCAGTGTATCACTTTATGGACATTAAAAATATTTTCAAGAAACCTTCAATTCTTGAGTCATTTTTCAAGAAACCTTCATAAATCATTCATGTAATATGCTATATATAAGGAATTATTAATTTATATTTTATATGGGGTCTGAAGAAATTATCAAAAATGTATTATCTTATAATTTTAGCGAATTATTAATTTAGCACCCTATCCCCGAGTCGGGACCGGCCAAAAATATTATCTTAGAGAGTTTATTAAATAATCGAGTATTAATTTATAGAGTTTCTACTGTATAGTGTGTGGTAGAAAAAATGGCAGCAAGTAGTTAGGTGCAACAATGCATAGGTTATGCATCTTGTACATTCCTGTCAATAGCTTCCTCATTTACTTGCATATATATGGGTATTGTTAGGGAAAAAAATAATATTTGGTTCTCAGCTAGTTATGAAGCATGTTCATCATTTTGTTAGATTTTTAACTTTGGTTCTTGAATGTCTACTTTCAGGAGAAACCTGATGGAGCAAAGATGAAAGGAAAACTATGCCCCAGGTACTATGATTTGCTTACGATCTTTGGTAACGATGCTGCGACAGATGATCGAGCGATTTCGGAGAATGATTTTCCTCTGATGAGCGAACCCATGGATGACTTGGAGGGCGAAAATGATATGGAGGAAACACAACCAAGTCTTTCAACAAATGCGCATCCACATCGGTCGGTTCAAGGGGGTTCTTCACAACGACGAAAGCGTATTATAAAACCAATGGAAGATACTGTATTGGCCCTTGCAAAGATAGCGAAGTCCTCCGAGATGATCGCCGTTGCTTTCGACAAATAAGCCATTGCTTTCGACAAACAAGCTTCACAAAACTATGTGAATGGACAAGCACTCTTGGAAAGGCTAAAAGAGATGGACATTGACCAAGGAGACATAATGGATTTGATGGAAGTATTTGAAGGGGATGAAAAAGCAGGAAAGTTCTTTCTTGAGATTACAGATGTGGAGTTCCGACGACTATGGGTCTACCGTAAGCTTGGACGAGATATATATCCGTCCCGATGATGGATGCATTGGGTATTTTTTAATTTGGCTAAGGAATGACTAGTTAACAAATTTGTACCTATATGATACATATGTTTGTTGATGATTGTGGAGATTTGTGATGGACTAATGTGCGGTTATTGTTGTATTGTCATTTTGAACTTGAACCTTTATGATACATTTGTTTGTAGATAATTGTGTAGATTTGTGATGGATTGATTTGGAATTATTGTTGTTGTCATTTTGAATGTCTCGTGTTCTAAGTTTGTACGAATTATAAAGTACATCTTTATATCGTTTTAAAATTGTTGAATTGAGCATTTGTAGATGTGGAAAATGTAAGTTGAAAATTCAATAGAAAATGAATAATTTCCATGGAAAAAAAGTGCAATCAAACAACAAAATAGCATTTTCCAAGAAAAAAAGACCATTTTTCGTGGAAAATAATGCCAATCAAACACCCAAATTAGTTTTTCCATGAAAATTTGTTTGATTTTCCACAAGAAAATAATTGCAATCAAACACCGCCATTATGGAAAATTTAGAATTCCACGGAATTATTTTCCTAGTAAAATAATTCCGTAGAATTAATTTCTTTTCCACGTATTTTCCAGCTTGCAATCAAACGCACTCTTAGTGTTGGACAATAAAAAAAATAGTTTAGCACATATAAACAATAAACAAGAGGAGGGCTGTAATTTAGGTTGCGTAAATTGCGATAGTAATTCGATTTTAAGTTTCGATGTGGTATAATATTTCTAGAAATTGATATGCAAAGACAACTTATAGATCGGGACAAAGCAAATGATTAGGTAGATATGTGAATTGTTAATATATCGGGATACCCAAGTGTGATATATATATATATATATATATATATATATATATATATATATATATATATATATATATATATATATATAATCCGATAAATGGCGCTAGGGTTTAGGAGAGAGCCTGGCGATCCAGGACCTAAAACCACGGCGGCCGCCAGCAGCCAGCTGCGGAAAGAGGCGAATGAAGCGGAGGGAGCCCGAGAGGCCGGAGGGGACTGGATGACGGTCGAACGTCGTCGGAGGCCAAAGCCTGTGGAGTTAAGGGGAAAGGGGCCGGCCAACTCCCAATCCGTCTGGGGCGTAACCAAGGATCGCGGGAGGTCGTTAGAAGATTGGGAGATCAGCGGCAATGGAAGGAGCCACGCTCGAACTGGGATAAGAAGGAAGGGGGAGCCCTATCAAAGCCAAGGAGCGGAGGATATTCTTCACAGACGAGAAGTAGCGGCAGAAAAACAGCCGAGAATACCAGAGTAGGGGAACAGGAGCCTAATCCGGAGGGTTCGAGGGGCAAGCTGATGGAAACGGGCAGAGTGAAACCTGTATCATGGGTGGATATTTGTCGTCCTGCCCCGGTGCAGGATGAGGTGGATTTGCAATATGTGGAGCCCAGTATTATCAATGGGACGAAGGTGGTTGAAATAACCAATGAAGATATCCAGGAAACGACGGAATACTGGAAGAATACTCTCGTCCTCTATGTGATGGGAAATAAGCCGTTCTACGACCAACTGAAGGCGTACGCTCTCAGAGTTTGGCGACCAAAGGGTAATATGGAAATCTTTTCGCGGGAGAATGGTTTCTATTTTATAAAGTTTGACCTAGACGAAGACCTGATCCGGATACTGGAAGGGGGACCCTGGACGTTTGACGGGCGTCTAGTTGTACTTAAAAGGTGGTTGTCGGCTTCTAACTTCAAAAAAGATCGGCTGACTACGGTCCCGGTCTGGATCCGACTGCCTTGGCTATCCCCACAGCTGTGGAGTATCCCATCCATAATGAAGCTGGCTAGCATGGTTGGTGTCACTCTCGTTTCCCGTTATACGTATTTTCGTATGCGTATACGAGATTTTTGGCATTTATCAGGTGGACCGTAGTTAGACTTGTTTTTCTTAGCCTAGTCTTGGTTTAATCTTGACTTGGTTTATTTGATTGGTTTGGTTCAATTTGACTTGGCTTGGCTTGGTTTGAGATAGAGAGGGTTGATATATAACCCAACTCCTTCTCTCTCTCTCCTCATTCACTTCTTTATTTACTTCTTCATCTTCTTCATTTACTCATCCCACCTACCAAGTCCTAGGCAAGTGCAACTTGCTTCATGGAGGAACTCTATTTTTGTTGTTCCATTATCTTCCTCACGAGATTCTAAGACACTTTAGTACTTAATATTTTTAATTTCCATGGTTTATTTCTTGTAGATCTAAGTTGGTTGCATTTTCGGTTTTCTTGGGTTTTGATCTACCAAACTTTATTATTTTCAAGTTTTGATTGTTCTATGTTGTAGAGAATTCAATTTTATCCAAAATGGACCTTTGAAAAGTTAGATTTTGACTTGTTTTGAGAAAGTTATGGCCAAAATAAGATTTGGCCATTTTCTAGTTTATCTGTCCTGAATTTGGCAGGGACGATGAATAGTGCCGTATGAATGAATACTACCGTATGGATGCATAGTGCCGCAGGAATGAATAGTGCCGTATGGAAGCATAGTGTCGCAGGAATGAATAGTGCCGCAGGAATGAATAGTGCCGCATGGATGCATAGTGTCGCAGGAATGAATAGTGCCACAGGAATGAATAGTGCCGCATGGCTTGCATAGTGTCGCATGGATTTCATAGTGCCGCATGGCTGCATAGTGCCGCAGAAGGCTGCATAGTGCCGCAGAATACCGCATAGTGCCTATTTTGGCTATTTTTTTTGGCTATTTTAAGTCCTATTTGGCTGAATTGTGGCCAGAATTTCTCCCAACTCCCAACATAAAAGTTGTAGATCTTTTTCTTGGCTTCAAAAATATGTTACTAGCTATTTTATGCAAGTTTCTTTCATTCTTGATAATGTAAGGATAGAACACGATAGTGGCCCATTAAGATGCACTCTTAGCAAGTAACAAGTAATATGACATGATAGTGGTCCGTCGTGGCGCACTCTTGACAAGCACCCTTGATATGATAATACATGATAGTGGCCCATCGTGGCACACTCTTGATAAGTAAACCTAACATGATAATCTTGATATGTTGTTGTGACGGCTATCTTGACTTGCTAACTCTTGTCTTGACACCGTGGGTGTTTGTGCTTGTATAAGCTACATGTCTCGTCTTGCATCATGTCTAGGACATGAATTCCTGGTTACCACGGTCAGAGATTCATATTGAATCTAAATAGGATAAAAACTAGATTGATCAAGTAGTTTATGAAGAGATTTCCCAGCTACAGGCAGTCCCGTTATCTGGGCGCTCTAATTGGACTTGTAGCCTGCCGTCGAGTAGGACACATTTCCAGCACACTGTCATGTGTTGCACCCCAAGTCACCTAATCCAACTCTTTCAACTTGTGACCGGATAACCTGGATTAAGACTGCAGGGCTTGTGGCTGTTGGAACATCTCGATGCATCTTGTTAGTAACTAAGCTTGTGATAATCCTAGTTAGTTAAAGTATCAAGCCGTACTCATTGCTTAGTCGTGATTGATGGATGGAGTCTAGTCTAGTCTTGCATAGGCACGACCACTATATGGTTATTTTAGCACATTACTATAATACTTTACCTTATCGATAATTGGTTAGAGACTAAGTTCTATTCAGGTGAAGGGTTACAACCCTAGTCCTTATTTGGTTTACGGGTTGTAATTTGGCTACCAGAATAGTCCATTAGTTGTCTTATCGTTTATCACCTTGTTTTCTCTAACTTATGTCTTTTATTATCCTTTATGTCTCATGTGCTAATATGCTGGTTTTAGTTCTTAAGTGGAGCCTCCCTTGTGGCACTTGCTCTTTCTGGGGTCTGACCCAGCTGGTTTTGTATGGCCAAATTTTGGAGTAGCTCCCGAGGATCTTCCAGCCTTCCAGCCAGATGGTGAACACTAGACGCAACCCTGGCAACGAGTGGATTTTATTTTGCTCTTCCACTCTATTGTAAATTATTCTTTTGAGGCGTTTAGCCCCCGAGCAAGTGTTAGCTCGTGTTACATTCCTGTCTGCCTAAGGGCTGTAACATGATTGACAAATCCTATGGTTGATCATGTATGACTTAAACTCTTGCTAGTCTTCGCATTTTGTATGACTAGCTTCATGATCATCTAAATATGTAATGTATGGGACGCCTTATTTTGAATGTCTGATGATCTACCATCTTGTTACATTTACTTAGTTACTTAAGATTGAGACACTAGGCTTGTTCTTGACCATAAGTGACCGTTGGCTTGTAGTAAAACCCTCATGCATCTAGACAGCCGTGACCGTACATCAAGGTGGGATTCACTTCAATGTACGTAGCTGGCTGTGTCTGTCCTCCGCTCTCCAGTATTCTGGTTCTGGGATGTGACACGGTTTAAGTGGTAGCCCATGCAGGTCTTGTAAATCAAGATGTGTGAGGGTTTCACTGAATAGATGTCTCAATCGGCACTCGTCCTTGATCTCTACTCGTGTCTTCTAATCTTTCTGAAAGCTTGACTTGATCACATGTTTATATCCTCGATCTATCATGGTCCTTCCTTATTGTTCCCCATGTCATTTTTTTAGCGGTATTGTTCCTGGTCCTACCGATCAGCAAGGCGGAGCACCTCCAGTGGACCAGCAGCAACCTGGAGACCAAGCCCAGCACTCTGGAGCGGCCTCCCGAGTCATGCATTCCGGGGATCCAGAGCCCCCAGTTAAGCCAGTCCAGCCTGCAGAGCCTGACAATGGAACCCTGGTGGGTTTCATCAGGGAATTGCTTACATCTCAAGATCGTCGTGGCGATGCCCTGCACCAGACAGTACAAGATACCTTGGGCAGAGTTGGTTACCAAGGGAACAACACGGCCAACAGCTTCAAGCATCTGAACCCTTCTTTCTTTGATGGCACTGAAGATGCTATTGCTGCTGATGCATGGCTTCAGGACACAGTGGTTATCCTGGAAGCAGCTAGGATTCCTGAGGATGAGAAGGTGGCCGTTGTGCGCCTGCAGTTATTGGACTTAGCCCGCAGCTGGTGGACGATCCTAGCAGTTGGATTACCGACGCCTGTCTCATGGGCGGTGTTCAACAACAAGTTCTAGACCAAGTATTTCGACGCAGTAGCTCGGTATGATCTGCAGACGAGATTTACCAATCTTAAGCATATGGGAAGGACGATCGATGGATATGCGGTCGAGTTTTCTAGACTCAGTCGATTTGCTCCTATCTTGGTGGCAGCCGAATTGGATCGAGCCCAGCGACTCCAGCAGGGGCTCTACCAAGAGATCATTATAGCAGTGGAGCAGTTTGAGCACCAGACGTTTGATGCCATCTTGCGAGCAGCGAAGAGGCATGAGTATACTTCGCAGAGGATTGTAGATAGAAGCGGAGGACAGAAGAGGTCTCATGGGCAGATGTCTCAGTCTTCAGCACCAGCCCCGACAGCTAGGGCTTTGACTATTGGAGCTCCTAGGAGGGCGACCACAGTTTCATCGGTTCAGCACTCGACGCCGACGTATCCTCAGCAACAGAAGCAGAAGTAGTCTTCCGCAATGGGCTGCACTCATTGTGGGAAGCCAGGGCATGTAGTATCAGAGTGTCGCAGAGCACAGAGATTGTGCTTGGCTTATGGGGCACCGGATCACAAGATAGGTCCTGTTCGAATAGAGCCAGTTCATCGTCATCAAACCTAACCAGTCCATCGGTTAGGGGTCTAACACCAGTACAACAGCAGTATCAAGCTCCGAGGCCATTGCCGCCTCAGGCTCAGCAGTATGCCCAAGCTCAGATTCAGAACCGGCAGAGAGGTCACCAGCGGAGGGGACCAGCACCAAGAAGGCAAGGTCAGGCTATGGCTCTGACCATGGAAGAAGAGTTAGCTTCAGGTGAGGTGGTGGCAGGTACCATTCTCGTCAACTCTTTTCTAGCATCAGTATTATTTATTCGGGTGCATCGCATTCATTTATGTCTGCACGATTCGCTACACGGATAGGACTGGAGCCCGAGTCATTATCAGTAAGGCTCAATGTACTTACTGGTAACGATCTTGTGGGAGTAGATAGAGTATTTTTCTCGTGTCGAATCGTAGTTAGCGGTAGAGAGTTTTCCGCTAGGTTGATAGAATTTTCGATGGCCGACTATGATGTGGTCCTAGGAATGGATTGGTTGAAAGAGCAATACGCAAGAATAGAATACCATATTGGCAGGATTATTTTTGGTATTCCAGGCGAACCATAGTTTTTATTTTCCAGAGGCAAAGTAGAACCTTCTCCTCCAGTATTGCGGATGGCAGTAGCAGTGGCGGTTCAGTTTTCTAGAGTTGTTGAAGAGTTCCCAGATGTATTTCCCGAAGAGCTTCCAGGCATGCCCCCAAAGAAAGAGATAGAGTTCACCATTGATTTGCTTCCAGGGACGGCACCAATGTCAGGGGTAGTCTACATGATGGCACCTTCAGAGTTAGAGATCTTGTACAAGATGATTGAAGAACTCAGAACCAAGGAATTCATTCGTGCTAGTGGATCACCTTGGGGAGCTCCGATACTTTTTGTGAAAAAGAAGGATGGTACGTCAAGATTATGTGTTGATTATCGTACCTTGAACTCTGTAACAGTTAAGAACTGATATCCTCTACCAAGGATAGATGACTTATTTGATCAGCTCAGAGGAGCGGCAATATTCTTAAAGATTGACTTGCGGTCAGGATACTATCAGATCAGAGTTAGAAAGAAAGACATCCCGAAGACAGCATTCAAATCCAGATATGGGCATTGGGAGTTCCTTATTATGCTATTTGGAGCGATCAATGTGCCAGCCGTATTCATGGACCTCATAAATCGTATCTTCATGCCCTATTTGGACCAGTTCGTGATAGTATTTATAGATGACATCTTAGTCTATAGCAAGAATGAGGCAGAGCATGAGCAACATCTTCGTGTAGTTCTTCAGATTCTCAGAGAGCACCAGTTGTACGTGAAGTTCAGTAAGTACGAGTTTTGGCTGGATCGTATCTCGTACTTAGGTCATATTATCACTAGAGGTGGAGTGGAAGTGGACCCCCATAAGATAATGGCTATAGAGATATGGCCAGTTCCCAGTACCGTCACAGAAGTTTGGAGTTTCCTAGGATTGGCTGGCTATTACCGGCGGTTTGTATTAGACTTCGCTCGGATTTCAGCACCATTGACGCAGTTGACCCGCAAAGATGTGCAATTTGCTTGGACAGTAGAGTGTCAGAGTTTATTTGAGAAGTTGAAGCAGAGATTGATGACGGCTCCCATTCTCACGCTTCCAGATGGGACTGGAGGATTTTCAGTTTATTGTGATGCTTCTGGCAGAGGATTGGGATGTGTCTTGATGTAGCATGGTAAGGTAGTAGCTTATGCGTCATGTCAGCTTCGTGATTATGAGAGGAATTACCCAACCCACAACTTGGAGTTAGCAGCGGTGGTTTTTGCACTTAAGCTTTGGAGGCATTATTTGTATGGAGATCGGGTGGAGATTTTCACCGACCACAAGAGTCTTAAGTATGTGTTTACCCAGAAGGATCTTAACATGCGTCAGAGGAGATGGCTAGAACTACTTGTGGATTATGACATCAACTTGCAGTATCATCCTGGGAAGGCCAACGTAGTAGCAGATGCATCAAGCAGAAGAGCTGGAGTTTATTTCCTAACAACACAGCCAGAATTGTTAGCCGATCTTCAGAAGATGGGTATTGAAGTTGTTCTTCCTACCAATGTGGCATTGATGGCCAGTATACAAGTTCAGTCCAGTATAGTTGAGAGGATTAAGTTAGCTCAGTCGACGGATTCTAAGCTTCAGCGGCTTAGGACAGAATGTGTAGCAGGACGAAGACCAGAGTTATGTATTCACGAAGATGGTACTCTCCGACATGGGAGGCGTCTTTGTGTACCCAGTGGTGATATCAGACAGGAGATCATGGCAGAGGCTCACAGTTTTCAGTACTCAATTCATCCCGGTGGCACGAAGATGGATCGTAATATCTGTCAGCATTTCTGGTGGAATGGCATGAAGAAGGAGATAGCCTGGTTTGTCTCTCGTTGTTTAGTTTGTCAACAAGTTAAGGCTGAACATCAGAGACCAGCTGGACTTTTTCAACCTTTACCGATCCCAGAATAGAAATGGGAGCACATTACAATGGATTTTGTAACTGGGTTACCTAAATCCCCAACTGGAAGAGATGCTATCTAGGTTATAGTTGATCGTCTCACGAAGGTAGCTCATTTTCTTCCCTTCAGAATTGGTCAGTCGACGGATCAGCTAGCAGAGATGTACCTCAGGCAGATTGTCAGATTGCATGGAGTGCCAGTTAGTATTATATCAGACAGAGATTCAAGATTCACATCGCACTTTTGGCAGAGTCTTCAAGGGAGCTTGGGGACTCGTCTCAAGTTCAGTTCAGCTTATCATCCACAGACAGATGGTCAGTCAGAACGTACGATCCAGACTCTTGAAGATATATTGCGGTCATGTACACTCGACTTCGGTGGTTCGTGGGAAGATCACCTGCATCTCGTAGAATTCTCCTATAACAACAGTTTTCAGGCTAGTATCCAGATGGCACCCTTTGAAGCACTGTGTGGCAGGAAGTGCAGATCACCTTTAGCTTGGGATGATGTCGGCGAGAGACAGATGCTTGGTCCAGAGATGATTACGCAGACAATCGAGGTGGTCAGGTAAGTCAGAGATCATCTTCGAGTTGTCCAAGATTGCCAACGCCATTGGGTCAATTTTTATCAGCGTCCCCTTGAGTTTTCAGTCGGCAACCACGTGTTTCTTAGGATCTCGCCTACCCATGGCGTCATTTGATTTGGCGTACGGGGAAAGCTTAGTCCTAGGTACATAGGGCCGTTCAATATCATTGAGCGAGTAGGTAATGTGTCCTATCGTCTCGCTCTTCCGCCGTCGTTAAGTGAGATACATGACGTATTTCATGTATCCCAATTGCGACGGTACATCCCGGATCCAAGCCATGTCCTTGATCATTCGAAATTGGTTGTTGGTACCAACCTTTCGTATGAGGAAAGGCCGTATCCATTTTGGACCGAAGAGAGAAGGTGCTCAAGAACAAGACTATTAGTTTAGTCCGTGTTGCTTGGGGTCATCACTCTTTGGGCGAGTCAACATGAGAAAGTGAGGATAATATTCGTTCGCGATATCCACACCTATTTGACTCATAAGGTATAATGTCTTCCTTATGCATTATGCTTTTAATTCCTTGCTTGCATGAATGATTGCTTGATTGACTGCTAGTCGTAGCTTGCTTATGATTAATATAGCTTGCCCCGACATCTCTAGCCTCTTGATTAAATTCCGAGGACGGAATTCTTTTAAGGTGGGTAGAGTTGTCACTCCCGTTTCCCGTTATACGTATTTTCGTATGCGTATATGAGATTTCTGGCATTTATCAGGTGGACCGTAGTTAGACTTGTTTTGCTTAACCTAGTCATGGTTTAATCTTGACTTGGTTTATTTGATTGGTTTGGTTCAATTTGACTTGGTTTGGCTTGGCTTGGCTTGGTTTGAGATGGAGAGGGTTGATATATAACCCAAATCCTTCTCTCTCTCCTCATTCACTTCTTCATCTTCTTCATTTACTCCTCCCACCTACCAAGTCCTAGGCAAGTGCAACTTGCTTCATGGAGGAACTCCATTTTTGTTGTTCCATTGTCTTCTTCACGAGATTCTAAGATACTTTAGTACTTAACATTTTTAATTTCCATGGTTTATTTCTTGTAGATCTAAGTTGGTTGCATTTTTGGTTTTCTTGGGTTTTGATCTACCAAACTTTATTATTTTCAAGTTTTGATTGTTCTATGTTGTAGAGAATTTAATTTTACCCAAAATAGACCTTTGAAAAGTTAGATTTCGACTTGTTTTGAGAAAGTTGTGGCCAAAATAAGATTTAACCATTTTCTAGTTCATCTGTCCTGAATTTGGCAGGGACGATGAATAGTGTCGCAGGAATGAATAGTACCGCATGGATGCATAGTATCGTAAGAATGAATAGTGTCACATGGATGTATAGTGCCGCAGGAATAAATAGTGCCGCAGGAATAAATAGTGCCGCATGGATGCATAGTGCCGCAGGAATGAATAGTACCGCAGGAATGAATAGTGCCGCATGGATGAATAGTGCCGCATGGCTTGCATAGTGCTGCATGGCTTGTATAGTGCTGCATGGCTGTATAGTGCCGCAGAAGGTTGCATAGTACTGCATAGTGCCGCAGAATGCTGCATAGTGCCGCAGAATGCCGTATAGTGCCTATTTTGGCTGTTTTTGGCTATTTTAAGTCCTATTTGGCTGAATTGTGGCCAGAATTTCTCGCAACTTCCAACATGAAAGTTGTAGATCTTTTTCTTGACTTCAAGAATATGTTACTAGCTATTTTATACAAGTTTCTCTCATTTTTGATAATGTAAGAATAGAACACGATAGTGGCCCGTTAAGGCGCACTCTTAGCAAGTAACAAGTAATATGACATGATAGTGGCCCATCGTTGTGCACTCTTGACAAGCACCATTGACATGATAATACATGATAGTGGCCCGTCGTGGCGCACTCTTGATAAGTAAACCTAACATGATAATCTTGATATGCTGTTATGACGGCTATCTTGACTTGCTAACTCTTGTCTTTAGACCGTGGATGTTTGTGCTTGTATAAGCTACATGTCTCATCTTGCATCATGTCTAGAACATGAATTTTTGGTTACCACGGTCAGGGATTCATACTGAATCTGACTAGGATAAAGACTAGATTGATCAAGTAGTTCATGAAGAGATTTCCCAGCTCCAGGCAGTCCCGTTATCTGGGCGCTCTAATTGGACTTGTAGCCTGCCGCCGAGTAGGGCACATTTCCAGCACACTTTCATGTGTTGCACCCCCAAGTCACCTAATATAACTCTCTCAACTTGTGACCGGATAACCTGGATTAAGACTGCAGGGCTTGTGGCTGTTGGAACATCTCGATGCATCTTGTTAGTAACTAAGCTTGTGATAACCCTAGTTAGTTAAAGTATCAAGCCGTACTCATTGCTTGGCCATGATTGATGGATGGAGTCTAGTCTAGTCTTGCCTAGGCAAGACCATTACATGGTTATTTCAGCACATTACTATAATACTTTACCTTATCGATAATTGGTTAGAGACTAAGTTCTGTTCAGGTGAATGGTTACAACCCCGGTCCTTATTTGGTTTACGGGTTGTAATTTGGCTACCAGAATAGTTCCTTTGTTGTCTTATCGTTTATCACCTTGTTTTCTCTAACTCATGTCTTTTATTATCCTTTATGTCTCATGTGCTAATATGCTGGTTTTAGTTCTTAAGTGAAGCCTCCCTTGTGGCACTTGCTCTTTCTGGGGTCTGACCCAGCTGATTTTGTATGGCCAGATTTCGGATTAGCTCCCGAGGATCTTCCAGCCTTCCAGCCAGATGGTGAACACTAGGCACAACCCTGGCAACGAGTGGGTTTTATTTTGCTCTCCTACTCTATTGTAAATTATTCTTTTAAGGCGTTTAGCCGCCGAGCAAGTGTTAGCTCGTGTTGAATTTACATTTCTGTCTGCCTAAGGGCTGTAACATGATTGATAAATCCTATGGTTGATCATGTATGACTTAAACTCTTGTTAGTCTTCGCATTTTGTATGACTAGCTTAATGATCATCTGAATATGTAATGTATGGGATGCCTTACTTTGTATGTCTGATGATCTACCATCTTGTTACATTTACTTGGTTGCTTAAGATTGAGACACTAGGCTTGTTCTTGACCATAAGTGACCGTTGGCTTGTAGTAAAATCCTCATGCATCTAGACAGCCGTGACCGTACATCAAGGTGGGATTCACTTCAATGTACGTAGCTGGCTGTGTCTGTCCCCCACTCTCCAGTATTCTAGTTCTGGGGCGTGACAGTTGGCAAACCTATCCGGACTGATATTCCTACGGCCAGAAGACAAAGACTCTCCTATGCTCGTATTTTCGTCGAAATCACGGCTGCAGACTGTCTCCCAAGGAAAATTGATATTGTTCTCCCAAACAGGGACTGGCTTCAACAAGACGTGGAGTATGAATGGGTTCCTCCCTCGTGTGAGTTATGCAGCTGTTTTGGTCATAATAAGAATAACTGCTATGACGTAGCTCAATCAGAGAAGCATAATGGGGAGACGGAGGAGGTAAGGAGGGGTGATCCAGACCCGGTTCGAGTAGATATGCAAGAGGATATTGTGCCTTCAGCTGAAGCCTCTGGCCCCCCTCCGATGGAGCAAGTTAACATGGTGGATGTGGAACCCGTTGATAGTGTAGCTATTCAATCATTTATTTTGGAAAAGAGGAATGGCCCAGAGGGAGACAACAGAGACACAACCAGTTTAATGGAGAACAACTTATCAATTGTGGTAGCATCTCGCCACAATGGGACTCGGCCAGGAGTAATGGAGACCCATACACAGGGGGTTGATGAAGAAGCCACGGATGAGGAGAAGACACATAAGGCAAGGAGAAGAGCAGCGCCAACAGATATTAACAGCTTTCAAGAGGGGCAACAGATGACCCAAAGTGATAATGGAGAAGGGCTCACGAGAGACAATCCGAAGTGGCATGCTTTGTTGTCGGAGAATCAGCCCATAGCTGGTAACGTGGAGCATGGTACACAGGAAGAATTGAGAATGATCGAATACGGTCGTCTCCCGAATTGTCCTAGAGAGAACGAGCGGAGCTGCTCGGACAACAACCAGTATTGTTAGATGTAGTTCCTCACATGGAACGTTCGCGGTGCGAGCTCCATAGGAAAGTGGAGAGAGATTCAAAATAGGGTGAAGAGTAACAAGTACGATATTGTCGCTATCTTGGAGAGTAAAATGAAGTCTGAAAGCAAGCTGAGGAGTAGAGTTCACCATCAATGGGCATCATCACATAACCTTTACTTATATGAGATGGCTCGTATATGGATGATGTAGGATTTCCGATTATGGACGGGACAGGTCAAATTCATGTCTGAGCAACTTATTGCAGTGGAATTCACCAATAAGGGTGGCTTCAGAATGATGGTTGGTGTGGTCTATGGGCATAATGACCGTAGACGTCGATTCCAGTTATGGAAAGACATTATTCAGGTGTCAGCCGAGGTGGATAACCGCCTTCCTTTGATATTGAGCGGGGACTTTAATGCTATCCTGACAGTAGACGAGAAGAGGGGTGGAAGACAGGTTCCTGCTGCCATCTTAGCCGATTTCTAAGACTGCTTGTTGAGCTCTGGGCTGTCATGCTTGGAGAGAGCTGGTCATATATGGTCGTGGGATAATAGCTCGGTGGTCGGTCGCATCAGCTGTCAACTCGACATGATTCTTTGTAATTATAAATGGCTTGAAGTTTTTCCTCACAGTAAGGCTGAAGCCTTATACAAAGGATCTAGCGATCACTCGCCGATGCTACTTCGATTGGTTGACGTTCACCGAAAAAGAGGAACCCTTTTCGGTACTGCAACGCTTGGCCACTCCAGGAAGGCTACAAGGAAGCAGTCGAGCAAGGCATTAACAGTGTAACGTCAGGTACGCGCCAGTTTCAATTTGTGTTTATGCTTAAATTGTCAAAACTGCTTTGAAGTCCTGGAACAAAAGATGCCCGAAGCTGAGGATAGAAGAGCTGGAGAATGAATTGAAGCTTATCCAAGAAGAACTTCAGGCGCACCCTTTAAACGAAGCGCTCGCTGCTAGAGAGGTGGCCCTCCAAGATGATGTTCGGCGTTGCAGGTTCCAAGATGAAGTTCAACTTCAATAAAGGGCTAAGTGCTCCTGGCTCAAAGACGGGGATAGATGTTCGAAGTTCTTCCATGCTACCATTCGAGCACGCAAAAACAGAAATTCGATGGGCCAAATATTAGGCGCTGATGGAACCTTGCTGAAGGAGGAAAATGAAATAGTTGAGGAGGCTATTAGGTATTATAAGGATCTATACAATCATGGACCGGTCAGGCTTCAGTTTCCAGAGCTTACATGTAAGAGGGTGGTTATGGAGACGGGTAATGCCAGACTTCAAAGAGATATATCCATAGAGGAAATCAAATCTATTATCTTCAAGGTCGATCCCAATAAGGCGCCAGGTCCAGATGGTTTTAACTCAGCTTTCTACAAACACCATTGGGGTCTACTGCGACAGCATGTGCTTCAGGTAGTCCAGGAATTTTTCACAACAGGAAGACTGCTTAAACAAATGAACCATACGTTCTTGTCTCTGATTCCTAAGAAGGAGGGTGCTCATTCATTGGGGGATTTTCGTCCAATATCCTGTTGCAATTTTATCTATAAAATTATTACGCATATTATGTGTGACCATATGCAGGATATTATGCAGGAACTGATTTATCCCAATCAAGCGGCATTCATTAAAGGTCGTTCTATAGCAAATAATTGTTTATTAGCTCATGAGTTAATTAGAGATTTCAATAAAGCTGGCGGAAGAAAAGGATGCATAAAACTCGACCTTCGGAAGGCTTATGACACGGTCAGTAGAGAGTTTGTTTGCAAAATTCTTAGTAGTATGGGCTTTACAAACTGGTGGGTGGATAGAGTCAGGGAATGCATATCCTCGCCTACGTTCTCGATTTTGATCCGCGGCCAACCATATGGATTTTTTGGTAGCAACCGGGGCTTGCGACAGGGGGATCCCTTGTCTTCGTATCTATTCACCATAGTCATGGAGTATTACACTTGTCTGATGGATATTGCTGTTCATAGAGGTCATATTACACCACTCTTCCGTCGGGTCGACCCGGTGGTATCCTATCTCATCTATGCAGATGATCTGCTCGTCTTTATCGAGCCATCCAGAGGGTCGATCGAGTCACTTAATTGGGTTCTGGAAGTGTTTGGTAGCCTATCGGGACTACAGCTTAATAGGGATAAGAGCCAGGTATATTTCAGTAGAACTTGCAGGGATACAGAACTGTGGTCGAATCTTCTCCAAATTGAGAAGGGGCAGCTGCCGGTGAAATATCTTGGGCTTCCACTGTCAGTGTCATACACTCGGGATGTAGATTGCCAAGGCCTTTTTCAGTATATTCAGAATAGACTTGAGGGTTGGCAGTCCCAGATCCTCTCGTTTGGCGGGCGGATTGAGCTCGTTCGGTCGATTATTATGGCAATAACGGCGTACTGGCTTCAGGCTATCCATGTACCAGATAAGACTATCAAGCGTATCGAGATGCTATGTGCCAACTTTGTCTGGCGTGGTGGTCTACACCTGATATCATGGAGCGAGCTGTGTCAGAGTAAGGAGGAAGGAGGAATTGGTTTACGGTCCATACAAGTGCTTCGGGAGGTGGCGGTTCTTAAGTTGGCATGGAAATGTTGACACAAAGTCACAGTCAACCAAATATTGATAACATTGACTAAATAATAGTTGTGATAATTCAATACGACACATGACGTCTATATTCTGCTCAAGCCAGACGACAGCTCAGTTGTGCTAATATAAGTCGTTTTTGCGTCTGTACTTTTATATTTATTGAGTCTAGAATGATTGTAAGCTGAGTTATGCTGGGCTCTTGAGACTCAACCCACAACCCATCCAAAATCCATAAAGCTCCACATCCAAATTTAGCCCATTGGACCCTTGGACCAGTTCTGTGCTCTGGAGACAGAGTTCGGGCCGAACTCTGCCTCCACACAGAGTTCGGGCCAAACTCTGTCCCCTAAAAATCAGTACCCTGATTTTTAGGGTTGGCTGGTTGCTAGTTGTCCAACGGCTAATTTTTTGAAAATTCCTACCAGAATTCTGGCCGAATTCTGCCTGTTAAAAACCTATAAATAGGCCAAGAATTCTCTCATTTTTAATCATCCAATCTTCTCTTCTCTTCTCTCTTAAGCTCAATATAAGCCATACCCTTCTCATCTACTAGCCACAAGTTTCCTAAGTCTCGAGTGCTCAGCATCTCTCAGTTAGGAGTCTTGTGCAAGAGTTCAAGAAGTCGCTTGGAAAAGTCCAAGCATCGCCACTGCGATCCATTGTAAGAAGTTGACGTGCTCTTCTGAAGTAAAGGCACGGGTTGTAACTACTATTTTACAAATAGTGGATTTAATCCTGAGCTAGAGTTCTCAGGCCTGGACTAGTCCTCCACGAGGGAAACCAGGTTAAAATCGGCTGTGTTTGTGTATGCTTTCTTGCTTCTCATTTATTTCCGCATTTACTCTGATTATTTTTAGATTGTGATAGAGTTGAATTTTTAATTGGTTATTATCATTATAAACTCTATTCACCCCCCTCTAGAGTTGCCATCTGTTCTTCAGGAAATTGTTGGTAGGAGATTCGCTATGGTCTAGATGGATGAAGAATAGATACTTGCGGGGATCGAACTTCTGGATACTGAAAATCGATAACAACTTCTCTGTTACAATGAAAAATATCCTTCGGGCTCGTCCGAGGTTGAAAAATAACATAAGACGGGTCATTCACAATGGAGAAGCGACGAACCTATGTTTCGACCCCTGGCTGAATAGCCGAGCTTTGTGGAGCGCCTGGGTTGGCACTCCTTTGAACTAACAGGAAGTAATGACCAGGTTAGCGTGATACTAGCTAACGACGCTTGGAACTTGGCCGCTCGGCCTGTGGCTCAAACGTTCGCGGAGGAGATTGTAACGACCAAGATGTATCACGAGGCTGCTAGTGACTATTGGGAGTGGGAAGATACAACGACGGGTGGTTTTGAAAGTAAAAAGGTGTACGAGCAGTTATGTCCTCAGCTTCTGAAGGTTGAATGGGCAGATTTGGTATGGGCTAAGGGCAACGCAACTAAAATGAAGTTGTGTGCTTACAAAGCCATCCGAGACAGACTGCTGACGAGGGACCGTTTGCTACGGTTTGGGATGCAAATCGAAAGCTCTGTGTGCGTGTTATGCGGAGTTGAGGAGGAATCGTGTGACCACTTGTTCTTTTATTACCCCATGTTTGGTCACATATGGAGTTCCATCAGTAGCGGGGCAGGATTAAATATTAGAACGGGAGTAGGGCTGCTTTTAATAGTAGATGAAATCTTGGCCTTGAAGACTCAAGAGAGAGAGAGAGCGATTTTGTAGAGCAAGGTCATGGTTGCTGTCAGTTGTGTGGCATGTTTGGCGGGAGCGCAATAGGAGAATATTTGATGGGGTAGCCATCTCTATTTCAGGAATCATCAACAATATTAAGAGAGATGTTGAATGTATACACAGCTAGTAGATAACTGCGAGCTGGTAGTTGTATGGTGGTCTGTAATCTAGTTTGGTTGTTAGTTCTCTAATAATATTTACCTTTTCCTTCATATATATATATATAAATATAAATATAAATATAAATATAAATATAAATATAAATATAAATATATATATATATATATATATATATATATATATATATATATATATATATATATATATATATATATATATATATATATATATATATATATATATATATATATTTTATATATATATATATATATATATATATATATATATATATATATATATATATATATATATATATATATTTGTTAGCTGTGTATGCTTTTGAGCACACACACATGAACAAAAGTTCAATTCCTTTTTCCTTCTTTAGTCCCACATCGGTTGGGAGAGAAGAATGGGTTGTGCATATATTACTTTGTTACTCTTTGCTTCATTAAAAGTCTTGTGGGGGAGCCCCAAGGGCCACACGCGCGCGCCGCCGCCGCCGCCCGGCCCGTCTCGGCTCGGCTCGGCTCGGCTCGTAACGGGTGCGGGCACGTGCCCACATCTGCAGGCGTCGAATGCCGATCCGATTCCTTCTTCGGGTTCGGGCTGAGACCCCAAAATCCTTTTTGCTCCTATTAATTTTTTATCGTTACTATTCATTAATTCTGCAACATTTGGTACATGATTTCATGTCCAGATTCATTGTATCACATTTTTAACATGTGCTGTAACGTTTGTAACGTTAATTTTTAATAGGCTGATTTAATATCATATTTATTCCCAACCGTTGGCATCAGCCTATATATTGAGCTCCATTCTCCTCCTTCAGATACACAGAAAACAATCTCCTCTACAGAAACTCTCTCCAATTTTTTGTTGCTCTCGAATTTTTGTTGCTTCGTTGTTGCTCTGGGCAGAGCTAAGTCGGGGTCGCTCTCTCTATGTCGTGTGCGGCAAAGAGATTCCGATGAAGCAGAGATTTTACCATTAAGAGCGTTCGGATACAGTCTGCACATAGATCCGGACTATCTCTTAGGGCAGTGCTACGTGCGCGACTTCCCCGGAGGCCGGTAACATTACTTAAGTTTATTATTTTGCAGATTTAAAATGAAGATTTGTTCAAAAATCCCAACAATCTAAGAGATAATCCATTTACAAGATTTTGCGAAAACATATTATAATTGTTAAACTACTATTTACTTGCTGTCACCATTTCGGACTACAAGTTAGTTCTAAATTCTGTGAGAGTGAGATTTGAACCCACTCCCTTTCGGACCAGAACCTTAATCTGCCTACTTAGTCAAACTTTTGTTAAACAAAATTGTTAACAAATTTTGTCTTACTGTAGCAAATTTTTGCAACTTAGACCTGTTACAAAAATTCTTAACATACTTTTGTTAAACACTATTCACAAAATTTGTTGCTTGCTACACACAACACTGCTACACATTGTTAAACAAACTTTTGTCTTACTGTAGCAAATTGTGTTAACAACCACTTGCCATTTGGTAAACAAATTTCTTAACAAATTTTGTCTCTCATTTAATATTATTTGTTACATAATTAATATTTGTTCATTGTCATTATTTGTTCATTGTCATTATTTGACATATCAATTATATTTCACATATTAATTAATATCCGTTCATTGTCATTATTTGTTAAATTGACATCTTAGACAAATATTATTGTGTTAGTACATTTTGTCAATACTAGTTTTCTTTACTCAATATTTTAATTTAGGCTAAATCAAACAATTAATTGATTTAGTAAAATTCCTTTAATTTTAAAATTCTAAAGTTAAGATTTCTTTGGGAACAAGCCGAAAGGGCCCTTATGTCAACAAGGCAAAAATTCGTCTAAGCGACCGGTACTTAAATGTTCCTAGTGAACCTCCGCTTGCTGGGATCCGGCCCCTACAGCTAACCCAACCTTATCAAAACTGGAAAAACTAAAATTTTAAAGGTCTATTACTAAAATCATTTTAATTGTTAATTTTAGTTTAAAGCCATCTTTTTGAGTAAATATAATTTTACAGACTTTAGAAAACATAACTTCCAAAGAAGAGACTTTTTCTGCAAAGCCTGCAAAATTTAATGGTACCTACTTCAAGAGGTGGCAAAGCCAGATAAAATTTTGGCTTACTACTTTAGGCCTGATTTCAGCCATTGATGGGTCCACACCCATCTCAAATAATTCTGATGAGACTGAGTCTGACGTAGGGGTTTCCAAGTCCTCCTCTTCTACCAAGCCTAAGACCCCTAAGGAAATTGACTACCACTGCTTCCACAGAATCTTAAGCGCTATGTCGGAGTCACTCAATGACATATTTTTTGAGTATAAAAGCGCTAAAGAACTCTGGGATGCTTTGGAAGATGAATATGTTTGTGATGATGCTGGAATTGATCGATTCAATTCTTCCACATTCAACCGATATGTCATGGTAGATAACAAACCTATCAATGACCAAATTCATGAATTTCAAGAACACCTTAGACATGTTCAAGCCAAGGGATCATTCTTTTCCTCTGAACACAAAATAGGATGTTTGATAGAAAAACTCCCTCCGTCTTGGTCTAAAGTGGTGTCACGACCCGCACCCTTATGAGAGGCACGAGCACGTGGGTATGTCCAGCCTACGTCGCAGTATCGACGGTAGAACGCTGTATATAACGTCTGTAAATACTACGACTAACAATATAAAGGTACCTGTACAGTATATACACTCCGAATGGAGGTGACATATCAATACAGTCTCAATCACAGGATGAAACTAAGGTAGATAGCACAGAAGGAAAATATATGATAGATGAAAAGGAAATAAGTCCAAGATCCAACACAAGCCCAGATATATACACAATATCACAGGGTCTCAAAATATAATATAGAAAGCTACAGTATGATAATGTTAGCTGGATCGCAGTCCAGACAAACCTAGCTAATAGATCTAGATAGAAGTACTGTCATCCACTGGCTCCAAGGGTGTCAACTGGTCGTAGTCTATGTCCTGACCATACCTATAGTGGGTAGAGCAGTCCGCATCTATGTCATCTGGATATATCATAACGGTATCCTGTCAGAAAAATGAACGAGTACAACGCTGGCAACAAATTCTATAGTAATAACAGCTCTAACAGTCAATCATAACAGAGTATGAGATGAATATATCAAGATGTAAGTATAACAGGATATGTAAACTGGAAGTCATGTCAAGATAAATCATGCAAGAAAGTAAGCTGAACTGTAATATGTGACTGATATAATAAATGTAAAATGTGCCTCGAATATTATAGCATAATGTGATCGATAAGGGTCAAGATCAGGCTTCCAGCCGACCGGCTACAAGTACGTGGACTCGGCCCGGCCGGGATGGCAAGCTATGGAGCAAGTAGTAGCACAGGTCATGCTATACCCATCGTGAGGTGAGGGTATAGCTATGATACAAGTAGTAACTCAAGGTGGGCATCGATCACACTATCTATAAAATTCTCCATTCCCCGAATAGTATACGGATCCGGACATAGCACGTCATAACGCGGGATTCCCTAAGAGGGGAGCAAGTCCTCTTCAGGAATCAGCATCAATACAAGTACAAGAATCAAGGCCAAACAAGTACCAGTATCCCAAGAAATCTAGGAATGACATCTCATGACAGGAATCCGACAATACTAGTCCGTGCACCAATGTGTCGAGAATCAAGTAAACACTATAACTGAGCTGGTATAGAAGATATCAAGACAAGTAACTGCTATCAGAGAATATACTCGCCTGCTGTCCTGAGCTGTAGGGTATATCAATGCTGAGTGTGGTAATCAGAGACCTAAAGATGAGATATTGCATGTTAATTTAGGTTTAACAAAGTTATGAATGATTTCTAATGAATGAAATAAAATCTAGGTCAAACTATATCTTACTGAGTCACACTAAGTCCTGTCAAGTCAATCTAGGTCAAATTAAGTCATATCAAGTTAATCTAAGTCAGACTAAGTCAACCCTAGGTCATACCAGTCATAGCAAGTCAAAACAAGTCGAAGCAAGTCAAACGGGGTCAAGAGTTGACTTACAGTTGACTTTTAGTCAACTGGTCAACTCTGGTCAACTCTAGGTCAACCTTAGGTCAAACTGGTCAAGTGTTGACCAACAGTTGACTTTTGGTCAACTGGTCAACTCTGGTTTGGATTTGGTCAAATTTAGACAAAGGGTTGACTCATTGTTGACTTTTGGGTAAAAAGTCAACTCTGGGTCAACCGAGCCAAAATTGGTTCAAATATGACCTTTGTAGGGTGTACCTAACAAGTCACCTAAGTTTCAAGTCAAACCGAATACCCGTATCCCGTATCCCATATCTTGAAATTACCCGATTACCCTTTATATAAACATACCCTTAAGCCACTCTAACATTTAAGCCAAGTGGCTTTCCCTTAGGAATTCCACTCCCGGCTTTCTAAAGTAGTAGGATACTAGCCTATACAACCATTACCTACCAAGTTCTCTAGGTAAAGTGGACATCCAGTCCATCTTACGGTCCATGTTATCCGTTTACTCGTTATCTTGAGTACCGTAGGATACTCAACGATATCGCGTGATACCACTCTCCTAATCCCAAACGAAGTCCCGATTTTAACCTAGGAGCCTACCCACAAACTCTATTCTATATTAGCTAAGTCCCCTTCAAGTTTGGACGCGTTCCGACGCTCCTATCTCAAAATCCCCCATTCACTTGTTCTCACCCAACCATTCACTCACCCACTCAATCTCACTTTTCAACTCCCACTTAGGACTAGTTTAGGGGGTTATTTAGAGGGTATATATAGGTGTATATAGAGCTATATATAGGAGTATATATATGTATATATATAGGTATATATACGGGGGTTTAAGTGGGATCAAATGGGGCTATGGGGGGTGCTACTGCTGCTCCAAAAGCTGCTGTTGCTGCTGCTATTGGCAGCTGTTGCTGCTGCCATTACAGCTATTTCTGCTGCTGTGGGGGGGGGGGGGGGGGGGCAGCAGCCCAAATCCTCCCTTGGCTGCTGCTATTGCTGCCCTTCTTTTCCCTTCTTCTCACCCTCTCTAACTCTCTCTATTCTCCTCTATTCTCTTTATCTCTTCCTCTCTAATCTCTCTATAAATCCTCTCTATAACTCTCATATATATATATATATATATATATATATATATATATATATATATATATATATATATATATATATATATATGGAAAATTCTACAATACATCCCGTGGAAAAAGTTGTATCGATACATCCCAAATCTGAACCATTGGATGTTGATCCAATGGTTCGGATTGAGATCAAAAGTCAAAATCAGCATTAATGCTGATTCAGATTAATAGAGTAGGGAACATCATTTAATGCTGATTTTGACTTTTGACCTCAATCCGAACCATTGGATCAATATCCAATGGTTCAGATTTTGGATGTATCGATACAATTTTTTTCATGGGATGTATTGTAGAAGGACCCTATATATATATATATATATATATATATATATATATATATATATATATATATATATATATATATTAACACTCATACATATTCTCATTCTCCCCCCCCCTTCTCTCTATATATAAACACACACACCAACATATATAGAGACACACACATATATATATAAACACACACATATATATACATGAACACACACACATATATATACATGAACACACACACACACACACACACACACATATATATATAAACACACACATACACACACTAACACAATATGAATTTAGAAGTGCCTAAACCACTTAGAGGCAAAACCTAATTTCTAGGGGTGTCCAAATTGGGAGAAAACTCTAGGACACAAGCACAAACCAAACTCCTCCTAGGACACACCGAATGGACTCAAACTTGACACGAATAGGGACACAAACACGGGGATCAATCCTACGGGGTCCAAACTAATTTATATGATGAAAAGAATGGAAAGAGAATAGGTTGTACCTATCGGAAGATGGATTCCCAATGGAAAATTCCTCCGACACGGCTCCGACACAATAAATTGTTTAGGACACACCTCCTTCACTTCTTGCTCCCACAAACTTGTAGAAGCTCCACTTGGGATAGAGGAAGAGTTGGATGGAAGAATATTTGGAAAAGAAAACCTATTTGGAGATGATTCCTAAGGAATTCCTATTCTTGCTCTTGAGAAGAAGACTTGGAGAAGAAGAAGATGTAGAAATTTTGAAGTGGGAAGAAGAAAGAGGGAGGGTGGTGGCCGGCCCTAATAAAGGGGGTTGGAGCCCAATGGCTAATTACAAGTTTGCCCTTCCTTCATTCCAAATGAAAGTTAAATTCCTAATTGGTTTTTGGGGGTTAGTTTAGACTAAATAAAAATCATAATTAAGCCTAAACATTCATGGGGGACTAGTCCAAACTCCTAGACCTAATTGTTAAGTTTGGTGGGCCATGACTAATTAATGTGTTAAACACAACTCAAGTCAAAATTCTCCGGAGTCCCGAATTAAATCGGAAAGCGATGAAATTCGAACCCGACTCCTATAATCACTAAATATTAACATTCATGAAATAAAATTCTCAAAAATATTCTAAAATGGAAAATTACTATTTTACCCCTATCTTGGAAAAGTGAGGGTGACAAGTCTATCCACCTTTAAAAAAATTCGTCCTCGAAATTGAAGACAACAAACACAGGAAATCACAAACAGAAAAACAAAAGAAATGGATTTATACCTCAGGACGCGAAAAGATAAGGGAAATGCTCCCGCATGTCGTCCTCTCTCTCCCAGGTAGACTCACCTGGAGAGTGATGTCTCCATGCAACCCGAACCAAGGGTATGACCTGGTTCCGGAGCACCTTCTCCATGCGATCCAGAATCTCCACTGTCTGTTCCGGATAGCTGAGAGTAGGTCCCACCTGTATCGCTGAATGGTCCAATACATGGCTAGGATCTGCCACGTACCTAGGGGTGAGCATATAACGATTGAAAACCGAAAACCGAACCGAACCGAACCTAAATATCACAAACGATTCGGTTTTTTCGGTTTTCGGTTCGGTTTTCGGTTTGGAAATTTGAAATTTTAAAATAACGGTTCGGTTTTCGGTTCTTGGTCCGGATAACCGAACCGAACCGAAAACCGATTTAGATATAATAATTTATTAAACTATCATCAATCTACATATACTAATGTTTCGTAAACCCTAACTAAGCGTACTCTCCTCTCCTATTCTCTATCGGTATTTCTTTGAGCACTCTCTATCTCTACCCTCAATTTATATATACTAATATTTTTCACACTATATAATATAATAATTCATAAATACAATAAAACCATATTTTTAAAATAAATTATTATTTAAATATGCTCAATTTGTTAAAAAATTTGAAGATCCGACACATTGGCCCATGAAACCGAACCGACCGAACCGAATTAATTCGGTTCGGTTTTGTTCGATTTTCATAAAAACGGTTCGGTTTTCGGTTTTGAGAAATACGGTTTACGGTTATTTCGGTTTTCATATATACGGTTCGGTTTGAACCGAATCGAACCGTTGCTCACCCCTACACGTACCGCCTCAGCTGAGATACATGAAATATGTTGTGCACTCCCTCGAGCCTAGGCGACAAGTCTAGTCGGTAGGCTACTGCACCGATCCTCTCTATGATGGTGAAAGGTCCGATGTAGCACGGACTGAGCTTTCCACCGCCGCCAAAGCGAATCGTGCCACGTGTCGGGGATATCCTCAGAAACACCATATCATCAGCCTAGACATAAGACAAAACTCAGCACATAAACTAAACAAACAATCACAAACAAACACGACAGGAAACTGAAACTAACCTCGAACTCTAACGGTCTCCGGTGACTATCGGCCCAATGCCGCTGCCTATCCTGAGCCATTCGAAGTCTGTCTCTAATCAACCTGACCTTCTCTGCCGCATCCACAACCATCTCCGGCCCAAGAAGCGCCCTCTCGCCGACATCGTCCCAAGACAAAGGAGTACGGCATCTCCGTCCATATAGAGCCTTGAATGGCGATATCTCTATACTGGCCTAGTAGCTGTTGTTGTAATCAAACTCTACCAGGTGAAGATGGTCCTCCCAAGAACCCCCGAGATCAAGCACACATATGCGAAGCATATCCTCCAAAGTCTGGATAGTCCTCTCCGACTGCCCGTCTGTCTGAGGATGATAAGCGGTACTAAACTTGAGCGAGGTACCCAAGCTAGCCTGCAAACTCCTCAAGAAGTGGGAAGTGAATCGGCTATCTCGGTCTAAAACTATGCTCACCGGAACCCCATGCAATCTCACGATCTGACGAATATACAGCTCTGCCAGCCTCTCCGTAGACAAACCCACCTTGAAAGGCAAAAAGTGGGTCGATTTGGTCAATCTATCAACGATGACCCAAACCGCGTCTTTTTCTCCTGGCGATCGTGGAAGTCCAGACACAAAGTCCATGGGGATGTGCTCCCACTTCCACTCGGGAATGGGTAGCGGCTGTAGCAATCCACCTGGTCTTTGTCTCTCGGCCTTCACCTGCTGACACACAAGGCAACGAGATACAAACTGAGCTACCTCGCGCTTCATGCCATACCACCACACGTGCTCTCTCAGGTCCCTATACATCTTGTTGGCTCCAGGATGCATAGAATACTATGAGCGATGCGCCTCCTGAAGAACCTCCTCCCGAAGCTCTCTACGTGGAACACACAGCCTAGTACCGTACCGCAACGACCCATCTTCGGCTAAAGAGAAATCGTCGAGCAAACCCGTCCGCACCTGCTCCCTGATGCTTCTTAGGACAACATCATCATACTGCGCTGACCTGACTCTATCCATCAGCTCAGACTAAATCTGCAAACCCCATATCTGGATCTCCACGCCCGGAATGATGACCTTGATACCCAAACTATCCAGGTCGGCCAAAAGATGACGATCTTGTCGTCAAGAACATGGCTACTGGATACCTGCTCAAGGCATCTGCAACTACGTTGGCCTTTCTCGGATGCTACTGTAGTGATATATCGAAGTCCTTCATCAGCTCTAACCACCGCCTCTGCCGCATGTTCAACTCCTTCTGAGTGAATACGTACTTCAAGCTCTTGTGATCTGTGAAGATCTCAACTCGCTCTCCGTACAGGTAATGCTTCCATAACTTCAAAGCAAAAATAACCGCGGCCAACTCCAGATCATGAGTAGGATAGTTATTCTCATGAGGACGTAACTGCCTAGATGCATAAGCAATCACCTTCCCGTGCTGCTGAAGAACACAACCCAAGCCCTTCCCTGAAGCATCGCTGTAGATCGAGAACCCACCTGACCCAGATGGCAAAGTCAAGATCGGAGCTGAAATCAACCTCCTCTTCAGCTCATCGAATGCAGCCTGACACTCATCAGTCCAGACGAACTCCACGTCATTCCTGGTGAGTCTAGTCATCGGCTCTGCAATCTGCGAGAAGTCCTGGACGAACTTTCGATAATAGCCAGCCAAACCCAGAAAGCTCCGAACCTCGACAACTGAACTGGGCGTAGACCAAAACTCAACTGCTAAAATCTTCCTCTGGTCCACTGAGATCCCGTGCTCGGTCACAACATGACCTAAGAACTCGACCTGGTCCAAGAAGAACTCGCACTTCGAAAGCTTCCCGAAGAGTTGTTCCCTCCTCAGAGTCTCTAACACAACTCTCAAGTGCTCCTTATGCTCCTCCTGCGTCTTCGAATAGATCAAGATATCATCTATGAAGACCACCACGAACTTGTCAAGGTACTGATGGAATACCTTGTTCATCAAGTTCATGAACACCGCGGGAGCATTAGTCAACCCAAATGGCATCACTGTAAACTCGTACTGGCCGTACCGAGTCCGAAATGTCGTCTTGGGAATGTCAACCTACCTCACCTTCAGCTGGTGATACCCGGACCTCAAGTCTATCTTCGAAAATATCTTCGCCCCACTTAGCTGATCGAACAAGTCGTCGATCCTCGGCAAAGGGTATCTATTCTTGATAGTGAGGTTGTTGAGTGCCCGGTAATCAATGCACATACGGGCCGTACCGTCCTTCTTCGGCACAAACAGGACTGGCGCTCCCCAGGACGAAGAACTGGATCTGATAAACCCCTTGTCCTGCAGCTCGTCGACTTGCTTCTTCAGCTCTATCAACTCGCTGTTGTTGACCCTATAGACGTGCTGTGAAATAGGCTCGGTGCCCGGTACCAAGTCTATAGAGAACTCAATGTCCCTGTCTGGCGGCATCCCCGGTAACTCCTCGGAAAAGACATCCGATAACTCAGCTATCAACGGATGTGGCAAATCCTGCCCCGCTAACAAAGCTCCACAGAATCCAGCCTCCGGCTCCGCTGCTCTTCGAGCAAACTCGATCTCTGGCTCTTCCGATGGCCTAAAAAGAACTCTGCCTCCTCTACAATCAATACTAGCATGTTGCATGCTCAACCAATCCATATCGAGTACCATATCGTACCTCTGAAGGGACATTACGAGCAGACACGCACTCAAGTCCCGGCCTCTCAGGGTGACTCTTCGCCCCTTGCAAATATTATTAACCAGGATAATGCCTCCCCCGGTCATAATCTTGCAAGTCCTACCCATATACTCAGCAATAATATTGTGTCTCAGAGCAAAGGAAACAGACACAAAACTATGAGTGGCACCAGAATCAAACAAGACGAAAGCAGGGAAAGAATCAAGGAGAATATGACCTGCTACAACGTCTCCCACTGGCTCTACCTCCTCCACTGCTAGTGTAAAGGCTCTGCCCTGGGGTGCCCTGTGATGCTGGACAAACTTCTGCTGCTGTGTCTGGAGTGGCTGACCCTTCGGCTGAACTGCCGGTCCTGTCAGTGCCCTGTCCTGGCCTCCCTTGGCTGCTCGAACAGGGCTGCCCTTCAGCTGGTGGTCGGTCCCTCCGCAGAATAGGCAAGCGCCTAACCTCCTCATACATACGTCTCTGCTGTGCCCCGTCTTTTTGCAGAAAGCACACTGCTGGGTCTGCCTCTGGCCCTGACCCTGATGCCGTTGGGCACGTGCTGGTGCCTGATGCTGCTGCTGAAATGGCCTCTACTGATGCTAAATATGGGGGCGCTTGGCCGGTCCCGCACTGGGACTCGCTCCCATGGTATCACCGCTCCTTTTCGGCTTGAGGCCGAAGTCCTCCTCTACAATCTGCGCGTCCATCAATATCTAATCGAACGTCGTATCACGGCGATCCGAGGTGCGGGTGCGTACTGCATGAATAAGTCCCCTATGGAACTTACGAGCCTTCTGTCCCTCATCCTGGATCAGATCGGGAGTGAACCTGCTAAGGCGGAAGAACTCTGCTGCATACTCGTCCACCAACGAGTTCCCCTGCACTAGACCCACAAACTGGCCCTCCAATGCTGTAAGAGCCACGTCTGGAAAGAACTTCTCCTTGAAGAGCCTCCAGAAGTTCTTCCATGTCAGCCCTCTCACCGATGTACGAGGATCCGTACAGTACCATGTCAGCGCGATGTCGAAGAATCGGCTGGCTGCGGCTGAAACCCAAAGTCCTCTAGAAAGCTCTGCTAGCTCCATACTTCGTTGCACGTCCTCTTGTCAGTCGTCTGCATAAAGGATGCCCTTCGTGCCCGTGAAGTCCCTGGAGCTCATCTTCCTAAAGTCTAATACTGTCCCTGGCCTAGACTGCTGTTGGTATGGCTGCTGGCCAGTAGGGCCCTGTACCGTACCCGGTGCCACTCTATCTACGGCTGCCAGTGCAAGCTGATGCGAGTTCTCCAGGCTCTGCCTCAGCATCTTAGTCTGGCGGTTGTGATGCCTCCGTCTGGCGCTGCGACGCCTCTGCCTGGGCTCGCTGTGTCTCCATCATCTGCTGAAGGAGAAGGAACATATGATGTGTATCCGTCGGTATCGGAGGTGGTAGCGGCAGTATCTCTGGAACAACGACCGAAACCCTCTGGGGTAGAGGTGGTAGACCTCCCTGTGTAACTGCCACGGCCTCCGGGATAGTAGAATCACTGGAGGCAGTCTCGTGAACCTCCTCCTCAGCCTGGTCAGATCTCTCGTGCAAGCTACTCGATCCAGTGGCCTGCGGGTGCGTCTTCGTCATCCTGGAGACGAATTGAAGCAAAGAGATCAATATGGCACATGAGAAGATATTATCAAAGAAGGACAGTTAATTTAATACAAGGAGAGTAATCATGATAATCAAAAGATCGAAATTTTTTCCTAGGTGTGATTGAGAAACTCCTATCATATCCTAGGTCCTACGTCCTAATTGCAGGCTCATAATAGTACTCTAACTCGAGCACCATTACGAGATCACACTAATTACGATACAGACCTGCATGGGCCACTACAAAATGTGTCACGATCCGTACCCTTATGAGGGACACGAGCACGTGGGTACGTCCAGTCTACGCCACAGTATCGGCGGTAGAACGCTGTATATAACGTCTGTAAATACTACGACTAACAATATAAAGGTACCTGTACAGTATATACACTCCGAATGGAGGTGACATATCAATACAGTCTCAATCACAGGATGAAACTAAGGTAGATAGCACAGAAGGAAAATATATGATAGATGAAAAGGAAATAAGTCCAAGATCCAACACAAGCCCAGATATATACACAACATTACAGGGTCTCAAAATATAATATAGAAAGCTACAGTCTGATAATGCTAGCTGGATCGCAGTCCAGACAAACCTAGCTAATAGATCTAGATAGAAGTACTGTCATCCACTGGCTCCAAGGGTGTCAACTGGTCGCAGTCTATGTCCTGACCATACCCATAGTGGGTAGAGCAGTCCGTATCTATGTCATCTGGATATATCATAACGGTATCCTGTCAGGAAAATGAACGAGTACATTGCTGGCAACAAATTCCATAGTAATGACAAATGCTCTAACAGTCAATCATAACTGAGTACGAATTAACATATTAAGATGTAAGTATAACAGGATATGTAAATTGGAAGTCATGTCAGGATAAATCATACAGGAAAGTAAGCTGAACTGTAATATGTGACTGATGTAATAAATGTAAAATATGCCTCGAATGTTATAGCATAATGTGATCGGTAAGGGTCAAGATCAGGCTTCCAGCCGACCGGCTACAAGTACGTGGACTCGGCCCGACCGGGATGGCAAGCTATGGAGCAAGTAGTAGCACAGGTCATGCTATACCCATCGTGAGGTGAGGGTATAGCTATGATACAAGTAGTAACTTAAGGTGGGCATTGATCACACTATCTATAAAATTCTCCATTCTCCGAATAGTATACGGATCCGGACATAGCACGTCATAACGCGGGATTCCCTAAGAGGGGAGCAAGTCCTCTTCAGGAATCAGCATCAATATACAAGTACAAGAATCAAGGCCAAACAAGTACCAGTATCCCAAGAAATCTAGGAATGACATCTCATGACAGGAATCCGACAATACTAGTCCGTGCACCAATGTGTCGAGAATCAAGTAAACACTATAACTGAGCCGGTAGAGAAGATATCAAGACAAGTAACTGCTATCAGAGAATATACTCGCCTGCTATCCTGAGCTGTAGGGTATATCAATGCTGAGTGTGGTAATCAGAAACCTAAAGATGAGATATTGCATGTCAATTTAGGTTTAACAAAGTTATGAATGATTTCTAATAAATGAAATGAAATCTAGGTCAAACTATGTCTCACTGAGTCACACTAAGTCCTGTCAAGTCAATCTAGGTCAAATAAAGTCATATCAAGTCAATCTAAGTCAGACTAAGTCAACCCTAGGTCATACCAGTCATAGCAAGTCAAAATTAGTCGAAGCAAGTCAAACGGGGTCAAGAGTTGACTTACAGTTGACTTTTAGTCAACTGGTCAACTCTGGTCAACCCTAGGTTAAA